>OW026522.1:119463644-120024436 GCA_932274085.1 Protocalliphora azurea
ATTTCCCTTAATAAGTATATTTATGTAAAATGTTTGGGCTTCCTAGAGACCTAAGATTTGGGATATAACCTGATACTATCAGAATATTTAATGAGACTACTTAAACGTCGGCGATTAGAAGTATAATCGTACTGTCTAAAGACGTCCGATTTTATTTAAACTTGTGGTTTTAGATTGGGTTTATAATCGGACTACTTAAAGACCTATGACTCCAGATATAATAAAACTATTTAAAGGCTTACAATAGGAGGTATAGTTGGACTATTTAAATACCTTATATTTGAATTGAACTTATACTTTGGAAAGATTTTTGATTATAATCTGTTTATATAAAGGTCTATGATTGGTAATTTAATGAAACAACTTAAATCCCTATGATTTAAAACTTTCGATTACATTTCCCTGGGTGGAGGCGAGAAGACGCCGCCCTTTAATGGGGATACTTAAATTCTTACAATTGTAGATATACTAAACTTATAGCTATATTTTTGAAGACCTCGGTGGTATCAACGAACTATTTAAAAAACAACACAAAGTCCTATGTTTAGAGATATAATCGGACTGCTATATATATAATATATGAAATTTTCTCTTTAAAGATCATCAGTTGTTGGACGAGAATTTATTATAAATATTCTGAGCAAAAATAAAAAAAAAAAACAAATATTAGCAGCACCTAAACCAAAAAGTCTTTTTTCTAAAACATTTAAGAAGGTGAACAACAACGAAAGTATCAAATTTATTTTACACCATTATCTTATTGTACCTGCTGCTGTCGTAAATTATGTTCTTGTCATAAAGTGTTGATTTTAATACGAATACTTATAAATATAACAGTAGCAGTATTGTATGAGTACTTTTATTTTTGTTTTTCTGCATTTGTTTTAATTTTTTTTTTTTTTTGTAAATTTTATTTTTTTTTCGCATTTTGTGTGTCATCTTTCTTAAATTGCAAATAATAAAGATAATGTAGGAAAAAGACATTTTAAATTATTAATAAATAAATAATAAAAACTAAAAATGTTCTACATTTAAATATTATATTTTGTATGCATTTTTAAATGCATTTATTGAAGCAATAGATTGCTAGAATTTAAAATTTAAAAACACAAAATTATGAATAATTTCTTAAAGAAAAATTTAGTTTTGCATGTGTTTTTTTGATTTAATGAATGAGACCTTGAATAATTTTTCAGTTTCTTTTGTAAATAAACAGTTGTTAAAATGTTATTTAAAAATACATATTTTAATTTGTATGCTATTGATAAATTGAATTTCTGTAATAAAAATGTATTTTGTGCAGGTGTAATTAAAAACAAAAAATAAAATAAAATAAATAATGATGGAATTTTAAAAAATTTGATTAAATGAAGTAAGTTAAATTTTAAATCAACTATTAAAAATCGAAAGGAGTTAGAGTGCTTTATTCGACTTGTCTTCTATATATATTTTTTACTCGGCTTTAATCGGTACATTATTAAATTATTTTTAAATTCTGTAGATACTAGAGAGTCTCTCTTGTAGTTGTTTGAGACATTTCCAGAGATTACGTTGTATCCGGCCCGCCAGATAATAATTTTTTATACATTCAAATATTTTATTAAAATATTATACATTTATTATAAATGAGAAAAATGAAAAAAGTTATCACAGCAAAATATTTTCGCGGATTTCGAAAAAAAAGCAAATAATCACTTCTGCTTGCGATAACATATAAATTTAAAATGTCAAATTTTGATGGATGAGAAATCTTCGATAATATAAAAGAAAATCTATTAGAGACACAAAAATTATCATTTCGTTTTTATGGTAATGTTCAATGGCAGATGTACCCCTATGGCTATGGTCCCCCTTCTGTTCTTCATGTTCAAAAAAAAAAAAAAAAAAAAAAATCTAGAGTAACTAAAGTCAAAAATTAATGATAAAGAGCTGACATTTTATATACAGCAAGCATATGACCATTTTAAAATTTTTAAGAAAAATAGACGTGAGTAGTATCTGCCACGTAAGAATTATATTTCATAAATATTTATTTCTTAATTTGAATTGAAATTAATTTTCCAATGTGTTATACTCTGCACCACTTCTGCCCAAGTGTGTAAAGTACAGAAAAAATAGTCGTACTCCCAGAATCATTTTCTGATTCGATATAATAATGTCCGTACATCCGTCTGGCTGGATAAACGTAATTATGCATGAATAATTATTTTCATTCAGGTAGAAAGTCTGTATATTCGATCCATTATGGTAGGAGATCTGGACAGTTTGATGAATTAGCCTGCTTTGATACATATCAACAAAATTTTTTTTTGATTTTTTGTTGCAATGACAGGAAACAAGAAAATTATAATACTTTGTGTATTCTAATGATAGAAGGAAATCTTTTACGAATACTCTTATTTTCTGTTTGTGTTATTTGTGTTAATGAAACCACTAATTCTGAATTAATAGCTTAATTTCCCGAACGTACCGAAATGACTTGACAGACCAAATATTTTTTGGACAAATTTGATTTTTTTTACACGATATTTATACGCTACATTAACCATAATGTCTACGACATCGAATTTCTGATCAAGATGTAATATAAAGCCCGATATTATATAAGATTTATCGCTCTTCACAATTTTGAAAAAAAAAAAATCATCTCAATTTGTTTTGCCTCCATATATTTTGTAGCATTTCTGCCTTCTTAATTAATTCCTATTAGTGTATCAGGTTTCTTTTCTGTAATTAGAAAACCTTATATTATTTTATAACTAGCAACTGTTTTATACGGTCAATATGTGTTTCGTTATAAATTTGAATTATTCGTTTGCGTAATTTTTGTTCTATTTCCATTTGAAGAAAAATTATGCTATGGCAACTAAATTTACCACATACTTGCTGAGAATAATGATAAATGTCAACAAGTTAATGGTACTGATTTTTTTACGTATATTAAAAGTTATAAGCCTTGAAGTGTGGGCAAAATTTTTTCATACGCACTCTTTATTTTCAAAAAAGTGTTTTGAAATCATTGAGCGTACGGAAAGACAGACTTAGGTAAATCGATTTCCTTATTTGTGAAGAACTAGAATTCGTTCTATGAGGAATAACAAGGTGAAAGTATTATATTATACTAAATATTTTACGCAGAACCCTAAGTTAAGTCAACAAGGTCTCTTCAAGCTTTTGATCTGATTCTGTGCAATGTAATTTTCTTGACGAGCGAAGCAAATACTTCGAACTAAAAGAGCTGAATCAGTTGAAGAGTATAAAATATATGTAAGCTTTAAAGTGAATAAAGATTCGTAAGATATTCACTTTATTATTTATTATTAAAAATAATTATTTCATAAAACAGTTTGTTGGAGTTTCAAGAGTTTTGTTTACATACTTTAATACAAAACAATAACATGTATTTGTATCTTTTATTCGAAATTACATATTTGAACCCATTTTTTTCTTTTTCTAATTAAAAATTTCATTTTTAATAATTTTAATTACAATTTGTTCATAAATCTTACAAACTCCATAGTATTTATTTATAATCCACTTTATATTTAAAGCATTATCTTATAATCTGCAATCAATTTAATGGCACCATTAAATTGATTTTTTGTTGCAACATTAACGATTTTTTTTGCGTTCATTTGGGATTTCATAATATCTACATATACATGTATGCAACACACGCAAATTTACTATTTGATAATTATTTTTTTTTAATTTATTTAATTTATCATTATTATTTATGTACAAGTCTATAAAATGAACTAAAATTATTGGCAAGAATAATGACCGAAAAATAAATGGACAGGTGTGGTAGATAGAAAGATTTTAATATTGTATTGTAACTGATTAGAAGAATGCACTCCACTTAGAGAAGAATTATGGTTATATCAAAAAAGATTTTTAAATTTTTAATCTATGAAGAAAGTGAAAATTTCTTAATATATTAATATCTTAGAAATATTAGTAAGAACTGCCGAAAAGTCATTAAATAGTGTTAATAAGTGAGGTCACAAGCATATGCGTGTAATATATATTTTTTAAATCTTGTGATTTAAATAAATATATGAGTATAATAATTTTCGATTACTGAGAAAATTATATTCTTCACCTTTGACCTTTAATATTTTCTATTGAAAGAATTTTCACAAATTTTAATTTTTTTAAATTTATTAGCTTTATTAAACATTTAAAAAATCAAATATATAACCTTTACATTCTTTGCTACTCTGTCTAAATTCCCAAATTTTATCTTTATTATATTTTACATCAACAATCCTACTCAAAATCAACTTCAACATAAATTCTTTTCAACTAAATCTATTCCATTATAATTAAGTTGTTATTTTCTAAGTTCAATGACTTGTTTAGTTACAGTTTTATATGTTTTATAATAACAAGACTGCAATTAAACGCTAAAAATGGTCAAATGTTTGATGTCAATATCAATACCAAATAAGTGGTGTTGTGCAGTAGACATACAGATCTTTAATGTCCACCATAAATGTGGCAAACAGAAGTTGTTTGGTTTAAAAATTACAAAATTGTACACAGAAATGCAGTTTTGTCTTTTATTGACAAGTAAAAAAATAATATAAAAAATTATGGTGTGATAATAAAAATTAGTCTCTTTTTGAAAAGATATGAATACTTTTTTTAATATCATAACAAGTATTTGTCTTTTAAGTCTTTAAATCTTCCGCATAGTTAATGTTTTTTATGTTCAAGACATATAAAAAAAACATCAACGATTTTAATGGAAAAATAACAAGAAATATTTATGGATAACTGACAGAGTGTTATAATAAATGAGTAGTGTTATAATACATGAAGTCCTCTTATAGGACATGAAATGTAACCAAGTTTTAATACTGATTTGTACCTTAAATTTGTGATTCAATAGGAATGTATAAAAATTATTATTTATACTCCACACACAATATTTCTAAATACCCTGTATTAACATTTAATAAAAAAAAAAAAAAAAAAATACAGAAAAAAACACAATATTTGCAACACAACACATGAAAAAGAAATCAAATAAAAATCTGTAATATTAAAGTCAACTTTATTGCAGTGACTTCCTGACTTAGTTTGTATTATTTATTTGCAGTTTTGGTTTTTTTTTAATGGTAAATTATTTTTATAATATTATTTTCCTAATTAATTATACTTTTTTTATAGCATTACTAATTATACTTCATATATTTAATATTACTCCAAGATTTTTTTTAATGTTTTTCATATAATTATTGCACTTTATGCGCCGGCGCACTTGCGTCTTAATTGTTTTAATGCTCACGTCACACTAAAAAACCACAATTAAGTTCATTTTAAATGACAAAACAACAACTTAATTTGTGTACAAATAGTCTCTCTTATATTTAACAACAATAAATAAAAAAAGGGGAGAAAAGGAACACAACACACAAGCAACAAAACTTAAAAGAAATTAAAAGAAAGTATGCAAAAACTAAAGTACAAAAAAAAAAAAAACATAAAATTATCAAAATATTTATAGGCAGTTTGTTTAATAATTTAAAGACAGAGATTCCCAAATATTTTTAAAATGGTAAAAAGCAAAAATTTTAAAAAAAATTAATATTTAAAATTTACAAAGAAATACCAATTTTCTAAAAAGAACCAACTTTGCAAAAAGTACTAATTACCATTTTTTTTTTTTTTTTGGAAAATTATTATTTGTTTGAAAATTGGTAATTTTGGGAAAATTATTACTCATTCGAAAATTAAAAAAATGGTACTTTTTAAAATAGTACTTTTAATTTTTTGGAAACTTCTTTATTATAATTTGTACAGCAGTAACCGAAATAATGATAGATTCACCTTTAAAAATCAATATTTTTTGTTCAAAATTTATATATAATTTTTTTTTCAACTTCAGTGTTATGCAGTAGAAAATTACAGTCCATTAGAAAAATTCTTTGATTTTTTTTCTCTCTATTAAATACAACAATTTTCAGTTTTCTTGTTTTTGACCATTTATGAAGGCGAAATAATGAGTGTTTCATTATAATTTTAATGCAATTTTTAAGTAAAATTCAAAGAGAAAAGTGAATAAAATTGTCATTTATTTATTTAAACAGATGTTACAATTACTTTTTGGTAACAATTAATTTTTAAAAAACTTTTGTGGTGGAGGCAGGGAGTAAATTGTAAAAATTGTACGAGTAAGACCCTTTCTAAAAGAAAGGCGACGAAAACTTTTTCCGTTTTGAGACTTAATATTTTTAAATAGTGGTGTAGTATATAAAATGTGTAGAGATTTGTGTATCATCAAAAAACTCTTCAAATTAAGATATAATTTCAATTTTTAACGGTTCCCAAAAATAACCTCAAAAGTAAATTTGGACCGTAAAACATCGAATTTTTTAATTACATGTCTCAAAGATGCAATTTGTTTATCAAAATAAAATCATCATTGATTTTTTGTATGTTTTAGAAGGGTTCACTTAGGAAAGAAGGGTTCACTTAGGAAAAAGGTTTTTAAAGGGGGGGAAAAATCTAACTTTCATTTTATAAAAAAAAACATGGGGAGAAATGTAAAATTCTGGTAAAACTTCGTTTGTATTATTAAACAAATATTGTCCCTAGTATCAATAAACACGAATTTAGATAATGTTGGCATTTTTGAATCATTTTGTTAGTTCTTGCCTAATAAGGATTTCATAAGTTTCCTTCTTGTAAAAAGCCGGTTGACAACCCTTCCACTAATCACTAAGAAATTTTGCTTAACTCTTCTTTCTTATAAAAACAAATTAATAAGATTTATTATTTGCGATGAAAATAAATTTTGATTCGATACAATTCGAAAATTCATGGATTCTTTTCCCGGAATTGGTTTTTAAAGTCAGTCAGTGTTCATGTTAGTGTTATTAAAAAAAAAAAATGTTTTTTTTTATAAATCACTCATATTATCTTTTTATATTTATTCCGATGCTATTTAAAAACAATTAAACTCAAATTAGTTAACCTTTTCTTAGTTTTTTCCTTAAAAAAGGAAATTTCCTCTAATACTTTAAACATTATTATTTACTCGCAACATTCAAAAAATTTTTTTTGGTGAAATTTATTGTTCCTAAAAGCAATTCTAACATGTTGTTAAATAATTAAATGAAAATTAAAATATAATTACTGAGCCTACTGTTATGTCGCTTTCATAAATGATCAAAAAAAAAAAAAAAACTGAAAATGTTTGTATTTAATGGAGAAAAAAAAAATCAAATAAACTTTGTAATTGACATTATAATTTTCTACTGCATAACACTGAAGTTGAAAAAAATGTATATGTATATCAATTTTGAAGGAAAAAACTTGATTTTTATTGGTGAACCTAACTTTATTTCGGTTACTGTGTATGAAAACTATAATTTTTTTGAACATGTTTGGAAAAAGGTTTATTTGAAAACTGGGGTATTCTTGAAAAAAAAAAAAAAATATATATATATATTTCTTATATGTGGTTGATACATTTTTGAAAATTGATGTTTTCTTAAAAAAATTGTTTTTTTTCTTCTTTAAGAAAATTTAAACTATTTGAAAACTGGTACAAATTTTGAAAAAATAATAATATTATTTTATTTATATGTATTGGTTTATAGTTTTATTAAAAGATTGGAGTTTTTAGAAAAATTTTTAATTCTTGAACACTTGGTATTTTTTTGTTGAAAATTGGAATTTTTGAACAACCCAGCAAAAACTTTTTGGTTTTCGGTAATGACAACTACTTATTAAAGTAGTTTCTTGGTAATGAGGCGTCATTATTATTTGCCTACTCTGTATTACATTAATAAGTACTCAATAGTATAATAGCACAGTAATACTGCAATCACGTGGATGAGCTGGCCAGAGTGCCGGATTAACAACCGGAAGGTTGTTGGTTCAACCCCATTCTGAAGCTGTTAGTTTTTTTATAACAAAATGTCTAAAAAGATATTTTAGACTAAAACGAGGTTTTGTCGCTTAGGATGCTATGTGCGAGATGGTGTACTGAGTAAGACGTTAGTCATTAAAAACGAATGGTTAGTTTGTGTCCAAGTTCGAGTCTCACTGACGGCAAAATTTTTTTGTTTTTTTTTTATTTTTGTTTTCGTTTAGGTACATATTTTTGAGTACCGCTAGAGTCAAAAAATAACTACATGAATTTGTGGACAACTCGAACAAAAATAACTAGTTATTCAGGCAAAAATAAGTAGTTTATTTTTGTTTCCAATTATAACTGTTAGCTTACCAGGAAAGCAAAGTTTTTGCTGGGAAATTGGTGGAATAAATAAATTTGTGCAATAAACAGTAGGTACTGTTTTTAAAAACTGGGACTTTTTGCGAAAATTTATAATCTTTAAAAAAAACTACTCTGTATTTTTTCTTTTTTTTATTAAAAATTGGTACTTTTTTAAATCAAATAAAGTTTTTAAAAATCTCCGGTTTTAGCTCTTAAAAAGTAGTACTTTATTTAAATATCCTTTTTAGTGGTGGCACTATTTTTTATTTTTTAATTCGTACAATTTTTAAGGCATATATATATATGTATATATATATATATATATATATATATATATATATATATATATATATATATATTAATGGTAAATTTATTATTATTAATTTTTTTTTGTCAAGATTGCTACTTTTTTACATTTTTAGGAAAATTAATTACACTTTTATTTATTTTATTTTTTTTTTTTTTCAAAATTGTTCTTTTCATTAGTATTATTTTAATTGTAAAAATTGGTCCTTTATTTAAAAATTTTCATTAAAATAGTTTGTTTTTTTTGGAATGTATATTTTCTCTTAACTGTAAATTTATTTACTTGTTTACCTTTTTTTTTTTTTTTTTTGAAAATTAAAAATTTTTAGAAAATTTTATGCTTGTTTTTCGATTTAATCTTTATTTTTAATTAGTAAAAATATTCTTTTGAAAAATTTCTTTTACCATTTGTTTGAACTAGTACTTTTTGAAAGTTGGTATATTTTTCATTTTTTTTTAACGATATCTTTTGTTTTCTTTAAAATTTTAATTTTTATTAAAAATTGGAACTATATTTTCAAATTGGAATTTTTTCAAAACCAGTTTTTTTTCTAATGTTTATAGGTATTATTGCGGATTTATTCTTTTTAAAGAACTATCTTTTACCGTTGAAATGGAGTCAATTCAACCTAACCTAGTAGTATTATTGAATTTAGTACTTTAGTATTAAATCTTCTTTTTGAAAATTGGTCCCTTTTTCCAATTAGTTGTTGTTGACAACACGATAAAGGTTTCGTTTTTATCCCATATTTCTGCTCTCTTTCAACCGATTTAGTAGATTATAGATAGAGATTAAACATAGAGAAAATTTCTGCGAAAACTATGAAATATTAAATCCATATATTATTTTAAAAGAGTTTCGACTACCCTTCCTAAAAGATTCCAGAATATATATGTGTATATGCTTCAAGCGTTTCTACATTAATATTATGCAAATTAAAAATGGAATGAACTTTATGTTTTTGTATATCGTCGGTGCGCTGACGGAAAGTCTTATGTGTAATTTTCCGAAATTTTTTTATTGGACCTTTTGACAGCTTTATTGATTCTTCAATTTAAAATTTAATCCATTTTCAAATATCTGGATTAGTTCCTACGTCTAAAAAATTATTAATTTTGTATGGCTTTCATACAATAAATAAATAATTTATTTTCCTGAAAAGTTGTTCAAAAACATGTACTGATTTTGTCTCGTTGTGATGCTAAAGTCTTAAGATATTATAGGGATTACTATATGGAAGTAGACAATTATATAAGCAGAATTTCATATAAGCTCAATTCTAATTTGAAATTTAAAATTTAGGTTTTTTTATATGGGTTCCCCGTTTACTAAATGATTTAAATGAAATTTCCGGATGTAGACATATGTATCTTTTATTTTAATAAAATCAAGTTCCTCAAAGATCTTGAATGTTTACAAACAATAAATGCATCGATTAGGAGCCACTGCATTACTTATTAACATTTAACTTTTTTTTATAAAAACTTACTGTTGGAATTCTGTTTTTTGCTCGTTCCCATACTTAAGATTTCTAAAAAGAAAACAAAACTCCCGCATTTATCATTTAAGTGGAAGAAAAAAACAAAGAATTCTAAAGAATTTTGAAAACGTTTGTATGAATTTATTTTTTTTCTATGAGAAACTAAAAAGACAAACTATGTGCAACATAAGAAAAAAAAAAAAAAAAGAAAATAATTTGAATGAATTTTAAACAGAATTATCTGTTGCATAGTTTTTAAGCCAGCAACT
Source organism: Protocalliphora azurea (assembly GCA_932274085.1). Classification (NCBI taxonomy): domain Eukaryota; kingdom Metazoa; phylum Arthropoda; class Insecta; order Diptera; family Calliphoridae; genus Protocalliphora; species Protocalliphora azurea. The sequence goes on from OW026522.1 coordinate 119,473,934, forward strand.
AGTGGAAATACAGCTTCTGCTTAAAACCAAGACTAATGCTAAATATAAAAAAGAAACAACAAACGTCGAATCCTTAAGAACACCAAACAGAAGAAAAATAACAATAGCCACCACAATCTTAGTTTTGTTTGTAAGCTTATCATTATCATAGGAGACATCCTACTCGTACATACAATAAAGACAACAGAGTCTTGGAACGTTTATATCATTCCCTAGCCTTTGATGTTTAAAGAAAAAGAAGTTGAAGAATTAAATACTGCTGTTGATGATGATGATGATTCATGTGGTGATGCTGAGTAAGTGAGTGGCCTTTAAAAAAGTTTAACAGGAAAAGACCAGACGAATAAAATAAAATAAAATAAAATAAAAGAATACATTTAAATTTTTCTTCATCTAATGCACTGTAGGGGGAATAAATAAAGTATCTTTTCTATTTATTTAGTTCTTTATTTAGAAATGTGGCGTCATTTGAAAACTCAACGAATAAAATAAGAAAAACAAAAAGAACATCCTCAAAAGTCTATATATATTTCTTTTTTATATTTCTATCAAAAGCAATTGATAAGTAAAAACAACTGAAAAATAAATCAAAATATATAATTTATAAATAAAAACTTGAGACGCTAATTTACAGTAATTTTTATTTAACTGCAACACTATACTAATTTACATACATTCATAGGTACATATGTATATTCATTGTATATGTTGTTTACCCCAAATGGGGTGACAGTCAATATCGTACAATATATTGGCTGCTTTTTTTTATCACACCTTGGACAGTGGGGCCATTCGCAAAATTTTTGGTAATAAACCTGCATCTCATAAAATACAGGTTGGATCGAATTGAGTTGTATGATAGAGTTGTAGAGGAGAACATAAGCCTTCAGAAAAATTATCTTGTAGTCACCCTGCGATAATGCAAGGTAGGTTAAAGTGTGTCAAAATTGACCACCTCGAATATATAAGAGTTTCAAAAAATCGTAGCTTCTACAAAGATTTCAAAGATTTCTGGTAAGATGAAGAAAAAAATAAGCTTATCTGTTAAATATAAAAAGATATTTACACTTGAATTTTGAATTTTTGATATTTTGCCTCGACTTTATTTCGTTTTTCGGGAATAAGTTCTGAAGCATATGAAGGATTTTTTTAATATTCTGTAATTTATAATACATTTTCGATTACCTTAATTCGTCTAGCCGTGAAAAAAGTACAAATTCATTACTCTGAAGTTAGTATGAAAAATTGCTATTTTTTTTTTTTACACAAAAAAAAGATAAAGCTTTATAAATGGTTAAAAAAGAAATTTTAAATTGATTTAGATTTGCTCCCTACATGACCGAAAATGGTGAATTTTAGAAAAATATCTCATTTTTATCGATTAATAAAAAAATGTAACGCAAGCATATTAGCATTATATTTTCATGTATGTAATGTATAAAATAAATATTTTATTTCTTATGTAATGTATAAAATAAATAACAATCTTTTATTCATTCAAAAATCATTTATATAGCTTTAACAACCAATTTTTGGCAATTTTTAAAAAAAATAAATAATATTTATCTATAACTCTCCCATACATTTCAATTCGATCCGGCCAGTAGTTTAGGAGATACAGATTTATTACCAAAAAAATTTTGCGACTGACTGGCCCCATTGTGTCTTGTGAGTGTGCAGTAGTAGACAAGGTAGTCAGATGGATGGACTGAAAGTGAGACATTCATTGTACGATTAGACCAGATATAGAGGCGACATTTATTCACGCATTTCTTGTTTATTGTAATCACAATACACAAAACTGGCAATGAATCATTTTCTTTTATTTCAAAAAAATATAAATAAAAAGATTTTCTAAAGAAAGAAAACAAATGAGCTGCTTAAGATATTGAAAAATTATTAAGAGGAAATTTAATTAATAGAGGGTATGTATACAAGAAAAAGTCAAGTCCCAGAGCTTAAAGATAAAAAATATACACTACATTTTAGTTTTAAAATTCAAGTATAAGAAATTTAATACTGGATTTGAGATTTTAATTTCTTTAGTATTAAAAATCAAGTTTGCTTTTGTTTAACGATCTTAATGCAACAAATTGCTCTTTATATAAAAATAACTATTATACAGTTTCACTTAATACTTTACTCTTATGAAATATGTAACAAATTCTTTTTCTTTAAAAGCAAAAGTTTTCAATCTTTAAAAAGTAAGTATTTTTGCTGTTTTTACTTGTTCTTTAGATTGTATATCAAATTTACACAATAATTTGCAACAATGTCTTAGGAAGTCAATGCATTTAATAAATAAACTAAACATAAGAATAAATACATCGAAAAAAATATAACTTAATAATAAGGGTGCTCACAGTCTGTTTTAACAACCAATATTTGAGTTGAAAATACTTAAAGAATTGCCCTTTGTGTAAAAAACTAACGATTATTAGGACAAAATTAGTATAACTTTATTCGAAACCTATATAATAAGTAGATCGTCCAACCATTTCTTTTAAGCGGCTAATCCCAAAAAAAAAATCCTACCTAAATAATGAGCAGAATTAAGTGATTTCAAAATATTATCTTCCTTACATAATTGCTTCCTGGTAAGCAATATTTTCTGCAGCAAAAACCGTTGCTGTGTTAAGATTTATTTTATTTTACTTGAAAATAAATATACGTAATCATTTTTCTATGATTACGCTTACTAAATATTTTTTTTTTTTATTTCATGTTATAGTAAATATGCTTTTCAAGTTAAAAATTACTTTGAAAATTTCTTGACTTATTTTTCTCTTTCTGCCATTGGAAGTAAAATGGCAATAAGATATTTTGTCTGTGATAAAATACTAGCAGTCGTCTATTCTATTTCTACTCCACTCACTCAGGGTTAGTTAAAAATTGATAATCTTTTGTTCATAGGGTAATGAAATAAATAATAAAATTCTATACTTAGCTACGACGACTTTTATATACCCTAAAAAATTACAAAGAAGATTTTACGAAGAATATTTTGAATCGTAAATAGTTTGATCATATTAATATAATAATCTATCGGTTCTTCAGGGGGTTTATTGTGCATTTCGATTCGAAGAGAAAATCTTTAGAAATTATATTTAATTTAATTTCCGAAAAAGTTTTCTTTCGATTGTAACAAAAAAAAAATATCTGTAAATTTAGAAATTTTAAATTCTGTTGAAATAGGATCAACAAAGCTACCGTACCTGCCTATTTCTACATCAATCTCTAATACATTTACAGTTTATTTACAAGTGTTACAAATAAAATCAAGAAACACATTAACATTCCAATTCTTAGTACATACAATAAAATGTTGCAAATATTAACGATGCTGACGATGAGCATTGAGTTGACGTTGCAACTACTGCATCAGTTCCAGGCAGTCTTAGTACTCTCAACTAGCAAACTTTTTAAATATAAACAAGGGTCTCTAAATGAATTACACAACATTAAAATTTGGTTGCTTTTTCATTCCTTCTATTGTATTTTTCTTATATGCCAGAATAAGTTTCTTTTATATTTTTTCTATATATATGTACATATTTTTTTTTTTTTTTTGTAATTGTTCTCGTTTTAAAACTCCTTCATATTAAAGCTGACGATGTTGATAATGATGATGAAAATAACGATGATTATTACAACGTGATGCTGGTTTAACAAGTTTCCTTGTTATAGGGTTATAAATTATTTTCTAGAAGTTCAGTGTAAACATTTATATCATATATATATTATGTACAGAAAGACTGACAAACAGACAGACAGACAGACAGACAGACAGAGAGTCTGTATAATCAGTGGAGTTAGACTTGAATTTAATATGTTACTCAAAGTTCATTTTATAGACGGCATCAAGCCGGACTAAGCAGGAGCAACAGGCAGGCAGCAGTCAGTTTTCTTTCTTTATATCTATTTGCCTCATCAGCAACATGATCATCAGTTTACTTTGGCAAAGTAATGTTGTAAGCATTAGCAATAGTTTTTGTTATTTTCTTTCTCTCTCTCCCCTGCTCACTTTCTGCACTCTATCACTGCAACCTACATTTTTATTAACAATCATTTATTATTATTTTATCCATATTTTATTTCTTTCTGAGGAATCCTTACTTTTATTTCTTTAAATTCTTTGAAATCTATTTTTTTTTTTGAATTATTTATAAACAAAAGATATTAATAATGATCTTATATGAATTATTACAGAAAAAGCATGATGGTCGGTGCTTAATAATTTTCTAGAATTATTAAAGTCTGATTTATGATGTAAATTAGTTTTGTAATTTGAAACGTATTATTAAGGAATTAAGGAGAAGAAATACAGGAATAGTAGCAGCTAAGAAATCCAAACAATTGATAGAATGAAATTATAATACTAAAGAATAACGATTATAAGATTTAAAGTTTTTTTGTTTAATTTAGAATTTCTATATTCAAAATTCAAAAGAAACCTTAAAGTGTTACATTTTAAAGTGTTTTTTAGAATAACAAAAAACAAAATACCAATAAATTAAATATGTGCCTTCAGCCAATTGAGTGACCACATTTTTTAAAGTTTAACATAAATAAGAAGTTCATAATTATTCATTCACCGATATTCAAGAAGACAATTGTGGGCCAAATGCCAAAAGCTGCATTTAATAAGCATTTATATCTTTTTTGTATTCTTCTACTGAGGAAGCCACTCCACAAACTAAGTAGAACATAAACTAAAGACATACAGATCGACAGACAGGTCTCTTACAAAACATGACAGAAAGTGGTTACAATTTATAAAATAAAAAATAAATAAAATCTCGTTTAAGTACAACATAATTATGGAAAACTACTGTCGGCGTTTGAACAAAAAGTTAAAACAAATAACCACAAAATATGTTTATAATTGTTGTTGTGCGGAAAATTACAAAAACAGAAATATAAAATACGAGAGGAAAATCGTAGGTACTTTAAAGGTGTATTGAAATATAAGTACAAGATATTTTAAAGTGTTTACATAATCTCCCGTCATTAAACATCAAAAAAACGTTTTAATTTACACCAACTTTACAGTGTCGTCTGAACGATTAGAGGAAGAATTTTTAAGTTTATTAATTATTAATTTTCTTTATAAATAACACTTCTAAAATAATCTATAACTTTTAATTATCAATTTAAGAAATTATATATTGAAGAAGAAGTTCCAAAAAATAAAAAATATAGCCATAAATAAAAAATTATCGATAATTTTTTCAATGTTGAAAACTGTTTAAATTATGGATATTTCTATTTATATTATAAAATATAGAATATTTTTTCTTTGTATAGAGAAAACTTCAAAAACTATAAATAATCTTCTCGAAAATGAGTAAATTTTCAAAAAATTACAATATTTTTTCTCTGAAAAATTTATATGTTATTGATCATTTTCTCCGCCTACAAAATTTCGAAAATGATCGATTGTTTTCTCTAATTTGACAACAATTTTAATACTATCGATCATTTTTTCTATATGAATCAAATTTGGGATCCCTTTTTCTATATAGAGAAAATTTTGAACGTTATCGATCAAGTTCTTTATGTACAGAAAATTTCAAAAAGCATTGATTATTTTCTTCATAGGGAAAATTTCGAATAAAATTGATAATTTTCTCTATATAGATAAAATTTCGAATATTATAGATCAATTTCACTGTAAAGAAAATATTGAAAATTTGTAATTCAAATTTAGAGTTGTTTTTTTCTTATAGAGAAAATTTTAAAAGTTATCGATCATGTTATTTATGTAGAGAAGCGTCAAACAGCGTTGAGAATTTTTTCTATGTAGAGATAATTTCGAATACAATTATTATTTTCTTTCTCTATGTAGATATAATTTCGAATACTATAGATAGCTTTCCCTATATAGAAGATTTCGAAAATAATCGATCGTTTTCTCTATACAGAGATTATTTTAAATGTTATCGATCCTTTTCTTTATATGGAACAAACTTCGGGTATTAGCGATTTTCTATTTTTTTATTTTATTTATGTATAAATTTTATTATTCATTTTTACTTTGAGTAAAACAAATTTCGAAAAATATATATAAAACAATTTCAAAAACAATTTCGTTCGTACTTCCATATATAGAAATTTTTTAAAATTATCGATAATTTTGAATTTTCTGAGAAAATTTCAATAATTATCTATAACTTGCTTCATTTGGAGAACATTTTGAAAGATTTGAAACATAGAAAAAGTTTCCAATATGTTTGTAAATAGAGAAAATTTAATGAATAATCGATAATTTTCTTTCTTAAAAAAAAACGAAAAAATAAAATTTCAGGTAAAATCTAATAATTTTTCTATACAGCGAAAATTTCGAATATATAAATTTAATATCGATAATTTTTTGTTATAGGGAAAATTTCAAAATTATTGATATATTGAATTTTAAACATAACTCATTTTGTTGGCATATTTCATATATGACTATACAAATCAAGATATATTAAAACGGTTTGGTGTACATGTGTCCACCAAACCGTTTTAAAATTATATATAAAGTTTTAAAATTATGTATTTCCTTTCCTTTTCTTTTTCTTCCCAAAGAGAAAATCTCAAGAATTATCCACAATATTATCTGTTGAAAGAAATTGTCAAGAATTTTCGTTAAATTTAGAAATTATCGACATTTAAAAAAAAATGTCGATAAATATCGAATATCAATAATTGTCTAAGAACAATTTCCTTCAATAAAATTGATCTAACTATTTAATTTAACACCCTATCGATTTAAGAAAATTTCGAATATTATCGATAATTTTCATTAATTAAAAAACTATCGATAATTTTTTCACTATTTCAAAAACTATCGACATTTGTCTGTATTTAGAAACTATCACTAAATTACGAAATTCTCTTTTATTTAATCATCTTTTTTTAATTTCCTCTCCAAATTTAAAATTTCAATAATTCTCGACAATTTATCTACTTAGAGATATTATAAAAAATTATTAATTTCGATAAATATCGAATAACGATTATATTTTTATAAAGTAAAAAATTTCATCCACTAATAATTTAACACTTTATTTATTTTATATTTATTTGAGAAAATTTTAAATGTTATCGATCATTTATATTATTTAAAAATTATCGATAATTTCTTCAATACATCAAAAATTATCGTTATATTTCGAAATTATTACTTAAAATTTCAAAACTTTCCTTTATATAACAAAAGTTTGAAAATTTTCTCTCCAGAGGGAATATCTTAGAAATTAACGACATATTATCTATTTAGAGAAATTATAAAACATTTTTATATTTATATAAAAAATCAATAAATGTCGAATATCAATAATTTTCTTTATAAAGTAAAAAATTTCCCTTAATAAAATTCCATCCACTATAAAAAGCATTTAACACTTTGTTGATTTAGGTTTTGCCAGTTAATGTTACTATACTTTAGTATGAGTAAGCATTTAAAAGTGTCTGTTAGCCAATTATAAAAACATTAAGTAGAGTAAGGCTTAAAACATTAAACATACACAACACAAAAATATGATTTTGTAAGCGCAAGCAGCCTAAAACTGATTGTCATTTTGCTTAAGCGAATTGTTAAAAGTTCAAGAAACTGTTGACTTTTTCAACAAAGATTTCTTTAGAAACAATTTATGAAGACTAAAAAATGAATTTCTTTAAAAAAAAAAAAAAAATCGATAACAAGACAAAGCAAAATATATGTCTTAAATAAATGCTTAAGAAAGTTAATATCAAATTTTATAAAATACTCTTCATACACTTTTTATGGAACTTTTAATAAATGTCTGCAATTACTTAATTGTTATTCCATTCACCTAGAGTGCAATTAATAATTTATGGTCTTATATTAACATAAATATGTTTAAAGAATATTTAATTTGTTATTTGTTTATGATATGGATTATATACATTTCTTATAAGTAGAGTAAAATATTCCGTTCTATGTATGAATTTATGAATTTATTTGCAGAAAGTGAAATTTTTTTTACACATTAAAAAAAATAAAAATAAAAAAGAAGTTCATTAACAATTTCTTTAGTAGTATATAAATGTTTAGTGGGGATACCCTGTTATCTTATTTTTATGAAATGCCTACAAGTATGCTTTGAAATTTAAACTAAATATTTCTGAAGCTTATGATCAACTATTGTAAATACAAAGATCTTTTGGAATAAGAAATTTGTGATGTTAAAAATAAATACTACATACGTTAGCTACTTATTTTTGTGGTTTTTATTTAAAAAATTGTTTAACGTATTTTTAAGTAAGAGTTAAAAGAGTTGCCATGTACATGAGAATATGAAATTTCAAATAAAACTGAATTTCAACTGATTACATTTATAAATATTTCGTTTACTGAAATTTTAATAAAAAGTCTTAAGATCTTTTTTTATTTATTTTTTTTTATAAACAAACAAATACAATTCAATATACGTCATTTTGAACATGTTGCCTTTAAAGAGATAATTGTTTGTAATTTTTGCAATTTTCTATTTATAAACAAAGACTATTGTTTGACAAAAAATGTTTAATATGTTTAGAAAATTACAAATAATTTAAAAAATTTTAACTTAATAGATTCAATAATGATACTCGGATACTTTTTTAGAAAAAAATTAACGATAAATTATCAGTAAGATTTTAAGGTAAATTATTGCTAATTTTTTAAAATTTTATCTTTATTCATGAAAAAAATCGTTAATCATGAAAGTTTTTATTTTTTTATACAAAATTATTGATTTTTTAAGAAATTTTAACAATACGAAAAAAATTATCGATAGTTATGAAATTTCTTAACTTTTATCGACAATTTTAAATAAAATTATCTATAATTTAATTAAATCTTTCTCAGAGTATTATTTATGTTTGATTTTTTTTAAGAAAATTATTGGCATTTTCTTTTTAAACAGAAATTTATCGATAATTTAGGAAATGTTGTCTTGATAGAAAAATGTATCGATAATTTGGAAAGAAATGGCTGTAAAGTATCGATTATTTTGAAATTTTTCTTAGAAAATGTTAACGATAATTTGGAAGATTTTATTGAAGAGAAAATTTATCGATAATTTTGATGTTTTTAATTATCGATAATTTTGAAAATTACATTTTTTTTAAAGGAAAACACTATGAAAATATTGGAAAGATTCTTATAGAAAATTATAGATAACTTAATTTTTTTTTTTTTTTGTTAAGAATTTTGTTGATAATTTTGAATTTTTTTTAGAGAATGTTTTCGAAAATTTTAAACATTTTATTTAAAAAAAAAAAAAAAAATTACAATTTTGAACCTTCATCTATTTTAGAAATTATTAATACAAATTTTTAAAATTTTTCTTAGGGCAAATGATCAATTATTTATAATTTTTTTTAGAATCGATAGTTTTTAGCTAGAAAACTCGACTATTTTAGAAATTTTGTATTTATATAAAAATTTCGATAATTTTTGTACTTTTTTTTTACAGAATAATGATTTCCGATAATTTTCAAATTGAAATATTTCTTAGAGAATGTTAACGATAATTTGGAAGATTTATCGATAATATTGATGTTTTTAATTATCGATAATTTTAAAAATTACATTTTTTTTAACAGAAAACACTGTGAAAAATATTGGAAAGATGCTTATAGAGAATTATAGATAATATATATTTTTTTTTTTTTGTTAAGAATTTTTTTGATAATTTTGAAATTTTTTAGAGAATGTTTTCGAAAATTTTATTTAAAAAAATTAATAATTTTGAACCTTCATCTATTATACTATCGTCTATTTTAGAAATTTCGTATTAATAAATATTTCTAAAATTTTTCTTAGAGCAAATGATCGATTATTTAGATTTTTTTTAGAGAATCGATCGATTTTTAGCCAGAAAAACTATAGACTATTTTAGAAATTTTGTATTTACATAAAAATTACGATAATTTTTGTATTTTTTTTTTTTTTTTCTTTACAGAATAATGATATCCGACAATTTTCAAATTTTTCTTAAGGAGATTTAATGATAACTAAAAATTTTCTTAGGGAAAATTGAGGATAGTTTAAGATATTGTTTTAGAGAAAAAAAGATAAATGCGCAATTTTTCATTTTAAACACAAAATTTTCTAAAAATTATTTTATTAAGGAAATCTTATGTTTGCTAAAATTATATGATAAAAAAATAAGAATTTATAATTTTAAACATAATTTATTTTATTTATTTTTTATTTATTTTACAAATAATTTTTATAGAAAAAATGATCGAAAATTTTTAAAGTTTTCTTAGAGAAAATTATCGATTATTTCACAAACTTTATATCTTTATCTAGACTATGTTCGATAATTTTATATTTGAAAAGATAATATTCGATAATTCTGAAAATTAAAAGTTTTTAGAGAGAATTTCTTAAAGAAATTTATTGAAAAATTTTGCAGCAATGAGAAATTTTGTAAGAATTATGGATCATTGTGGACATTTTCTCTTTAAATAGAAGATAATTGATAATTTTGGATTTTTTTAAATAATCATTATTAGTTGAAAAAATGTTACGAATATTAATATTTAATAAAATATACTAAAATATCATTACATTAATTAAAAATGTATTAGAAGTACAGTTTTTCTATATTAATTACTGTAAAAACTTTATTATATTATAATAACAGTTATTAAAATGATTGTGTTCCTTATTGCATTTATTAGAAAATATAGTTAAAAATTAACTATATTTTCAATTATTGCGATCAGTATAATTCGGTTATGATAATTAAATATATAGCAATTCGGTGTTTCTAATTAATATTGAATATTATGCTAATAAAATATGTAGTTTCAGGCAATGAAATTAATAATTCATCATGAAAAAACTGAAATCAGTCAAAAGTTTCCTAACATATTGGGTAAATAGCCCTCAGCTTCCATTCCATTTCGTATGGAGATTATTCCATTGATTAGTCTTTATATTACAGATCTCGTCTAGGAATTAGCGGAAATCTTTAATACTTGTATTTAAGAATGTCAATTTAGTTGAATAAGAAAATTTTAAGTAGATTAGAAATAATCATGTGTGTTTTTTGAGTAAAATGTATTTTGCACAGTAAATAAAAAATACATACATAAAAAACAATAGCAATTTTAATGTATATTAAACCAAAAGACGTTTTAGTTATTCCCATCGAATTGCTTATTTGAAACAGTTGTATGTACTCTATTATGCTGAATTGCACGTAATCACAACGAATATATTTTTGTATGGATACCAAAAAGATGTTATTAGGAAAGAAGTAAAAGATATTACAACCAATTTGGTTCATAGTACGTGGAACCGACTAAATTCGATTGACAAAAAATTCGGTTACCATAACGAATCTGTTTTCTCTGTGTAGCAATTGACAATTTTTTAAACTTATTTTATTTTTTGAAAAAGAAAAGGTTTATCGATACTTTGAGTTTGATTTGATTAAAAAAAAAACGAAGATTTAAAAAGTTTTCGCTCTATAAAAAATTATTGATAATTTTGGAAATTTTCTTTATTAACGGAATAACGTTGTAAGTATTTTCTTTATAGAGATAGTTATCTATAGTTTTGGGTTTTATCTTTATAGAAAGAAATATCGATAATAACGAAAATAGTTTTTTCACAGAAAAATTTTTTATTTTTAATAGAAAAAATTGAGCTAACTTTGAAAATCTAAAATTCGATCCACATACAGCTAATTATGAATAATTTAAAAATTTTGTAATTTCAAAACAGGGAAAAATAATGAAGGAAATTTATTTTATATAGGAAAGATCATAAAGCTTTTGAAAATTGCCTCAAAATAAAAAGTAATTTAGACTTAAAAAAAAATTAAGAAATTTACGATAATATAACATTTCTAACATAGAAAAGAGTACCTAAAATTATATAGAGAATTTTCATATATTGAAAATATAATATAAATACATATACTTAATAATATTAATATTCTTAAAAAATTTTCTTAAAACTTTATCTCCAAATCCTCATAAATTCTCTTTCTATTTCCGATTATGAAGTTGTTTTAGCAAAACCATACCCCATATGATACCCCCCACACCATTGTGCATGTCCATCAAAATAAGTATAAAATCAAATATACGAATACAGAATCTTACGTTAATACTAACATTTATATGAATTTATGCACTTTAGGATGATTCCCGAAAGTAGTCTTATATGGGTGCTATGGTAAATTATGGAGCTATCCTCATAAAATTTGTCACTATGATTTCTACTTATATAAAACTTGATTGTGTCGAATATAAACCTGATACTAACATGTGTATGTGATTTATGCACGTTAAAGTGATTTTTGGAAGAGGGTTTATATGGGAGCTATGGTCAATTATGCATCGGTCTTCATGAAATTAGGCACAAAGATTGATACTTATACAAAACTTCCTTATACCTAATTTCATTAAAATATTGCTATATTTAAGGCATTTATGATCGTTAAACCCCTATTCTGGGAGGACATTTGTATGGGGGCTAGGAGAAATAATGGACCGATCATAACCAATTTCAATAGGCTTCGTGTCATGAAAGTCCTACGTGCCAATTTTCATTGAATTATCAATTTTTACATGGACAGCCAACCGTCCAGCAAGTTAGACGGACGGACGGGCGGACATCGTTAGATCGACTCAAAAAGTGATTCTGCATTACAAACATCAGCACAAACGCATAATACCACAACCACCTATGATGGTGTGGGGTATATATGGAAAAATTAGCAAGGAAATTTTGTATGTTTTACATGTTTGACGTTATGAAAACAAAATAAAATAGCAACAAATTAAATAAAAAAGCATGACTCAAATTACGGCACACGTGAAGAAAGCCTACAATTTTTCACACTTTTGCACAGTTAAAAACAAACAACATTTTACTCTAATACAACGTTAATATAAAGCAAATAAAAAAAATAAATAAATTACATAACTTCCAAGAGGCTTAATAAGAAAATAAATCTGGGTGGAAAGTAAAAGAAGAGCCAGAGGAGGAAAATGGAAATAATTAAAGGTGTAAATAACAATGAAACAAAACTCAATGAAAACCGCAACACAAAGTGTGTGCAATAAACGTAACCAAACCAACAACAACAATGACAAATAAATAACAAAAAAAGTACATAATAAATGTGAAAACAGCAAGTGCGTAATTAAATGTAATTGGAGATAATTAAGGAAAATGAAAGTAAATACAATGACAATAAAACAAAAATAATAATTTGAGCGAAATTATTTTCTTTAATATAAATTTAAAAACAAATTTAATTCGTACTTACATTAACATAATTTTCACGTTTTATCTCATCAATATCGTCACGCTTTGATATGCGTCGTTTCCAATCATCTTCACCACTTTTTTGTAAAGCCGCCAAACGATCTGCAATGGAGCTGGTTTTTGATATGGAACGTTGATCGGGACCCATGACCTTGAAAAAATGTTAATTCATTTACATAAATACAATTTATTTTCTTATATAATATATATATATATATATATATATATATATATATATATATATATATATATAAACTTACTTGTGTTTGACTACGTCTTAGGCCACCTTGTAAAAATGCCGGCAAAGCAGTGGGCTGTCTTGTTAATTCTTCCGTATGCTCTTGTTCTTTATTTTTGTCTTCTTTTATGGTTTTGTTTTCTGTTAATTCTATTTCTGGTTGAACGGAGTGGGTTTCCTTTAAATCTTCGTCTTTTTGTTTATCCGATGTCGTACCTACATGACGCAATTTAATAAAACCACCCGTTAATGGAGGTAATTGTGGTCCAATGCCAATTGCTACGCCACCAGGTGGAGGAGGTACAACAATGGATGAATGACTTTTACTTTTGGCTATAAGATTTCTGTAAGAGAATAAAAATAAGAATAATGTTTATTTAAACAGTTGAAAACGGTAATTGTAAATTTTCATGGGAAAATAATGATAATTTTAAAATGTTTTATTATTTAAGTTGACTGCGCTACTGAGTACTGGGGGTATTTTAGTTTAAGTATTTTGTTTGCAACTTGAGAAACAATAAGATAATTAATTATTTAAGACAATTTTTTTTATATTGTTATGATAATTGATTTAAAGTAACATAAGTATAATAATATATAGACTTTTTTGCTATATAATCCTAATTAGGCTCTTTGTGTTTTTTTACAGCACCATATTAGCTTTAAATTTATACTTTTTATAGCCTCAAATAAACTTCATACTTATTCTGTTTTATAATCCTAAATTTTCTGCGATCTAGCTGTATACATATTCCAATACTAGCTTTAATCTTACGTTTTTTAGTCTTAGATTAACCCTAATCTATTGTTTTATACTCCCAAATCAGTATAAATTTAGTACTTCAATATTTCTCATTTAAGTTTGTTGTAGTAACAGATCAGCTACACGACTTCATATAGCCCACAATTAACTTTTTCTTAGGCCTTTATGTAGTCCCAAATTTGCTGCAGTCTTAAGTCTTTATTTAGTCCCAAATAAGCCCCAATCTTAGGTTTTAAATAGTCTCATATTAGCTTAATATAACCTCAAAATAATTTTCAATCTAGCGCCTCTACATTGCCTCAAATTAGCTTCAATTCTAGCTCTTTATTTAGTCCTAAGCTAGCATCAATTTTATGTATTTATTTAGTTCCAAGTTAGAATCAATCTTAGGTTTCTATCTAGTCCCAAATAAGCTGCAAGAGTTGTACTTTGGGTCTTAATTTAATTTCAATTAACCTTAATTACAGATAACTAGGTAATTTCAAATTACCTTTAATCTTATCTCTTTATTTAGCCCCAAATTAGCTACAATCTTATATATTTATGTTGTTCCAAATAAGCTTGATTAGTGACTCTTTAAACAGTCTTAAATAATACCCAATTTTAAAACTTTATTAAGCCATAATCTTAGGTTACTATGGAGCCTCAAATCAACTTAAACTTTGGGTATTTTTATTTAGTGTCAAATTATCTGTAATGGTATTTGTTTATATAGTCCTAAATTAGCTTCAATACTAGGTTTTTATTCAGTCGCAAAATAAGCTTCAATCCTAGCTTAAATCTAAATTGTCTATATAGTTCCAAATTAGCTTCAATCAAACATATTTATTTAGTCTTAAATTAGCTTGATTCTTATTCTTTATTTAGTCTCGAATAAGCTTCAATCTTAGGTATTTACATAGTTTCATATTAGCTTTAATACTATATCTTTATACTGTTCCAAATTAGTTTCAATACAAAAGTATATCTATCCCAAAAAAGCTTCAATCTTAGGTATTATCTAGTCTCTCATTTCCAACTTTATTTATTTCTTATTTATTTTAAGTTCTAGTACATTTTTCCAAAAGAAATGTAAGAAAGTAAACTAAAAAAGTAACACCTCTTTTCTTTCTCTATCTATATATATCTTATTGCCTGCTTATATACTGCTGTTGTATATTCATTTAATATTATCATCATATATAAAGATAATCATTACATTGCATTCAATTGCATTTCATTCATTTATTTTTCATTTAATCATATTTTTTGTCTGTTTATGTTTAATACACAAATCGTGACCAGGCACTTCACAATTTAATGAGATTTTCTTTCGTTTTCTTTTGACTTTTCTTTGTACTTTAGTTTAACACTTTTCCTTGAGTTAAGCAAAACAAAACAAATGAAAAACGGGAATAGAGTGTTAAGTTTTAGAAGAATGGAGAAGAAATGATATGATGAAACATGTTTGTTATATATTTGAATCACATTTCTAAAATAATATAAACAGAAAAGAAAGAAACAACTTCGATAAACCAGGATAGAAATGGTATCTTGAGAATTTAAAAATCATTTAATTTAAAAACTTTTTTAAAAAATGACACTAGTTTTAAACTTGACAATTACTTTATCCAATATCAGAAGTAAAGATAATTAGGAAATTTTATTTTCGGTATTAATCTCAAAATAATTTTGAAGAGTTCAAACTGAAAATTACCTATTGATTACTTAAAATATTCTTAAATTCTTTCTTACCCTAAAAAAAAAAACAGATATTAGTTTGTCCATATGGTCACGATCCTGTAGAATAAGTTAAATTATAATTTGTTTTTGAATCTTACGAAATACTTTTGTAAAAAATGTTGAAAAAAAACGTTATTTAAATTCAGTTTCTTTAGAGATGCACCAATATTTCAAAAAGTAATATTAAAGGAAAAGTATTTTGCATTATATCCAGAGAAATATTGACCACATCCGTGTACAAAATGACAGCATTAAGTGCACGAATATTTTTAAATTGTACATTTCATGGTAAAGCACCGCAAAATTGACACAACATTTGTATTAACTTGACACCATATCATTGTCGATTTTTAAAATAGTTGTAAATGAATTATGTCAAAAAAAAAAGGCACCAACACTAATCATACCGCCTTTGATTTTTATCTTAATTTTTTCTTCAATGTATAAATTATTGAGATATGATTTTTAGCGAAAGAAACAAATTTCAAATTTACATTTCGATGATAAGTAAACAGTCTTTCTATTAAAATTAAACAACCTTTGCTAAGGTAATAATTCTCGATATTTCCAACGAAAAATAAAAAAAGTAGTCTAGCAAAGCTCTCACATGGTTCTCTTAAAGTTCGAATTTTTTGGAAACCTTTTTTCAATATGATTTGAAATAAAAAACATTATTATATGTTGTTATTTTACATACTACTAGAATTATTATACCAGATTTCTACTGTATGCCACATCATTTTTACGTCCATCTTTGTCACAATATTGTTTACTTTATTTAATTTGAAATTATGAATAAACTTTTGAATCCATACAGACTAAATTTTGTAATATATAGTATTTTCTACTCCCTGTGTATGTCAAATTTTATGTGAATTGTCTTAGTAATATCATTAAAGTAGTAAAACTGATTTTTACTAAACGTAGTTAAAAACTGGGCGTTGCCAACTTATATTTTAGTTCATAGTTTTATTTACAAAATACTTGAAATATGTGTATATAAATTTCATTTGAACTTTCAAAAAAGGAATAGTTTATAAAAAGTCCAAGCTCACTTCTTTGTTTTTATATTTTTGTAAATATTATATCCTATGTTTCCTTTCGGGTGATGCACGATATATATATGTGCAAAATATCAGCTAAATCGGTTGAATAATGTGACTTCTCATATATATTCGAAACAATATTATTATGAAAAGTGGTCGTAACAAAAATCTTACATAATATCTAAGATACATTTTTAATTCTATAAAAAAATAAGTACCCATAAATACATTGAAATTTACTCATTTAATTGTTTGTATTTACATACATAAGAAAAAAGTGACCCAAAATATCCCATGTTTAAGAGTCCATAAAATCCAAATTCGAACTAAATTTGCAAAACCCTTTGACCATTTTATTAGTATGACGGTATATTTTCATTTCGCATTGAAATCATTGAGGCAATATTTGATGACATAGAATTTGTTGCATAGTGTTATTGAATTCAAATTCCCTTATTTCATACATAAAATATATCTTGCGTTTGAGCTTCAATTCATTGATTTAGACTTCAAGGACCATTAGAATTTCCAATTCAAATGAATTAAAAACGAAACAAAAGTTTAATTTAAACTTTTTTTGCATATTACTTGAAATTTAATCGATAAATGATTTAATAACTTTTATCCATTGTCGAAGTGGAATTGGCTCTCATGAATTTTCCTAAATTGTAGGTGATCGGAAAAACTTCTGCAGGGAGTTTATTCTACATAAGAAATGTACCGCTAAAGAACTAATTTTCCTTATAATGTGTCATGCGATCTACTGGTCACTCGATATCAAATGGATGTGGTGTTCTGGATAAACGTATAGCATTATGAACGATGAAATAAACGTATATCTTGAACAACTTTCCTAATTTCATCACAATCAGTGAAATACAACTCATACTGCGACGATGCGCAATAGATTTGAATAAACTACTGTTATCGATACCTTTGTTTTCCGTTTTCGGACCGGTATAAATACTAATAAGATCAGATAGAGAGAAGTATAGAGTTAAAGCAACATGGCCTGTCACGCGTTTATGCATCATCATACAATATTGAGACTTTTGAGCGTTTAAATCGACACTATTCATGCGATACAATTAAGACAGTCTCAAGATCACGGTCTCATATTTTGCCTCATGTTCCAAATCTTTAAAAGCCTTGATCTACTATATAACTGAATGAATATGAATGAGAAATTATATCATCTACAAAAGAGTATATAATATTGGAAGTTTGATGCAGAAGATATTTAGAAAACTAAGAAATAGAATAGTAGAAATAACGGAGCCTTGAAGTATCGCCGAATTAATCTTGAAATCGTTTCATGAGACCCCGTCTATAACAACCCAAATATCAAATATAACAACCCGTATAGTTCAATCTCTGCGAAAGTGTGAGCAATGGTTACCGACACCAAAAACTAAAAGCTTTGATAGTCTTTATATTTCAAATATACATTGTTATTAAGCCTTTGTGAATCATCTACTCTTTGGTACTCATGGCTACGGAGATGTTATCTTAATTAGAGATTTTAAGACAAATGTGAGTACTATTAATAGTACTGCATTTTTCTCAAGAATATAACTCACCTAACCACTTAATGCTGCAGCGTTCTTTTAAGAAAGTATATATATTTAATTAACTTTCTTAATTAAATATTTAATTGATTGTATAATTTTGATTTGTTTTTTTATTAATTCTAACTTGTTTTCTTTTTATTAACAAATTTTAAAATTTATTAGTATGAATATAAAACAAAATTTGTTGCACTTTTAGTAATTTGATATCAAGGTTAAACTGTAAAGTTTTTCCATAAGCTTGTTAGGGTAAAGAATAAAATGTTTTAAAAAATTAAAACTCAAATAGTTTTGCTTATAATTACTATTTTGAGCGCGTCTGCATATATGGTTTTAATTTATTCTAACAAGCTCTTTTTTATTTAATTAAAATTTCTAATAAAATTATTTATAACTATTTTCAAATACTTATTTATTTTCCACTTGAAAAACAAAACACAACCGTTCATAAAGAAAATCGCGACTAAACTAAAAATTATTGAATTTTAAAAAGTTCACCTCAAACTAATGACACCTGATGGTTCTTTATTTTCACTTCATTTAAAGTTAAATCATAAAAATAGCGAACGAACAGGAAGAGAAAAAAATTAAAAGAAAATAACAAAAATATCCTGCAAATCTTAAGCAATGTTCTCTTAATAACTATAGTTTTTATTACAGTCGATACCTAAGTACAACACACAAACAAAGTAAATCAAAAAATAGCAAGAAGCAGCCACATCAACCCACCTTTTAATAATAAAAATAAACACCTTAAGATATTATTGTATTTATGTATGTATGTGTATGTAGGTAATACACCTATACATATAAATTCATGTGTATAAAAATATAAAACATACATTGTTTGCCTAGTTATGACACATGTTTAAATTAAACTGCCACTAACTACTTGTGGCAGGTAAGTAAGTATCAATTCTATAAATCACTAAATTTTGTTGTTGTTGTTAATCATTAGAGCGTTCGCTTAATGCTGCAAATATCTGCTGGTACTAAATAATTTTCAAACTAACTTTAGTGATTTAAACACCAAAAACTCTTGCTAAAATTGTGTTAAAGTTGTCTTATTGACTACCAAAAAAAAAAACCTTAGAAAAGTCTATAAATTTAGTGTTTTTACTGCGAACAGTTACTGCTGATATTTTTTATAATTAACAAAAACACTACAACAGTAATAACAACAAAAACATAATAATAATTTGCTGTTTGTTTAGTAATTTAGCACCCACACTCTTTATTTTTGGGACTTGCTGTTTATATGTACCTTAAGACAAAAACACACCCAAAGGACAAACAAAAGAGATTTTTTACGTTTTATGAAACTTAATACAAGGGTATTCAATTATTCGGTTGTTCATATTAATCCGTTCATTCGACAAATAATTAAATGAGGTTAAAATTTGATCGGTTAATAAAAGATTAATGCCAAATTAATCGATTAACTGTATAGTCTTAGTAATACATGTAAAACATATAAATAATACTACTAATTATAGTATTTACTATATTTAAATAATTATTCAGGAACATAATGTAAATCAAATTCTTCACAAAGGGTTCATCAACTCAAAAGGGTTCATAACTCAATTAATCAACTAATTCAACTTTACGTAGAAAAAATTATGGCTAAAATATTTTTTTTAAAAATTTTTTAATAATCATTGTAAATAAAATTTTATAAAAAAAATTATTAGATTTTAATATTATGTTTTATAGGTTGAAAATGAAAATTTTAAAACCAATACACAAAACAAAAACAATTTGATGTATTTTGACAATTTCAGTAAAATAAAAAATAATATAAAAATGAGGAAATCAAAAAATATGAAATCCAACATTTGAAAACGGTCGGAGGTAAGTTATCCCATTTCCTGTGAATTTTGCAACTTTTGACGTGACTTGGTAGTTTTGAGGCCATTATATTACTATTATTAAATGACCTATATCAACATTTTATATATCGCTGAATTGGTAAATAAGTCTATTTTTATATTTTTTTAACATTTTTAAAGTATTAGCAAAATTAGTGGAGTTGTATTAAAAAAATTAAATTTTTTTGGATTTTCAGCTATTTAAAAAAAAAAAATTATTTTTGAAAAATTACCAAAAATAGGTTATTGGAGCTATTTTATTGATTTTTTTAGGAATGAAAGCTTGATTTGTGCTTTATACATTACATAAGAAATAATATTAAAAATATTATGCTAATATGCTTTTAATATGCTTTTAAAAATAGTCGTTAAAAAAACTGACTTTTAACATAAAATCTCCACTCCTGCATTCGTTTTTGGCCGGGCGGGAAGCAGTTTAGTATTAAATCATTCTAAATCTATTTCTATAAAAAATATAGGTACCAAATTTAAAAAAGCTCGCATGACATTTTTTTCATTAATCGATAAAAATGAAACTATTTTTTAAAATTGACAATTTTCGGCCAATGCTGGATGTAGGATGCAAACTTAAATCAATTTAAAATTTCTTTATTAACCATTTATGAAGCCTTATCTTTTGAAATTAATAAGGAAGAAATTTTCTTATTAACGGAACTTTGAGAAAAAAGTGAATGAATTGTACTATATTTTTGTAAAAAAATAGCCATTTTTCATGCCAATTTCGGAGTGCTGACTTTGAATATTTTTCACGTCTAGACGAATTGAGATAACCCAAAAATTCTTTCAGCATATTATTTTGAAATATGTAGAAAATTACAGAATATTTTTAAAAAATTTTTACCTCATATATCTCCGGACTTATTCCCGAAAAACGAAAGAAAGTCGAGAAAAAAAATCAAAAATTCAAAATTCAAGCGTAAATATCTTTTTAACTGTAAGAGATAACTTAGATGAGTAAGCATATTTTTTCTTTATCTTGCCAAGCACTTTCCAGAAATATAAAAATCTTTAAAATCGGACTTCATTTGTACACTTTACGATTTTTTTTAACTTTTACATACTCGAGGTAATAAACTTTGACACCCTGTAGCTTATCTCGTGTTATCACAGGGTGACTACAAGATGATTTTTCTGAAAGCTTAGGTCCTCTTCTACAACTCTTCCATACATTTCAATTTGATCCGACCAGTAGTTTAGGAGATTCAGATTTATTACCAAAAAATTTGCGTTTGACCCCATTGTGACACGGCAATTTTTCTTTCTGATTTTTTTTTCTTTTGAATTTGCATTTACGTTTACACACAAAAATTTTACTTCTGCAATGCTTGCTTTAATTGTCTTGATTTGTTTTTGTTTTGAAGTTCGAAAATGAAAAACAAAACGAATTTCAAAGTACAGGCAAGTTTGTAGCCTTTCATATTCCCTCTCGCTTGCTTTCAAAAATATCATCAAGACAAATTGCCTTGTGTGAACTCTGACTTACAGATATTCCTAATAACGATTAAAATTTAAGTATCTTTCAGATGATTCGAAAAATGTATTTTGCCTCATAAAGTAACTATACCTAAGTAATATTGTTTTATTATCCCCTTTCCATATTACCTTGCGACTTAATTTAGAAATGTTCGTCCAGTTTTTCGTTCTATGATCTTTTCAAACGAATCGATTGTGTTCGATACAGATCTCCCGTTATCGTTTCATCTGGATTTTCCTGGTTGTCTGGGCTTCGTAAACGATTGTTACCTTTTGATCTATCATAATGGATCCACTTTTCATCGCCTGTGGCAATTCGATTCGAAAACGATTTGGATTTGTGGCGCATTTCAGACATGCTTAGTCTCCTTATGACGTCTCTTAGCTTCTGATCCCATGGCACCTAATTTCTTTACTTTTGGATGAACCAAGTACTTTCACATGTTTAAAAACTGTTGTTTGATTCTGCAAGCACTTCTTGCAGACTTGGAGACTGACTTTGTGCCAATCTCCAATTCTTTAATTTAATTCGCAATATAATTGTAAAATATGCAATGTTTAAAATATATTAAAACTTTTATTCCAAATTTTATTGATTCAACAATAAATATTGTTTGAATATCTACTAAAACTCTAACTATTATTATATTATAAAATATTAAATATTATTAGTATTATGTGTTTGTGCTGATGTTTGTAACGCACAGAAAAAACAAGTAAGAAAGATATCGTCGCTAAAGCCCGACCATATGATACCCCACAAAATTGTGCATGTCCATCAAAATTCGTGGGGGGGGGGTCTTATATTAGACATTTGGACCGATACTTTTACTAAGTGTAAAATAAAATAAACGAATACTGATTATTACGTTAATACTAACATTTATATGAATTTATGCGCTTTAGGGTGTTTCTCGAAAGTGAGCTTATATGGGAGCTAGAAGTAGTACAAATTCGGACCAACGAATTTTTTAATAACTAAATTATTCAAAAATTTCATTTCTTGGAAAAACAATTCTTTTTAGTAACAACCCAGCAAAAACTTTGCTTTCCTGGTAAGCTAGCAGGTATAATTGGAAACAAAAATAAACTACTTATTTTTTGCCTGAAGAACTAGTTATTTTTGTTTGAGTTATTTTTAGGTTCTAGGGGTACTCAAAAATATGTACCTAAAAGAAAATAAAAAAAAAAAAAACGAAAAAAATTCGCCGTCAGTGAGATTTAAACTTGGACACAAATTAACCACTCGTTTTTAATGATTAACGTGTCACCATCTCGCACTCAATTTTCTAAGTGACAAAAACTTTTTTAATATAAAATATTTTTTTTAGATATTTTGTTAAAAAAAAACTGACAGCATCAGAATGGGGTTGAACCAGCAACCTTCTGGTTGTTAAACCAGCGTTCTATCTGATCCACGTGATTGTAATGTTAGTGTGCTATTACACTATTAAGTACTTACCAAGAAACTACTTTAATAAGTAGTTGTCATTACCGAGAACCAAAAAGCTTTCTCTGGGAAATATTTACAAAAATAACAACAGAATTTCAACGTTTTATAGCATTTGAATTTCTTTTTAATAATATATTTGAATGCTGTTAAAAAGTGACACATCTTAATCACAAGAAAACGTAATGGGAGAGTACTTCCTATAACAGACATTGAAAAAAAGATGTACTTGGCATAAACTTATTTTAAGAATATTTTTTATATTTTTAACTGCAGAAAACTGTCTCTACACAATTCATTTGGTTTATTCATTATTCAAAAAAAAAAAAAAAAAAAAAAAAGACAATTCTAAATCATTCGAACATTTAATCCATCAACACTTATCGGATAACCGAATGGTGGTTAATTGATTGGATACCCTAGTAAATACTCAATGGTCGATTAAGAATTGTTTTATAAATAATTACAGATAATATAATAAAGGCTCATAATACCAAACCATGAGAAAAATTATAATTTTTTTGGAAATTTTCTTTTAAAAATTACGTAAATTTTTTTCATTTACTTCTCTATGATCCTTCGATAAGATTTTTATTCTATTCTAGAATAAATTTCAAGAAGATTTATTACTGATTCTATAAATTTGTTTAATATTTTTATGTCAATAAATGGACAACTTTTTCGTAATGGTTGGAATTCTATTACAACATCAACAGATATTATTTTATGAGAAGCATTTTTGAAATTTGTAAAATTAATTTCTGTCGTCATTCTTGAAAAATTATATCAACACAACTGAAACGTTCAATCTGCGACAAATTGAATTAAGATATTTTTCTAAGCTCAACAAAGGTTTTAGACACTTTCCCTTTATCGGTATTTGCTCTCACCTTGAAGTTTAGTTCGGCGATTGATGCGAGCAAACTAAATTTTTTGATTAATACCATGAAAGATTTGTCTATATATTTCATTAGTCGGTTAAATTGTTGGGGGACGAATTTAATAAAAATCAAATTCTGCTATATTCGTATTAATCGTACGCGACTACATATATGATAAATCTGCAAAAGCCATTAAAAGTGTTTATCCAAAAATTTTGCATGTAACCTACGACTCTAAAGTTGTAAAAAAGTTAAAAGTTAACAAAAGTTAAAATCAAAAAATATTAAAATTGTGCTGGCCTGGAAAGCGTTATGAAAATGGTGAATTATTTGTAAACATGTACACAGAAAACAATCTCGTTATATTAGATACTCTTTTTCCACAAAAAAAGAAGCGCAAAATAACTTAGGTGTCACCTGACCGCTTATAGAGAACCAAATAGATCACATAGCAATCTCCAGGATATGGCGTCGTTCACTGCTAGATGTGTGAAATAAAAGAGGTGCCGATATATCTACTGATTACCAGCTATTCATTGCATGCGTGCGAATAAAGATAGCTGCTGTCAAAAAAATCCCAATGTGTATCAAAGAGTTTCCATGTCAACAAGCTAAAAATCCCATCGGCTTCACGGAGTTACATAAGTGCCTTAAACGACTCGCTGACATCAACTACTTACGTGGCAATTCACAAAGAACAATTTTATAAATGCTGCCACAGAACATATTGGTCTTAAATCAACTAGACATAAAGGGTGGATATCAAGAGACATGGCGAGACATAAACGACAGGAATAGACTTAAAGCTGCAATCAACTCTGCTACAAAGAAAAATGAAAAGCCATCTCTGCAAAACCATCATGCTATCTTAGACCGTGAAGTTAAACGCAGTATTTACAAGGATATGAGGATAAATTCAATAGATCAAGAAACTCAAGCTGCAGCTGAAACAAACCGAACTAGCGACTTATACCGGCTCATCAAGAAGCTTACAAATAGCAGCACCTCAGTCTCCACTAAACCTATCATAACAACGGTACACTGTCCACCTGTAAAGACGAACAACTCGAAATTTGGGTCACACACTACTCCGAAATGTTCTCCCCGTCTTCAAATAAACTCAATTATATGCGTATATATCGATCATAATACACAGCTAAATATTAGTATTACCCCTCTGAAATAATAAGGCCATTAAAACGCTTAAGAACAGTAAAAGCCCAGGCGGCGACATTTCCACGGAACTCTTGAATGCAAACGCGAAAATGACTGCTGAACTAATTCTACTTTTTTTTAGTAGAAATTTGGACATCAAAGAGGATTCCAAACGATCTTAAAGAACGCATTATTGTTAAAATTCTTAATAAAGGTGACTTAACAAACCGAAAAGGCCTTTGATATCCATAATGTTATCTAAAATGCTCTAGAGTGTAAAGAGGTTCCACTTAAACTCAGCTGCCGAATTTTACATGATGGCATGTTAAGCCATAAGATAGAAGTTTGCACAGACGTCCGTCAAGGGTGTGTGATGTAGTGCTAGATAGTGTAATGCATTATGCAATGATTGGTAATCGAGGAGTAGTATAGTGGCTGCACGAAAGGTTGGAAGATCTTGAATATGCTGATATCAGAGAAAGCTGAGTTGAAGATCAATATAAAAAAAAAAACAATGTTATGCATATCAACTACGAAACGTCACCCGCTTTCGGATAAACGATGAAACACTAGAAGATGTTTAAACATTTTGCTACCTTGGAGCCATAATAAACCAAACTGGTGGATCACGTGAGGACATTATAGTCAGAATAAAAAAAAACATCTTTTGAACAGCTCACTAATTGTCCTCAGTATCACGTCGTGCTAAAATAAACATTTTCAACATCAATCTTAAATCAACGTTGCTATATGGTTGTGAAACGTAGGACACTGCCTCCCGAGACATTAGCACTCTACAAGTATTCGTAAATAAATGCTTCCGAAGAACTCTAAAATTATTCTGGTCACTAACAATTTCTAACAACAATTTATGGACTGAAACACATCAAATACCTCTGTGTGGTGGAAATACAAAGAAGAAAGTGGAACTGGATTGAATATACACTCCTCAAACCAATATTCGACAACGCCAGAAACGCTATTGAGTGCAATCCACAGGGAAGCCGCAGAAGAGGCCGACCAGTATACACATGGCGAAGACAAATCGTTAACGAGACCAAAAAGATGCATAAAAGCTGGAAGGAAGTTAAGAACACCGCAATGGACAAATCTGAACGGAAGAAGTTTGTTGGGGCCCTATGCTCCTTATAGGATCGAAGGGAATATATATATAATTAAGTAAAGCAAATGATGACTTTTAGAATTTAGAATAGATTAGAACAATTTTTTATTACCTTTGTTCTCAAAATCTCAATAATAAAATTTCTTATACAAGAAGTACTAAACTTTATTTATTTTATAACTTTTTTATTTCTTTAAAAAATTCATTATTCTTTCAACCAGTTGATGTTGGCATCAACACTAAAAATTATAAAATTATTAGCTTGTAATTCAATAATCTTTAGATTTTATAATTTCGATAAAAAACATTGAGTCTGTTTCCTAAAATTACAACTTCAAAGACATGTAATTTTAAATTTTATATTATTAGATTTTCGCAAATAAACACAAATAATTGTTTGGCATTGCAACTTTATTAGAGGCAATTTATATATTTCATATTTCAGACCAGTTTTATATTACTTGATGTTGAATCGAATCTAATCAATTTATAATTTTCATTCGAAACAAATGTTTGGTGCAACGCAACAGTGTGTCGAGATGGATGGGTGGTTTTGTCAGACAACAAGCAAGTTAATACACGATGCTTGGATTAGCATTCATGTTGCTGCGTTTGTTTGATTTTTTTTTTTGTTTTCTGTTGGATGCCAATATTAACACATAATTTATTTAAAGACAAGTTGCAAAGTATCTTAAAAAAAAAATAATAAATAAATAAAATGCTTAAATTAATACTGTGTGTTGTAAATACATAGATACTTGTCTATATTATATGTCTATGAATTATTGTGGTGAGTTTTTAATTAAAAATCGAAAGCAAACAAGTGGGTTTTTGATTTTTTTTTTTTTTTAATAATTATAGTTTGTACTTGGCATAAGTATGTATATAAATAAATGGTTTTATAAGCGGTTAAATCAATTTAATTTTACATCCGCTGATAAATTTATAATTGGAGAGAAGTTTACATTAGAAGACGATTATTAAAAGAAAATGTTAAAGAATTAAATTTCTATTTTAGAAAAATTTGTGTAGAGTAATTTAGATGTTCAACAAATTTTATTAATTACATTTTATGTTATTTATTATTTTATTTTTAAAATTTTTGCCATTTGTCATTTTAGTAATATTTTTTTCTATTATATGTTTTATTTAAATTAATTGCAAATATTCACCTGTCTCATTGCTAACATAATTATTGCATAATAAATGCCTTCTAGAGTGTCTTGGTTAATAAGCGTGATTAAATTTATTATCGCCTACATTTAAATTACCAGTTATAAATAGCAATAAAAAATTATTCTTAAGAAATAATTGTAAAATTAAACCATGTAAAATATACTGTAATAGAACTTTTTAATGGATAATAATGAATTTTGTGTACCCTAATGGGATTTATAAAATGATTATTGTAGGAACCAACTGCTATATTTAGTTAATCATTTAGTTAATCAAGTGACGCCATTTGGGATTCATCGACAAAAGTTATCACTTTGAACTGTTTTGATAGCTGGCATGTGATTTATAAATAGATTTTAAAGCAAGAATGAAATTATAATCCATTCTCTACCAGTTGCTCCGGAAATACTCTCTTCTGACTTGGCACTTACATCAAAGAAACTTAAAACTGTGACATTAGTCCTTATAGATCAGTTTGAGACAGTCTGACAGGAGTCCTAAAGCAACAGAGCTTATTAATTACTAAAAGGTAAACCGTTCTTGATGGAACCAAATTTTAGATATAAAAAAACGGTTCTCAAAGGAAGATTCATTGCAATTAGAGTTTGGATATTTCTTTAAGCGGCAAACGCGAACGAAATTGAATTTTTCATATTTAAAAACTTAAGTTATAAGAAAAAAACACTGACTTCTTATAAATAATATTAAACGGCATTATAAATTATAATTATTTAAGAAGAAATAAAACTTCAGTAAGCACACAAATTTCAAAAATTCAAGCCTTGGGAAATTTTGGTGGATTAATTCAAATATAAAAAATATTTTTAACATGAAATATGATTGAAAAAAATAAAGAAAAAAGAATCAAGTAAAATAAGTTTGAATTGAATTTAAATTTCCTTTTTACTGGAGGACACTATTGAATTAAAGTGTAGCATAAGGTTAATTACATGCTTGGAACTAGATTCAAGGCTTGAAATACATTTGGTTTCAACTTGAATTTTAGCAAAAATGCTTAATGGTACCTTGCACTTTTACAACAAAACATGTTATTATTATTATTATTTTTTTTTTTTTTTGTATGATTAAAAATAGTTATAATAAATTTCAGATTTTATAGTTTCCTAAATAAATATTTCTCCATACCAATAAAATATCACCAATTAGTAATTACAAACATCTATAAAAAATCGAAAACACTTTCTCAAACCAAGTAAGGCAAAAATATGCAAATACTTGTAGTAAAATAAAAGAAGTAAAAAAAAAAATAAAAAAATATACAAAATAAATTGCATGGAACTAGTGAAAACTTGTAGCCACCAAACGCCACCGCAAACGCCATCAAAGTAGTCGTCGTTATTATTATCGCCAACAACATAAAGCAAAATTTTCCATACTAGACGACAATAACAGCATTAAATAGCAACAAATTAGAGTGCTATATTCGGCTGTGGGGAATCTTATATACCCTTTTATATATATATATATATATATATATATATATACATTGCAAATATCGACCGACGGACATCCCCCTATTGACATAATTTCTTATAAGGATCTAAAAACGACGAAAATTGTGGAAATTACAAACGGAATGATAAATTTATATATACCCTTTACACCTGTGGTAAAGGATATAACAACAAGTGTGTATGAATGAATAAGAGTGTCACACTACTAACACCGTAACAAAGAAACTTGCAGTCATATGTATGTAAATTACTGACTGCCATAGCGACTGCGTGACACGATTACACAAAATGCATTTTTTTTACTTTACTAACAGCAAAAAGCAATTGATTACTTACTAGTAGTAATAATAACAGCAGTAATAAAAAAAACAACAAAAATATATTTTATTCATAGCAACTATACCAACGACTTTATATTGCTTATGTTGCTTACCATAAAGTTGTCGTCAATGTGTTTTTGTTTTGCTATATTGCAGTTGCTGTAATTGAGAGTCAATTGTTTGTGTGTTCAAAGTGTTGGACGGACAAATTTCTATATAAATTACTGCTACTAGCTGTTGCTGTATTAAAGTATAGAAATTGAAAATTTAGGTCAAATTTTTAAAATATCTAAAAAATATTTTTTCTTAAATTTTTATTTTCACAAGTGTTTAAAAAACAATTACGAGTAAATAATTCTTGTGTTAAGCCGGCTGACAACATTTTCATTTCAGTATTAAATATATTTTGTAATAGAAATTATAAAATAATTAAAAAATAATATTAGAAATATCTAAAATTCTTTTCGTTTTTCTTTTCTTTTCTTAAATAAACTAATTAAATAATTTTCTGGTTGTTTTTTTAATTGTTGGTTTTCATTTTCTTTATTCTATTTTTTGCCATAATGATGTGGGAAATAATGTATGAATTAATGGTTGAGTGATGCCATGTTCTAATGTAGAGGGAGGGTGTTTACACTGTGGTCGAAATTTTAAAATGATTAAAACAATTATATGACAAGTAAAATAAATATAGTGAAATAATTGTTAACATGTTTTTTAGCTGAATTTTTTATTTCTATTCATTAATACTTGATCTCAGAAGTTATAAGTTATTAAGAAAAATTTCAGGACAATCTCTGTCTCGATTGTAGACAAGACACATCATAAAGTTTGAAAATACATACATTTTTTAAATTACTTTAAAACATTAAGGATAATAAAAATTAAAACTATGATGCCCTAAAGCTTTTATCATTACAAAATTCTCCAAACTAAATTATATCTAATACGTCAAAATAAATATATATAAAAATATGAACAATTAACTAATTTATAGAGGATAAAAAATTGTTTCAATTACTTTTTTAATTGTATTAATTATTTAAATTTTCCAATATTTAATATACAATTTTAACCTATTAAGGTTCAATTATTAAAATAGTTGGTTGTAAATTTTTTGTAATTAAAATAGGATTTTTTTTTTTTTTTTTTGTAGGATTAAAATTTAATGTATTAGAAATATTCGCGCTTGATGAATTTATTAAACTATAAAAACATAATGCTATTTTTAATTTCTTATTAATATTTTAATCAAACATTTAACAAGTTTTTTTCTGTATTCGATGTTGATTGATAAAAATTAGTTTGAAATCAAGTTTTAAATACAGACAAAAGAACTTATTAATTAAACCATAAGATTAAAAATTACTTCAACCATATTTTTATTGTGTCAATTATTCGAGTGTTTAAAATTTAAACTTGCTAAACAAAAAACAAACAAAATAATCAGATATTTAATTATTTTTGTAATTTTATTACAAAAATAATTCAAGAAAAAAAAAATTGTAATTTTGAGTAAGTGATAATTTCTTTAATAGATCGAACTTCAATTAATAAAATAACTGAATATGTATTTTTTGTAATTGAAATATGATTTTAGATTTTTCTGTGTAGAATTTAAATTTAAAATATTAGAACACTTTGTTTTTGAGTAATTAATGTAATTAAAAAATAATAATTATCCAGGAAAAAATACTGTTCAGAAAATTGAAATTTTTAACACATATTATTTTGGACTCAAATAAGCTAAATATAAATATATATGCCTACCATATATCATATAATTAAAAAGCGCATTTTTTTTAAATATCGGTCAAAACTTTATAAAATTTGCGATAACCATTGCAAATAGGTTTTTTATGAACTAACAGGAGCATAGGCACACCTACATTTCGCCTATATTTTCTATTTACTAACTTGCCTAAATCGCTCTAAATTTGCATGATCAAGTGAAGCTCCGTTCCAAATTTTGTACCTTAAATTTTTTTCATCAAATTTAAGTAATTTTTAGGTTTTAAATAAAACAAAAATGTACAAATTTGAACAAAAAATCTATATATTCGAAACATTATATTTGAAAAACTTTAATTTAATTTGAAAATATACTGAAGTATTGAACGAAATGCAAATTGTAATAAGTTTTTAGTAATTTTATTTTCATATTTTATATTTTGCTAATTTTTACATATTTACACTTTTTTGATTGGCCTTGAAAGGCTTCTTTATATTACCTGATTTTAATTAATAAATAAATAAATAAATAAAATTGCAGTAAATAAATACAAATAAAATTGCATAAATAAGTTTTAAAATTTTTGTTATTTTGATTTTTGTCTATGGAATAAGCACTGTGCGGAGCCAATTTAAATTTTTTTATTATATTATATTTTATTATAATTATAATCACTTTTTTAATTCATACAAAATTACAATGAATATGATAGATGTTCGAAATTACAAAATTTAAAACGATTTTGAAGTCAAACAAACTCTTAAATAAAAAATATAAATTGACTCCAGTTCTCGGCATAAACCGTTATATTGAAAATGATTAGGGCCATACAAAATATTGCCTTATATCTCGGGAATAATTAATCCAATTTGGTTTAACACAATTCTAAAAAGTTCTAATTTAAATTATTTTTAAGTTACATCTATATCAATGTTTAATCTGCTTACACTGAGAGAAAAATTATTTAAAAAAATCGGTTTTATAACATCGTTCATTTTAAATTTATAAACACGGAATATTATTTTGCCTTTCTGTTATTGAGAAATTTAGTAAAGCTAGTGTAAACAACATTTTTGATATCATCATATTTAAAGAATACATTTTAAAGCATGAAATTCCCCAGCTAGCTTAACTATAGAAAATTACTTTTCATAAAATTGTAGACAAATATTATAAAATGGTTTTTATAATTATTCTCAAATCTTGTAAAAACAGAGGAAAAAAATTAGAGCGCTATATTCTTTATCTTTAATACCTTTCAGTTTTTTTTTTTTTACCAATAACTTGGTAGACCGATTTGGTTGATTCAAACAACTGAAATTTTAGAAACATTTTTGTGATCGATCTATATAAGGAAGAAGAAAATGTTTACAAATTTTTTGTGAAAGTACGAAGTCCCTAGATTATATAGGGGCTTCAAAAAGTCGAAAATGCTGCTTTATATATTTATGAAAGTATCGGTAATCGCGAATTCTGTTATTCAAATTCAGCAAAATTGGTTCAGAAATGGCAATATTCCCAAAAACATATAAGTTATGAGATACCTTCATAAACGCCATTTCAACCGACAAACGGCTCTATCGATATCATTTCTTATAGGGATCCACAAAATATAAACTTTTGTGCTCTCCGACGAAAATTTTGGAAATTATAAACGGAATGACAAAATTATATATACCCTAAACACCTTTTGTGAAGGGTATAAAATTGATTCTTGATGAAATAACTCTATAAATTATTATATATTATCTTGGATACCCGATTCCCAAATGTTACTATTCAAAATTTATGAGTCGTGTTTTTACAGATGTGAAACATTTGTAGAATTAAATTTAAAAATACATAAAATATATAAAACAGGCTAGATCAGTTCTTTGACCCAAAGTTTGAGTGTGTACATATGAATTGCTGAAAGCCTTATATTGGATCTGTAGTAAATTAAAAACCGATTCTTGTGGTTTGCACTTCTTCCAAATCTGATTTGAAATGGAAGGTTTAGTTAATAATGTGCATGTAAAAACAAACCTCCTCTATTCTATACCATTGAAAATTATAGAGTGTTCTTTAGCGAATGAAAATAAAATACAACGTCACAATGCAATAGGGTTGCCAGATGGACTTGATTGAACCTAATTGTCAAGATATTTTAGAAGTCGTCAAGTTACAAGTACAATTGCATTTTTTAAGCTGGAAACAATTTATAGTTATATAAAAAGAAGTGAAATCTGAATCGTTGATGTTATATATATATATATATATATATATATATATATATATATATTTATTTATTTATATAATCATAAAATCATATTCTTTATGAGATATACAAAACGTTTTACTTTACAGAACAAACTGATTACTATATGTTATACATCACCCACTGTTTCCAAGAGACTTATTGGAAAACTTCCAATAAGTCTCGATACGATATAGCAATTCTTTTAATGCCGTGAATAAATGTTCAAAAGCTATAATAACGAATATTGAAATATTTATATTAAGTCAACATAAAAAAAATGTGCAGTATGTTTTATTTATTTCTCCAAAAAATAATTGCAAAAATCTAATACCGCATTTCTTAATTTTTAGCCATTGCCTAAACGGATATGCTATGTATACTCTTATTATTGTAAAAAAAAAAAAAAAAATTAAAAGCTATATCTCTATTGTACCGACATATTTATATACGTATATATAAAAAATAAACGATTTTTTGACGGATGCCGATTGTCAAGTTTTTTATTTTTTTATTTTTTGGAAATCAAGCTGGTTTTTCGGGAATTCCAAGTTAGATTACATTACAAATCTGGCAACCCTACATTGCAATACTTATAGCATGACCATGAATGTATGAGCAAATAATTGTCTCTAAATGTTCATTCATATGTAAAATCTCTGTGTATTTTACCGTGGCATGAACATTTCGCCTCTTTTCATTATCAAAACACAACGACCGACACCACAACTCTTTGGTCGTGAGGCAGAAAAAAGTCGCCGCAAAAGAACTGATGAAATGTCGATAATTTTCACAAATTAAATAAGTTTCATTTTTAATTTCATTTTTTCTATTTTTTGTTGTTTTTGCAATTTAGCTAGTAAGCTTTTATACTTTTATTATTGTTTATATTGGTTGCCTAAATCAATGAGTGACTGACTGACTGTCTGACTGTTCGACTGTCGTGCTTGTAGGTCAAAGTTTATTTGCGAACTATAGATAATTGTGTTAAGAGATGGCACTCCCTTATTTGCTAAAAATATCAAAAAAAAAAAAAAAAAAAAAAAAATACAACTTCACTGACATTTAACAGAAACATACAAAATATCGTGATATTTGCTTCTATATATTTTTTTTGTGTGGAAAGATTGATTTTAAAGAAATAGAAAAAAAAACAACTATTTAGTATGTTTTGTTGATTTTTTTAATTAAATGTGGGTGGATGTCCATTGGTTATTTTTAGTAATTATTATTTTACTTTTATATTTAATATTTATTGTTGAGTAATTAGAAATGAAAGAAAATTTGAAGGATTTTTAGTTTGGTTATGACCTCAAATTGTTGGATAACCAATATTCTTAGAGAAATAATTGAAATGGATTTAAAATTTATGACCTCAAAGTGTTGGATAACTAACATTCTTAGAAAATAGAGGGCGTTTAATTCAAAAATATAGTTAAATCCTAAGTGCGCAATTAAAAAAATAGTTTTTTTGTTTTTAATAGTAAGTTCTTTTTTCTGTGGTTTGATTTTAATATTATTCAACGAACCAATTAGCAAATTGAGAAGGGTTATAATACCCTACAAACAATTAGAAGATATCTTGCATATACATATATACCTATATATATATATATATATATATATATATAGAAGTAAATCATCAATGAAATATATATATATTTTTTTTAATATTGTTCCCAGTTAAAAGAAAATTGGGAATAAGCAACAACAAATATGTAAAATTTTTATTTTTTGTCATTTGCACAGCATATTTTATCTCAAAAATATTGCCCTTTTTCGGCAGGGAGATTATCACTTCCGCATAAATTAAAGTTATTCTAATGAAATCATCTGGAAGAAATTAATGCAATAATTTTATTTTTCAGTCACAATTTTTTTGCTTAAAGAAAAATTATTGAAAAATGAAAAAAAGTATTGAAGAAATTTGTTTGTCTTTTAGCAAAAAAATTTTTTTTGATATTCTTTCTTTCTTTGTGATGTTAAGATTTATATGGCTGTTTTACAAGATGTAAAAGTTTTCTTTATAATATTATTTGTAGGTTTATTTAGTGATAATTTTGCTATATATTTATTATATCTTTAAGAAGATTATCTGGCGATATCTTCCTTTTTTCATCTTGATGATTTTATAACTATATTGCATATTTTTCTTCCAGCCACTGTTGCCAGATTTGCAGATTATCTGCATTTTGACGATTTTTTATCGTAAAGATTCCAAAGTGCTGTTTGACGATTTTTGTTCAAAAAATGACGATTTCAAGAAACGTGCACACACGCCAATTTTTCTTGTTTAAATCTAATTTTATATTGTAGTAGATAGAGAGAGGGAGAAAAAAGGAGTACAAGGAGTTTGAACTTTTACTTCGTAATTTAACAAGTATTAAGTAGTGAAACAAAATTTTTGTGTGAAAAGAAAAATGTTATTTTATAAACATATGTATGTAAGTGAATGTGTTAAGTATTAAAAAGTTTAATTGAAAATAAATCAAATACATATGATTCTTTGAGTGATTTCTGCAATTGAGTTTATTTTGCCGTAAATTAGGATCACCAGCCCACTTGAATTTTAAAAAATGTTTATAATACTTTTAATTATGATTAATCGCTCTTAGTTTACGAGTTGTGGATCTCTAAAGTTTTGATGTATTTTTCTGAATATCTTTATTAGTACATATGCGATTTAAATTATATTAATACTGTTTAAAAGTTCAAATACCTTTTGAATAATATATAATATGACCATGTTTATTAAATCCTTGAAAGAATTTATGTAATTTAAATTTTTTATTGATATTGGAATTTACTAAATTTTATTATTTAAAAAAAAAAAGTTTATTCCACGAATAGATATTAACGTTAAAAGGAAAATATTTTTATTTTAACTGCATGGGTAATCTTAATTTGTTCCTATTTTTCAAATTTTGTATTATATAAAACAATGCTGGAAGGTTATTTAATAAACAAATATTTTTAAAACTTAATATTATTTTTTTAATATGAACATAAATAGCCAAAAAGATACGCATTTTAATTTTTCAAATTTTTTGACGCTTTCAAAATATTATGCCGATTTTTTCGTCGAATTTCGACGATTTTATACCCGAATTATCTGACAACAGTGCTTTCAGGCGTATTGATTTCTTATTGCTTAAATGTATCGCTTGTGATCTATTGCGGCAATAAAATTTTTTTTCTAAGCAATACGAAATCGAATCACTTTCGTATTATTATTACAATTAATTTCATACTAATAGCAGTTATTACATGATTAATATAATAGTAAAAAAATGGTTCCAGTATAATACGATGCTGAATCAATAAGTTGTGTCTTTTTGGCCTTCTCTTGTAGATAATTTCAAGTAACTGCGTCTGCATACGTCATGACATTTTTATTTCTTAACATTACAAATAAAGTCGGCAGAATAAGGGGAAAACAATTTAATTTCCAACTTTATGTTAAGGGATGGAGAAAATTTACATGAGAAATTTATATGTTAAATTGTCTTTTTTTTATCGAAAATTTTAATTTATTTCGCATTTTTATTAATTATTTTGCACTTTTCTTTTTGCAAAAGGTTCAAAATTTTAAAAGAGAACAATAACAATAACAGCTTATGTTAAACATTATTGCTCAGCTTTATAGATGGCGCAATACATTTCTTATTGGTCCACACGTAATACTTTAAAGAGAAAATTTGATAATTTGCAACATAAAAATGTTTACGTGTAAAGTAGGGTTAACATCTCTTAACTGAAATCTGTCAATAGTTTGAGCAAACTGCAGCATAAAGTTTTTCGAACTGTACTAATTTGTGTATTTAAAAAAAAAAGTGTATTTTGTATGAAAAAAATATTAAATTTTGTGGAATTTAGGTACAACTTTTTTTACCATTTTGTAAGGAAGAATGAAATATGAATCCATTACCATACAACTGATTAAAATATGTATTTTAAATTATACATATATCTGGGAAAAGCGGCGCCAAACGTGGCTAATTTTATTATTCATGGGACATAATCACCATTAATTGCCTTTAAGAAGGATTTTTATTTAGCACACATTTGTCTTGAATTATCAAGTTTTATTAAATGTATTTGTAGATCCAATCATGTGTTTTCATAAAGTCCAATTTTTCCTCAATCACAAATTGTTATTTAGACTTATTTTAGTTTTAATGAAGAATTTTTATTTACTTAAATTTTAACTTTTTGGTATTTGGTAAAATTTGAGGTTCATTCATGAGTTTTATTTTATGTAAAATCAAAAACTTTTACTTAGTCTTTTACTTAGATTATCTCGTATTATTACAGGGTGACTACAGCTTAGATCCTCCTCTACAACTTTTCCATACATTTCAATTCGATTAGTAGTTTGGCCCCACTGTGCGGTTTGGCAACAGATAGGATAGAGCATGAGAGATCAGTAAAACTACTGATCAATTGTTATTTTAGGGCATTAAGGAACTGTATATTGCCAATAGAATTAGGAATGATTGCAATATATCAGGAATCTAGACAAACTAGACACTAGAGGTACCTAGCTAATTTAAGGCAATGATAGATGTCTAAGGACCGGTTTCTACTGTTTCCTTAGTGTATACTTAAGAGAAAACTTAGTTAAGAAACATTTAAGTTAAAGCTCACACTTAAGTAATGTTACATTTTACAGTTTGAAACTTAAGTTGACAAGAAAAAAAACAAAGAACTTTAGGCCTTTATGTACTTTCCAAATATTTTACTTTAACTAAAAACCATAGATATATAGATATACTAAAAGGTTTTATACTAGTTATGTTAATTTTTTCTATAGAATTTCCTTTAGCTTAGATTACTATTTCCTCATGATAATGCCAAAAATCATTATAAATATCAAACTTCCTTTATTGGACAAAATATTTTTTGATGCCCAATAATTTAAAAAAAAATTTGAAATTACTTTAAAGATGTAAAGAAATCTTAAGTTTATGGGCTGTGAATTTATTTATTGTTCTAGATCAACAAATAAATGAAAATGTCAATTCTCCTATGTTAAATTGACAAAGGGGTGAGAATTGGAGAATAATTTTAGGCAATTAATCATCAATATATCAAGAGAAAAGTTGTTATTATATTTTATTATTATAAAATAAGAGTTTCTTTTTGTAGGATGAGGAAAAGAACAAAGTTATTAGTTTTAAGCCAATGGGTGTTATTTAAAAGGTACTAGAGTTGCTCACCTATCAAGAACTTTTTCCAGGCAATTCTTATAAAGAAAAGTGTATTTATATTTTTTTTTTTATATAAATTCACAATTTTATTTAAAAAATTAAAATGTTAGACTTTCAAGATTGAATATATAAGAATAATTAATTAATTATACAATAAACCTCGGTTTTAGCCGGCATTTTAAAAATGTTTATAACGACCCAGCAAAAACTTTGCTTTCCTGGTAAGCTAGTAGGTATAATTGGAAACAAAAATAAACTACTTATTTTTTGCCTGAATAACTAGTTATTCATGTAGTTATTTTTTGACTCTAAGGGTACTCTAAAATATGTACATAAACGAAACAAAACTAAAAAAAAAAAACAAAAAAATTTTGCCGTCAGTGAGACTCGAACTTGGACACACACTAACCATTCGTTTTTACTGACTAACGTCTTACTCAGTACACCATCTCGCACATAGCATCCTAAGCGACAAAAAATCTATTTAGTTTAAAATATCTTTTTAGACATTTTGTTATAAAAAACTAACAGCTTCAGAATGGGGTTAAACCAACTACCTTCTAGTTGTTAATCCGGCGCTCTAGCCAACTCATCCACGTGATTGCAGTATTACTACGCTATTATACTATTGAGTACTTATTAATGTAATACAGAGTAGGAAAATAATAGTGACGCCTTATTACCAAGAAACTACTTTAATAAGTAGTTGTTATTACCGAAAACCAAAAAGTTTTTGCTGGGGAGTACTAAACTTTAGTGGAGGTAATAATTCAAGCTTTAAGGTTTAGTTATCGATAACAAGTATATTATGATACAACAGTTTTATAACAAATTATAGAGTAAATATGAATAATACATGCATACATATATATATATATATATATATATATAATATGCAAATGTTGCAATCCTAGTTTGAACAGGCTGTAAAATTAAAAAGGTGTAAAATTAAAAACACAAAGAAAATATAAATTTAGAACTTATTTTGAAATCTTTTTAAGATTTAAAATAATTTTGTTACATTTTGTATTTTTATTTATTTTTATTTTCAATAAATATTTTTTAAGACTTAAAATATTTTACATTTTTAAGAAAAACTTAAGCGTTGGAATAAGAATACTTAACTTTTCCATCATAAAGCATTTTTTAGTACTTAAGTACGATTCTACCACTAAGTGAGCATTATAATAACGGGCGTAAGACTCACATAAGGCATATTTACAATATCGATAATCAGTAATCGGATAAGGACACTCGGAGTTTTTTAAAGTGCGAGAAGATAAATAATTGGAAATGGTGGAAACTATAATTGGTTTACAATACAATATGTGTAGATGGTCAGAAAAACGGGCGATCACTCGAAGTGTTTACTTTTGAACATTGGCTTTGTTATGGAAAGTTATTATAAAAAGTCGCAAAAATCTTAAACTTAACAGTAGTGGAATGTATATCAAAACACTCGAAATAGTAAACAACTATTAATGTTTTTCAGATTTTTTTTTTAATAATAATAAAACTCTTGTTTAAGTTACACTCATAAACGAAAACCTCAGCACCAATCATGGTAAAGAGCAGGGTTGTCAGATTCTTTAGAGCCTCTTTCGCCAAATTGCAAATCAGAAATCGCCAAAAATCGTCAAATTGAAATTTTATATGGTTTTTGAAGGAAAAAATAAAAAATGAACAACAAAGTTTTAGTGTCGTATAATTTTTAGTGATAATTTATATATGTAAATTCAGCTTCAACAAAGCCAATGATAATTGCAGTAGCTAATAGTAATTGAATAGAAAATTAAATGATAATTTAAAATACATGTTTCTGACATACAGTCATAGTCATATATATATATATATATATATATATATATATTTATATATATATATATATATATATATATATACTTTTTTTAATTTTTTTTAAATCTTCATTTAAATGTCATATTGACTGCAAAACTATTTTTTCAATATTTTTGCCAATATTTTAAAATTTTTGCTTATTAAAATAGAGTTTGTATCACAAGATTTTACCCTATCATATTGGCAAGATATA
This sequence comes from Protocalliphora azurea, assembly GCA_932274085.1. Lineage (NCBI taxonomy): Eukaryota > Metazoa > Arthropoda > Insecta > Diptera > Calliphoridae > Protocalliphora > Protocalliphora azurea. Next base: position 119,514,735 of record OW026522.1, read on the forward strand.
GGATCATCTTTAGCAAAGTTAAGCGCAAATAATTTTCTTTTGAAGCTGTGTAAATAATTTTGATGTATAAAAAAATGTGTGAAAATACTTTTGAAATGAAAAATGCATACGAATTTTTCTTTTAATATCAAAATTAATACCGCGACTTTTTCATTAATTACCACAATCTACTCTACAAATTTCAGGATTTACAACAACAATATTTGACTTTTTTCCAAATTTTCAAAAAATTTAAAAAGTTTAAATATATATGACTATGACTGTATCTCCATCGGTATTTCTCAATTTAAGTTGAAGTTGGATTTATAAATTAAGGCTCTTCGTTTTGTTAGATAGACAAATACTGAAAATAGTCGTTTGCTAGTAAGAATACGTAATCGTAGTTCTCTACAAATAAATATTTTATAAAATTTTTAAAATTAGCCAAATAAATCTCCACCATTTTATAAATCGCCAAATGGAAAATTTAGTCGCCAAAAGTAATTAAAAAGCGCCAAGTTTGACGAAAAACTGTCACATCTGACAGCCCTGGTGGAGGGTATATTTTTTTTAATAAATACTCTCTTAAACATATAAACCACTGAGTCAACTACTTGGCAAACACAACTTTTTCTATAAATTTAATTAATAATTGCAGTGTTATTGAAAGTTAAACAAAATGTAAATAAAAACAATGGTAACAGAGATGGCAACGTAATTAACAATATTTATATACATATTTAGATACTTAAACATTTATTATAATAATGTTATCGAAGATTTGTATCTCTACCACCTTAACATCTCCCATAGAAAACTTGTCAAAACTTATTGATATAAATATGAAAACTTTTAGTTTTTAATTACAAAATAAAAAAAAAAAAAATAAAAAAAAATAAATAAATAAATAAAAAATGAAAAAAAAAAACTAAAGGTTGCTTGAAGAAGCTAAATAGTAGCTACCATATATATCCAAATACACATCATATCGATCACAATTACTGTCAATTTCTTGTCAATTTGTGGTCGTTGGTATTAAATTGTACTGTATAGATACATTCATATGTACAGAAGTACGTAAATTTAATGAAGCAAATCCAATGGATATAGATATATACTACATATAAAAAGTTACTAACTTTATTTATATAATCATGGTAACAAGTTTATGTTGTTTTTGTACTACAATATAAATGTTATTGTCAAATGTTAATGATTATTTGAAAAATTTCATTTGTTGTTTTGATTAATTTTTGCTACTGTTTTGCCAAAGCACAGAAAAAATATTAACATCATTCATTCCTGTGTATTATTTACATGATAATTACATAGAATAATAATTCAATTCTATAAATATTGTATACATGATCATCAATTATTCACAAAAAAAAAAAAATTAAAAATAAAACATAAATAAAAAAAAATAAAAAAATAAAATAAAAAATATACTCGCTGTTGATTAGCTTGCTTGTACATGTTCATATGGTGTTTAGTATTTGAAATTTACCATGACCTAAACTTGGTATTTATTGTTTTTATTACCTTGATCATGATGATGGTAGTGGTTAAAATTGAATCTTTAACAGTTGTAATTAAGTGTTAAAAGTATACACTAGTAAACAGAATATATGCACATAAAAAAATAATTAGAATCGTTATATGAAAAATTTTTGCACATATTATTATAATTAGCAATTTATTGGTATTAGATTAGATTTACCTCATTTCTTTGGTAAAAATAATATTTTCAATTTATTTTCAATTTATACAAAATATTAATCAAAATTAAATAAGTAATTCATTTTCTAAAAACTAATTTATCATTATTGTAATAATTGTACGAAAATACGTTTGCCTCAACCTAGCAAATACTAAATATTTCATCGCAATTGTTTCATTTAAATGACAATAATATAAAGAGAAAAAAAGAGAATAAAAATTTATAAAATACTTGTCCGAAATGTCAGTGTCAAATTATTTATTAATATTTGTTCATAGTTAATTTTGTTGTTTTAACTTCAACTATTTACAATTACTTTTTGTAAAGTGCGACAATGCTTTCAATTGTGGTTTCAGTACTAATTGAAATAAGGTATTATGGGTTTACTTTAAAATTGGAGACACTTTTGTTCTTTTATTTTTTTATTTTTATTTCTAAACTAGCTGAAGGACTCTGTATTACATATAACCTAAAACGTTAATAAAAAAATTTAAGGAAATGTAAAAATACAGCTTTGTCTAGTTATTTTCAAATATAGATATTAGATCAATTAGATCAAAAGTAAGCGGTTTGTTGAGAACATATTAATTTTCTTATTAGACAAGAACATTATAGTTTGGATATAGTGTGTGACTCAGAACATATATATAGGAATATTCGGGAGAAACATTTGCTTGATGTTTTTGTCTTAAGTCGGATTTATAAATTGATCCTTAAATTCTCTTAGAATTTGTAAAAACTCTTTCAATAAAATTTGCATTAATGCCTTTGTTCCGAAAAGAATGCAAGAACGATTACAAATACGAACAAGTAAGTATGTTATATTCGGCTTGACCGAATGTATTACTCTTCGTACCACCTTAATTTAAAATTTTATTTTTAAAAGTTTGCAACGATCCTTGAACTATTTGTTCAAAATTTCGATGGCGTATATGCTTTTGTTTAAGAGATATTAGCAGAAAGTATGAATTGGAATAGCAATGAAACTAAGTTTTTTTTAGTGCTTGACCCATTATTTTATTTATTAACTGACTTTGCCCATTTTCAATACCAAACAAACCTTATGTAAGAGAAATATTTGAGCCAAAGGTGCCTGTCCTGAGCCCTATCCTGCTTTCAAGCGGGCGGACATATTTTGACTGACTTAGAATCTTACGAGGACCTAGATATATATGAAATATTATCTAAAATTTTTGATTTTTGACCTTAAAATATTTTTTTAATGCTACAGTAAAATTCATTTGCATAAATATAAAGTGACGCGAATGCAGGTAGAATTAGTTCGCGTTAATCATTTCGTGCAGGGGACACGAAAGTTATAGCGGTTTTAAGTAAACATTACGCGCAATATCAAAATCTACAGAGTTATACAAATAAAATTTGTTATATTTTCAATGTTTGATGGTATTAGTATAGCATATTTTATGGTTTCTTAATAAAATTAAAAAATGTTCTCTTTAGCAAAAATCGCGATTTTTAACAATTTTGCGAAAAATAGGTTCGAATATAAGTTATTTCTCCATATATTATACGAAAATATATTTTTAATGAGAGTTTATTACAAAGAAATGATATTTAATATTGTTATAATTTTTTAACTCAAGTAATTTTTTTTTTTTTTTGGCCCGAAAATGTATATCTTTCGAAATTTTTTCCACCTACACACAGAAAAAATATTAGTTGGATAACGGTTGTAATTATAAAGAATTTATTAACTTAACTAAATATATATTGAAGTGATCGAAATGTATAACTTTAAGAGATTATTTTTATTTGTAGCTCAAAAATTACAATTATAAAAGATTTATGGCTACTACAAGTAAAAACTTTGTCAATCCAACCAATTTGACCATATTTGAAAAAAACTCAATGCATTTGAAAATCACAACCAGATCAAATTCACGTTTAATGCTGAATATTGGTTGCTGCAACCAAGGAACTAAATTTTCAGTCACAGTAATAATATAATTCGGGCAATCAGGTTTCATTCAATTTTGTGTAGAAAAAAATTAACTTTTGACATTTATGAAAAATTATTAAAATATACAAATTAAAAAAAAAAAAAACAAACATATACACAGAAAAAAGAAATCATATTTGAAATATTAGTAATTTTGAAAAAATTTTGTTAAATCTTTGGTTTAGTTTTATTAGATTTTATTGCAAATGATATATGAAAATAGTTATACATGAAAATAATAACAACAAATGCCGTAAAATTTCAAAATTCTAAGGAAAATCTGTAAAAAAATAATGTTTAGAAATTTTCATAATTTCGCTCGCATTATGCAGCACATCATTTTGATAAAAAACGATTCTCTTCTGTTCTTATAATGTAGCTAAAAATAATTGAAAACCTAAAATTTTCCGAAGAAAATTTCAAACATTTTTTTACAAATTGAAATATAAATGAAAATTTAAACAATTTATTTTAAGTCTTCTTGACTTTTGATTCATTTCAAAAAATGAAAAAGTGTTAATACTTAAGATATTATTCTTAAATATTATGAACTAAAATCAATGAAAGTAAATTCTTATATTTATGCACAAACTTTTTTCTGTGTAAAACTATAATAATGGAATTGATTACACAAAATGTGAACTTACGAATGTGCAAGGAGTTCTAATCGTGCATTTCTCTAAGACAATAAACGATCGGCCAAAAATTGTTGGCTTCAAGATTCTGGTCGAACTGGAATTAACTACTGCATACTACCTTATCGAAAAAAATCTTAAGACCTTGTTGAAGAAAATTGTTTGCTATTTACCAAGCTGTCAGGGGTAGGTACAAAAATGTAGGACTCTGGCTAGAAACAGAAAGAAGGTATTAAGATTGTTACAATTTCTCAGAATTTTTGGTTCATTAATTTTCTTTACCAATACTCTAACAACGTATTTGCAAAATATCAAGAACTTTTTTTATTGGCAAAAAAATTTTGCATCATAGTGTATTTATTAATAAAAGAAAAATAAATTTAAAACCTAAAAAAATAGTAATAATAATAAACAAATAAAAACGTAACAAAAGATGTAAATAAATTCTTTCAGTTACTACAACCGATTTTTTGTGCCGATTTCAATTGGTTCCACACACATTTTCATTTCTGCTAATTGCAACTAACTTGTATGACAGCACGTGGAACCGCCTAAATTCGGTTGGCAATAAATTTAGTTGCAGCAACGAATCTGTTTCTTCTGTGTAATTATGTCAATTGTGGTCAATTTCTTGCTGTCCATGCAATGTAGCTTAGCAAAATCTGTTTTGCAAAAGTGTCCCGTTTTCAACTATCAACAATATTTGACCAAAATTTATGGTCCCGATCAAATAGATTTATCGCCGTCTTTATATAAAAAATTTTTCCAAATTGCAATTTGCTATAAAAAAAATGCAAAAAAAGTGCAATTTTTGCATAATTTTCAAAAAGTCCATAAACATTTTTTATTAAATTTATTAAATACATAGAGCAAAATACGCATAATTATAACAAGTATCAATACCTGTTTCAAAAAAATGTATTCCGTTGAGAAGGCACAGCCCCGTCAAGAAATCACAAAAATTTTGAAAATTAAAAAATTTTGTCATTATAATTCGTCTACGTTGAAAATCTGTATAATAACAAAGGAGCTGTAGAATTTACCAATAAAGTCCGATTAGTTTATATAAGATCGGATGAGATCAAAAAGTATAAACGTGCGAACAAAAAGTGTAGAAGAATTGAAAAATGTTAAGTAATTTCAAGCCCATTTTCCAAGTTTTTGAGCTTTGAACGACAATCATGATGAAAAACCTTTGGTGCTAAAATTTTGCACCCAATTAGTTTCAAGTCTTGTAAATCGAAATCTGTAATCCGTTTAAATTAGTATTACTACAAAACATATTAAAGATTAAAAAAGTCAGTTTCAGCCAGATTAAAAATCTTGATAATGACCCATATGACAGTCTATTGAAGTTTGTTTAATTTAGCTGAGGCAACTTGTCGTGAGTGGATTAGCTGATTTGTAATTGGCGATTACGTTGTGTATGATAGGGAGCGTCTTGACCACACGAAAAAGTTTAAATTTGAAGAATTTTTCTTTGCTCGATCAAGACTCATGCCAAACACAAGAAGTGCTTGCAGAATCATCAGAAGTAGAGCAATCAACATTTAACACACATTTAAAAGTACTTTAGTTTATCCAGAAGCAAGTAAATTGGTTGCTTTACGAACTAAAGTCAAGAGACGTCAAAGAAACGAAGTCGTTTCTGTATCGAATTGCTGCGAGCGATAAGAAGTAGATACATTCTGATTATCCAAAGTAAAAAACCAAAGAAACACGGCCAACCAGAAAAATCAACACCAAAGCCGTAGGTTATGCAAAGTGTTTGGTAGAATCAAAAGGGTATCATCTGTTATGAGCTGCTAAAACTAAATGAAACAATCACGGGAGATTCATACCAAACAAAATCAACCCGTTTAAAGAGAGCATTGAATGAAACTTGCAGAACATGTGACTAGAAACAAGATTTTAATTTTAAGAATGAGAAGTTTTGTAGCACCGTCCGAGTAGCCCAGACAATGTCGCTTCGGACAGATCAAGCTGAAATACATTTTACTTCAGAACAAGGTATCAAAAATTGGCATGATCCTTTATAGCCTCGAAGGACGGAAAATTGTTTTGGGACGGATTTCATTATTTACCAAAAAAAAATATATATATGGAAAAAACATCAGATGGACAATACTTTGAATAAAATACATTGTTATCCTGAAATAAACATTAATCTCTCATTAAAAACCAAAGAGAATTAATGCATATGATAATCGAGAAACTGAGTGATCGACATTCCATTCGTACAATGCACAGTGAGGCAGAATCGAAGGTTTTTGGAAATAAATCTTTAACTTCTAATTGGCTGTTTGGATCTACGTAAAACTTCACATAGCCATAGCAGATGAGTGTTTCGAAGGAGGACCCTACAGACCCCTCTGAAGCGGATGTATTGGGGCTCAAAATAGGATAGGATAGGAAGATAGCCACTGAATTTAATCCATTAACATAAATCCTTCGACTCTTGATATTAAATACTTAACTTTGGTTCTTTCACAAACTCCTGTTCTCAAACTTTACTTCTTATATTCAAATATAAATGAACTGAATATAAATTACATAATTTTTTAGAACTGTAAATGAACATATTTAATGATTTTTTATTAAAAAGGTTTTCTTTTTTTAATTTCTTGTTTGGTTTAAAGAAAAAACTTTTATAAATGCATGGTTATAATTTGATTTATAAAATTTAAAAATTCCTTTTTTTAATTTAAAGTTTTCAAATTCTATAAACCCGTATAAAAAGTATTTTATATGCAAACAATTACCCATCAAGGAGTCAATTGTATCCCAAAAAGCTAATTCTTCTTCAACATAAAACGGACGATGCTCTCTTCTTGGTTTAAAACAAAGAAATATCACTAACCATTTCATTTCCTGAACTTACACAAGTTTGGCAAAAAAATATTTTATCCTAAGGGAATTAATAAGAAATATTATGGTTTTGGAAATGAAACAAAAAAAAAAAGACACAACAAACAATGGACCAAAAGAAGAAAGGCATCATAGTAAGCAACATCATATTTTTCCTTACTGCAAAAGGGAACACAGATTTCCACTTGCAACAAAAAGAGTGTAATAAACTTTTCTTTGTGTGGCAGCAATAGAAGAAGAGATCGACAACTTTAAATATGTATGTAAGTATATATATTTGAAACTTTATCTTAGTATTCCGTTTATTAGTATTCAATTGTTTTATATACTTTTTATTATTTTACAAACATGTTTTATTTTTTAGAAGTAAAAGTGTTTCCTACCGTAATGATCAACACTTGACTGATAAAAAAATACAGTTGTAAAAATTTAAAGAAAATGTATACATTTTAGCGATAAACTATTGTGTTGTTGGTTTTTTTTTCATGTTTAACAATAGTTGCATAATGAACATTTTGTTGCAAGTGTTGAAAATAAAAAAATAAAAAAAAAATAAAAAAATAACAAATTTTATTTCAGGCTTCAACGATTTTAACTTGTTCATACGAGTAGTTTTAGTCATATATTAAACAAAGAGTGATGTTTTTCACAAGTTTTTTTTATTTTTGTAATTAATGACCTAAATTTAGAAAAGTTATTAAATTGTTATATTTTTAAACAGTAATAAAATTGTAGTTGAAAAATTTAATAAATAAAAATATAATATTTATATTATTTTTTAAATCATTAATCAAAATTATTAAGCGCGAAGGATTATTTTGCAACCGTTTTAAGTGTAATATCTAGGGTAACAAAAAACATGCAAAAGCACATTTTTTCTTGGCTTTAAATAAACCAAATTGTTAGTCATTTATCCGTTTCAAATAATTTCAAGAATTTTGGCATCGATTTGTTACCGCATATTTTTGCATATTTTAATACTTACAGCATATTTTTGCATATTTTGGCCTTAACAACATATTGTCATAGAAAATCAATATTTGAGAGCATGCTATAACATTTTAAATGACATATTTTTGCTCATTTTATACTTAAGAGCATAATTTTGTGTATAGTACATAAGGTTTGGGGTTTCCCGTGATATTTCTCTTCCCGGGAAATGGGAATGAAAAATTAAATTTCCCGGGAAATTGTTTTTTTTTTTTTAATTTAAATTATAAGAAAAAGACACTGATTTCTTATAAGGAATATTAAACAACATTATAAATCATAGTTATTTAACAAAATATAAAATATTATTAACCCAAATTAACCGGGAATGTTTTTGTTTCAGATATTGATGAAATTTCCAATGTTGATATATGAGGCCTAAGAAAATTTACTTACTATATAAAATTTTGTTTTGGCCCCAAGCTCGGGCAGAATGGGTCGTTACCATATGATCACACCAGGCACTACACAGAAATTTTTTGTAAGAAGAAAATGAGCAAATTAAAAAAATGGTCTTATTGACAAATTTTCTACAGGAGACGAAATTTGATATAAGTTCTGATATAGTAATGAGAGACATATTCTACATATCGAACATCCACCACTAAGCTTACCCATTTCAGTTTGAGAAGTCAATGATATAACGTCTTATTATAGATCAGGTGTTCTCACAAGCATCAGATTCATGAGACATTACAAGTCGAGCAGGACGCACCACAATTTTTGCACAATAAAAACATAATTTTAATGTTTGATATCACACATATATATTTTGTAAACAATATCAAATATTAATCTCAAATAATTACAAAACCTAAAAATAGCTGCATTTATTTTTATGCAGAATATTTGAAAAATTAAAAAAAAAATAAATTAATTTTCAAAAGAAATTTATTTTAAAAATGGTGACTGATATATGAAGCTATGAAACAAAAGTAAAACCTTAAATTTTTTTAAATAAAAGGAACAATTTAATTGTTATTAATGACATTATTCATAAAAAACTGTTAATCAAAACTGTAAATATATGCTCGAAACTATGCAACGTTAGCTTTGTTCTAGTATTAGTCAGCTTTACTTTATTAGTCAGAAAGTTTTTGTAATTTTTCTGACAATTTCCGACTAATACCTAAAAAGAGCTACACATTATCACTACAATAATATTATGTTCTCATTGTTAATTTTCTTGAATTTTAATAACTCTGTGTTCATGATAACAATGTTTTGGTTTAAATTTTGTCATTTAATGTTTACACTCAATAAAAATTCTAATATGGTTGACTACAAAAATAATCTGTTTTTAAATATTTTTACAAGAAACAAAATTTTATTAATATGAAATATATCATTACTCCTAAAACCATTAAATATTTGCACTTTTTTCCTTGTTATTAAACCATAGTCTGTTTTAAATAATAATAATATTATTATTCCTATGCTAATAAAATGTTTCAAATAAATATAATACTTTTCCTTTTCACAAAATTAGTGGAAAAATTCATAACTTGTTTGTTTTTAAATATGTTTTGTTTTTAATGTTTGTTTACCAACTTCATTTTAATTCTCATTTAGTTTATATATGAATAAATTTAAGTAAACAAAGTTTGGTTATACTCGGTGTGATTCAAGCAATATAAGATATTGATTAACTACCATTAAAGAGTTTAGTTAAAAAACACATCTTGCATTTGAACCACACATGGTGAATATAATTAATGAACAAATAATATGTAAATATTTTTTTTTTTTTTCTAATGAACACGTTTTTCTATTATTTTCAATAAAAATTTTATAAAAATAATTTTTTGTTAATACGTTTTACTTCAATATATGAAAAGATGGAATAATAATATGACGAAATGAAATAATAATATGATAAGATTATATAACTATATGATAACATGGGAAAATAATATGATAAAATAGAATAACAATATAAAGAATGGCATAATATTATAAAATGGAACCATAATATGACAATGTGTTCATATGAGATGGAATAATAATATAATGACATCAAATCGTAATCCGTTAGAATGAGATAATAATCTAGTAAGATTGTTCAATTATATGTAAAAACAAATCATAAAATCGGACACAGTATGACAAAATGACATCATAATAATTATTTCTTATAATCATTTCTATTTTTCGTTGTGATCATATATTCCAATCTTAGATTATGGTCACTACAACTATATTTTTTCTCTGCGTGTACATTTGAAATATATTTAAGAATTAAGTTTGAAGCAAGTTAATAGTCAAATTTACTTTTTCAGTTAGAATTGCATCTTGTGATGCATTTCTAGTTTTTCAGACTAATTTTGACTTAAACTCGTAAATATAGCTAATACTGGAACAGAGCTATAAATCTATATTTTTAAGTCTAAAAGTCACATTTGAAAAATACATATAAGCTTTGGTCCAATACTTATCAAAATTTACAGATTTTACTGAGAAACTGTTAGACAAGCAACTAAATACTAAATACAAAAAAATTCTGAGTACGGGAACGCTTTACTGTAAATTCTGACTATAAGCTGTTAATCTGATTAGTACTGGAACAGAGATTTATTTAAGAATTAGGTTTGATACAACTCTGATAATTTATCTTATTTTCGTTTATGAAGTTTCCATTTATTCTTAAACTTTCGACAATTCAGAAGCTTAATTTTATACCATTTATAATTTGATGCTTTCGTATTAAAAATTTAAAAATTGTGATTAAAACACTGTCGCTTTAATTTTTTTTTTTTTTTGTATAAGTAAATTATCTTCGCAACCCTCCTAAAATGTTTCTATGTACGCTTGTGGTGTTACGAATCTGCTTTTGGGTATTGTAAGACATCCACTTATTGTCACTTACAGAGTAGCAAATGGATATTGCACTCCTAAATTTTAATTAACTAAGACTTCCTTTATATTTATAATGAAGCTGACCAAAAATTTCAACACAAATGCTATATAAGTAGATATGTAAAAATCCTGCTTCACAATTTTTCTCTTCTATATTCAATATGATAAACAAGAAAATTTTGGTTTAAATGAATATTTCAAAGACTAAACGAGGAACACTAATATTAGAAGTGTTACCAGCATAACCTTCATCACTAATATCACTATAACTGTTTGGCCATTCGATGAAAATCCTTTTTCAAAGTTTCATTGACGGACATTTTTCCGGGAAAACACGTTTTATACCAAAAAGGTTACATTTCTTGATAAAATTTTCAAAGGAATATACAGTACTACCAAAAAATTTCTATATTGTATCTAGAACACCCATATGATAACGCAGATATATGGTTTATAAAAAAAAAAACAGGATAAAAATATTTTATATATTTATACCAATATAATATAGTAATACTTGGTTATATAAAAATCATAAATAGTTTTCTTAAAGGGTACATAGCGTCAAAAATATATGAATTACTTTTTCGTGTCGTTATTTTTTTTTTTTTACATTTTTAACAATAATTTTTTTAAGGCTTTCAAAAAGGATCATTTGCTTTTAAACACATAACATGAATGACCTTACATCACGTTAATATTGTTAACAAATTTCCCTATGATGCACCTTTCAAGATTTAAACAACTTTAAATATTTCATACAAATAAAATAAGTACCTATTGTATTGCCAAAAATTAAAAAAAAGAATAATAAACCCACAGTTAAGATTTACATATATATATTTCTTTACATCGCTGCCAATTTAGCGCTTTTTAACAACCCAAAAGTCGCATTTTTTTCTGTTAGCGCTTTTTAAAAAAAGTCAATTTAGGCGTGTTTTATTTTAGTGATTTTAGTTTTTATTTATTATTAATTATTATTCTTAGTAAATTATAGACAGGTATGAGCTAAACAAAATTTTGACAAAAGTATTTACATTTTTAACGTTTTAAAATTTATAAAAATTCAATGTTGTAAAATATTTCCATAGAATTTAATTTAATCACATTACATTCTTTAAAATTTTTCATATTCATGATTAAATGACCATAAAAATTTGTCCATTCATATCTCGTTTTTTTTTTTTTTTTTTGTTAGAACATTATTAATTTTTTAATGATAAAACTTTAAATTGTTAATAATTTATAAAGTTTTTATTTCACACAGCAAAAATAAGAATTTTTCTCACCAAAGAGTAAACATTTTCTACCATAACACATAATTTTTATTAACTTTCGAGTTCACCAAAAACTAAAACGACTTTTTCATTTAATTTTGAAATACCATTTGAGGTGAGATTTATTAGCAATTTTCCAGGTTCTTCCAAACACTTTCTTATTTTTTTTATGAACTGTATTTTTTGGAATAATATTGGGCTGATTAAATCAAAGGTTTTGCACAAAAATTTAAAAAAATCTAACCGAAGATAACAGTTTATGAATTTAAATTCTTGGCAAAAACCTGTCAAGAATCAGAAATTTTAAATGTATATAAAATTTTATCGCTTACTTCTGTACTAAAAACCCAGTTTTAAATTTGATTCTGCTAAAGTTAAAACATTTAAAAAATAACAAATATGGACCAGATTTTAATTTAAATAATTTGATAAAAAGAGCGCTAAATTGCACTAATTTATTTAATTTTGATTCAATTTAACGCTTTTAATAAGAACTGAAACATGTTGTGTTTTCAATGCAAAAACTCTCAGCTTAATAATTTTTTTTTTTTTTTATAATAGTGAATATTTTCGAAGCACAACTTATTTTTTATTTATTTCTACAAATCAATAATACAATTTAAAAATCTAAAATTTAACTTGCCAAAAGTAAAATTCTATGACGTGAAATATAAATACTTTTGAGAAATGAAATATTTCGTATTTTATCAGGGAATACTTCAGACGATAATGCAATGATTTTATATATATCACTTTTGTATTGAATTTTTGACAAATCTTTATATTCAGTATTACCATTTAAAAATGTCTTTATTAAATATTGTTTTTACAATAATGTACATTTTTCATTGAGGCGTTAAAATCAGTAATATTTATGCTATAGGATTTTAAAACCACATATTAAATTAATATTAAATATTAAATTTATTAAAAAGTCTCGGGAATTTTTAACGACATTTTGCCTGTAAATCCCGGGATTTCCCGGACCTCAAACCCTAATAGTAGATTAAAGAGAAAAACCACTCAATAGAATTTTTATAAAATTTTTAAAATCGGATTCCCTAATAATTTTCATCTTATAAATTGATAGAAATTTTGTAATTTTTTAAATTTGAGTGCAGAAAGAAAATATTTTTTAGAAATTTTTAATAAAAATCAAGTTTAAAATTCAGCCAGTAAAACAATATTTTAGGAGCATATTTTCGGTTGCCCTGATGTCTTTTAATATTTACGATGGCTTTATGTTAGTCTATTAATACATTTTAGAATATTTATATAGCAACAAAACAGGGACCTAATTTTAATTTTAATTATTTACAAAGTGTTTTATTCATAAAAAATATTCTTAAAATCCAAAAATATGTCATTAAAATTAAAAGATATGCTCCTAATTTTAAATATAAAAATTGTAATTAATTCTTGTTACACTTTACAACTTGTATCTTTTTATTGGAAAATAAAAACATGTATATTCCATGTAACACCCTGTGCCCTGGAATTATATTGTGGAACTTATGTTTCTCAAAACAAATTAGCATAATCTTCCTCTCAATATGTTTCTCTTAAAATTGAAAGCCGGTATAAATAAACAAAACTACTGAGAAACAACCCTTAAAAAGTTTTGCAACGACCCCAAACAATATGATTTCACAAAACGTCTACCACCGGTCTATAAAAACATCTACATAAGTGTGCAAAAAGCCGGCTACAACCAGTAAACAAAAAAAAAAACATATGTTGCCTCATACTCTTAAAAAAAAATAATAATAAATTAATGCAAAATTTTTCTCCACTAAACATGTGTTTCTTGGGGATCCACACTCACTTCCTTAGAAACAGAATAAAGGATATACACAAAACGAAAAGCAAAACAAAATAATCGATGCATTATAAACAAATCTCAATTCAACAAAACAAAACACATCCAATGAGTAAATAGGGGGGAAATGTTTACAATCAAGTTTGATTGTATTTAACTTGTACTCGTACTCGATTTTAAGGGTAGATTTCCTCTGCTTTATTTTCATTCATGTCTCGGGCGCAAAATGAGGTTTAATGTGAACTACTTCACTCCTTTAAGTGGGGGGAACAATTCAGGCTTTGGCAGGGTGTAGGTGGTATGGTTTCATTGTCCATTATTATCGTGCCATGTCTTTGACATTACGATTGATGGATAAAGAACTTGAATTCAATATGTATTCATTTCTCGTTTTATGAATGCAATTTGAAGGGTAAGGTGAAATTTTAAATGATAATGTTAAGCACATTAGTATTTTGTAACTTTGAAAATACATATCCATGATATGTTATGATAAAAATTCGATAAATTTCTATTTATAAATTTTCTGTTTTCCATCTATTTGCGATAAATTTTCTTTTTATAGAAAATTTGCGACAATTTTTCTTGTTATAGAAAATTTTCGATAAATTTTCTTTTTATAGAAAATTTTCGATAAATTTTCTTTTTATAGAAAATTTTCGATAAATTTTCTTTTTATAGAAAATTTTCGATAAATTTTCTTTTTATAGAAAATTTTCGATAAATTTTCTTTTTATAGAAAATTTTCGATAAATTTTCTTTTTATAGAAATTTTTCGATAAATTTTCTCTTTATAGCAAATTTGCGACAAATTACAGAAAATTTGTGACAATTTGTTTTTATAGAAAATTTTCGATAAATTTTCTTTTATAGAAAATTTTCGATAAATTTTCTTTTTATAGAAAATTTTCGATAAATTTTCTTTTTATAGAAAATTTTCGATAAATTTTCTCTTTATAGAAAATTTTCGGAATTTTTTTTTTTTATTGGAAATTTTCGTTAATTTTTTCTTTAAGAAATTTTATTAAATTTTGTTTTTATAGAAAATTTTAGATTAATTCAGATTTTATAGAAAATTTTTTGATGTTTTCTTTTTATAAAAACTTTCGATAAATGTTCTTTTTATTGAAAATTTTCTTTTTATAGAATAAACGATAAATTTTCTTTTTTATCGAAAACTAGCGATAAATTTTCTAATTTAGAAATGGTGACAAATTTTGTGTTTACAAAAAATTTGCGATAAATTTTATATTTTAGATGTTTTTTATTTATATTTATTTAGTGATAAATTTTCCATTCATAAAAATATTTATAGAAAATTTGCGATAAATTTTTTTATATATAACATTTTCTAGAAATTGCAATACATTTTCTATTTATAGAAATTTTATAATAAATTTTCTGTATATAGTAAATTTGCGAAAATTTTGTTATATATAACATTTACGATACATTTTCTTTTTATAGAAACATTTTGACAAATTTTCTTTTTACAGAAAACTTGCGATAAATTTTCTATCTATAGAATAATTGCGATAAAATTTAAATAGAAAATTTTCTATAAATTTTCTATTAAAATTTTCGATAAATTTCTTTTTACAGAAAATTTTCCTTGTTTTATATATATATATATATATATATATATATATTTTAGGGAAAATATTTGATAAATTTTCGTACTATATAATATTTTCGATAAATTTTCTTATAGAAAATTTTCCAAAAAAATTTTTATTGGAAATTTTCGTTTACTAAATTTTTTTTATAGGATATTTTACAAAATCTTCTTTTTATAGAAAATTTTAGTTAAATTTTGTTTTTTTAGAAGATTTTCGATAGTTTTTATCTTGCCAATGTCCGATATAAAGCTCCTAATCTAGAGACCGCTGTGCAATTTCGAAGATTTTTATCCGGGTTATATCATCAAAAATTTGAAAAAAAAATATAAATAATAAAACTATTAAGTCTACCCTAGGTAAATGTTTTGAAAAACAAAAAATAAAAATAAATAAAAAAATAAGTCATTGGATTTTGCTATTGTTTGGTAACATGTTGTACGTTGACATTAACAACGTATGAGCCATTCAAGCAAAGAACAAACCCGCCAGCCAAACATACAAACAAACAGCCCACTAAATCAAAGCAAACTAGTGGTAATTATAGTACATTCAACTATGTTCATAGTATTCCACATTAACAATTGTATGACTGTCTTGATGGCCCACCAATTCTCTCAGTCACTCATACACCACCACTGTCATTATCATGTTATGATGGGACAATTTTTGTTCTTTTATGTCGACGTTAGATGTTTTTACAAAGAAAACTTTAAAATTACGCCTTAAGAGCATTTTAAACAAAGAAAATGTTGCACAAACATGTTTGACAATCGTCATTTTATGTTTTATTTTCATAAGTTTTCAGAAATCTGAAAATTATTACATATTTTTTTTTTTTTTTTTTGTTACCAACATGAATCATTTTAATTATACAATCTATTTAAAGAAAACAAAAACAATACAACAAAAAACAACAATAATAACAATTTAAAATATTATGAAATCAACAACATTTAAAAATGTTCAGTTGTTACCGCCAACCAACAGAAAGAAACAGTTAGAATAGAATTTGTGATAAATTTAATTGTACAGATTTCTGACGTGTTTAGAGCACCAATCGACAGAGACAAAAATGCCAGCTACAAGTTGAACTTGAAATCTATTATTACGTTTATACACAATTCTTATTTGCAAATAGAAGTGCAATGCTTTGCCGTATAATTTTTTTTATTGCAACTTATTAAATCACGAAAACAATTATTGCAAAATTAATGAAACTATCTACAAATTTTGTGTTTTCAAAAATATAAGAAATATTGAAAATTATTAGGGAAAAAAGAAAAATTAAAAAAAAAAATATTTATAAAAAAATATATATATTCTTTTTATTTACAATATGCTGCGTATAAACTGTGGGTTCAGTATTTGCAGTATTTACCTTATTTGTAAATAAGAAGTGTGTATAAACAAAGTATATACTGGTGCATATTCCTATAAACGCATTTAAAATTTTTGTTTTTCTTTTCTTTCATTTCTTTTAACGAAAAATAATGTTATGTTGTTACAATATTTCGCGATAAACGGTACTTTTTTATGTAAGAAATATTTGTTTCTTGCTTTTGTTGTTTTCTTTAATTTAGCATTTAAAACATAACATTGGTGATCATTTAAGTGGAATATTCCTATAAACGCAGTCGAGAAAAATTTGTCTAAAAAGTTATTGCAAAAAAAAAAAAAATTAATAAATAAAAAATTTTAAGTTTCTGATGACTGGAAATATTTTTGTTTTAATTAGGAAATTTCATCAGCTTAAAGGATGCCCAAAGGAACTTTTCTTACAGACCAGGAAAAAATTCAAGTTCAATTTTTTCGTGATCAGGGCTGTTTTAAGAGAGAAATTGGACGAAAAATTAACCGTTTGGAAGGAGTTATTCGAGGCTTTCTTAAGAGAGAAAAAATTGATAAAGAATGCATATTTCAACTGGATAACGCTGCAATCCATGTTTCCAACCAATCTAAATTTAAAATCCAACGGAGAATCTGTGGGGGTACATAGCCCATAAATTGATAGTGATTTTCTTCAAAAATTAGGCGAATCAATGCCAGATCAATTTTTAAAGTTATCAAAAAAAAAACATCAACAAATTATTAATAATCCATTTAATAACACATTATTTATTATTAAGTGCGTATGTAGGAAAAAGCCCTAAAAAATGGCATTAAACTACCAAGATTACAATGAAAAAAAATTTAATGTACGTTTTAGGTTTTTTGTTATAAATTTTTTAAGTGAAGTCAATAAATAATTTAAAAAATTAATTTGTAGCACCTTAATTATTTTTTAGCCCCATTTTTGGTAAGTTGATTAAAAAAAATTGATGTGCGTTTATATGGATATGCACCAGTGTATATTACACTATTATTATTATTTTATTATTTTTTCATTTTATTTTTTGTTGCTGACAAAACAATTGAATCGGAAATACTTAAATGTTAATTGAAAGAATAGCAAAACCAGCTAAAATATAAAGCCCTCATAATTAAATGGCAGTAAAAATATTTAACATTGATTTGTAGACTTGTTTAGACGTGTTATAGTAGTTTGCGTTGATTTTTGTTGATCTGTTATTTTTTTCTGTTTTAGTTATTATTTAATAAAAATGTATTTAAACAATTATTTCTTTTTGTTTTGTTGTTTAATAAGCCACAACCAACAAAATCTAAACATGTTTTCTTGTTTAAAGGTTAACTAATGTGGTAACAACAAGATTAAATGTTATAGTTATATTTCTTCTTTTTTTAGAATTTTTTTTTTATAAAAAAAGAAATAAAGTGTATCGACTAATTTGTTTGAAAATATAATGTAAAAAAAGTCAAAGTAGGTGTTCAAAGGTGTTCTTTTTTCAGGACGTACATAAAATCTCCGGAAGAAACCTACTAACTTCTGGAATTTCATTCTCTGCGATCACTGTTTCGAAGACATTGTTAAATGGGCAATGCTTAGGTTTCAACGAAACCAAAATAGATACTATGAAGGTTGATGAAGTGTGACATATTTCATACATATTTCATTTTTGCTGGTGTTTAATTGCACTGGTCACGAATAGGTGGACTATATGGAATTTAACGTGCGAAACACGAATCTGTTTTTTTTCATCAGCTCCTGATTTTTTTATGGGCATATATAATATTACACCATTAATAAGACGATTTTTTCGATTATATTTTTTATAACTCGAGAATGGTTTATCCCATTTAGATAGATGAAACGCCAAAATATGTGAACCAAAATTGTTTTTCATTATTATTATTATTATTATTATTATTATTATTATTATTATTGTTATTATTATTATTAATATTATTATTACTATTTTTTTGTTTTTGTCTGTACAATAGTTTCCGAGTTGTTCAGAAATTAGTGTCGGTTTTTTTTTCATGCAAAATCGAGAAGTTTTTTTCCTTAAAATTTCTTTTAAGAAATAAAAACGGGAAAAATGTTCAGTTTTGTGCCCTTTATCATAAAGTTGGTAATGCTACAAATAAAAAATGCCATGCATCATCAAAACTGATGCACAAATCTTAATGCTATTTACAATTAAGTGACAATTAAGTGGAGACACATTCATTACATAGGTGAACAAAAAAATAATGTTTTTTCTCCTTTTTTAAACAAAAGTAGGTGAACTGGATGGAATTTGACGTGTTTAAAGCGAATTTGCTCGAGATCGGTTTGTCCGATTTAAATAGATAAAACACCAAAAGATGCTGACTAAAATTATCCTCAAGCTATTTTTTATCCGCTAAATATTCTTGTAGTTATTCAGAAATTAGTGGCGAAAAAAAAAATAAATTTTTCAGTCATTATTTTTTTATCCGCTTATTCAGAAATTACTGGCGAAAAAAAGATAAAATTTTTTATGCAAAATTGGAAAAAATGTTGCTCCTTAACTCTGAAAATATTAAGATAATATTAAGATAACTTGAAGATTCATGAGTTACATTAGTGTGACCGCTTAAAACGGGAGTCATATTAGTCATGACCATAAAAAAGAAAATCAATACGTTATAGAAGAAAAGTGAAATCAGTGAATTTGCCCACCAGTGCAATAAATGTGTCTCCATTTAATTGTAGGTTATTTTCACTTAATTGTAAATAAAATCAAGATTTGTGCACCAATTTTGATGATACATGGCTTATTTTGTTCGCAGTATTACCAACTTTATGATAAAAGAAGAAAAACTGAACATTTTTGCTATTTTAGTTTCTTTAAAGAACTTTTAGGGAAAAACAGTTCCTCAATTTTGATGAAAATTTTTTTCTGAATAACTCCGAAACTGTTCAACAAATAATAAAAAAAAATAAAAAATAAAATAAATAATAATATTAATAATAATAACGTGAAGACAATGTCTGCATGTTTTGGTGACTCATTTAACTAAATCGTACAAATGGTTCTTAAGTTATTGTGAAATATATTCGTGTAATTAATGGGGAAGTGTAATTGCCCATTAAAATAACAGATTCATACCCGGCACGTGAAAAAAACGTTGCTTTGGTAACGCCAGGATAATTTTCGATTACAAAATTGTTTAAGCAATAATGGAATTTAGCCATTACTAATCACCAGGACTGGATAATCTTATAACACAATTATCTATAATCTTCAGAAGCAGTCCTCTGAATTTCTGCTTCAAAAATGGTGGATAAACTTTTTAAAATACTTCATTCGGAGCCACTGACCAGGCAGTTTATAAAAAAAATATATGCCAGACATTTAAAGGAACTAGACATAGATGCTGACATCCAAAGTTATTAAGTTTGAGCCCTTTAGAACATCGAAGAGCATCAAGGCAACGAGAGACCGTCTTCAAAGTGGTCTCTTCTGCATAACCTATAATTTAACCTTCAATTAGAGCAAGAAAAGAAGGCTGACAATTAACCATTTATTAGACGTAAAAGTCTGGAATCATTCCTTATAAGACCCAATTTTAAAGTATTTAGGCATAAAACTGCAGATAATGTTTAGTCCACTGACGGCTCCAAAAAAACTAATTAAATTTACAACGCTCTTTATTCTTAGGTAAACATCCCTCAATTTTTCAGGCGGAAATTTATGCCATCTTCGTGTATATCAAATAATACTTGAGGAGAAAATCTAGGAAATATGTATACATAACTTTGAACAGTCAGGCTACTATGAAAGCTCTTTTGTTTATGAGTTGAAATTGAGAATCCTCATGGACTACATTTTCCATTCAAGAAACGATCGTTCTTATTGCTTGGCAAATAGATGAGCATTTTATAGGGCCTTTGTCGGTATCCCTGCGGCAGATTCCAAGGTGACGATTAACTCTTGGGTTGAGTTGGAATTTGGTCTGTTATGAAAAAATGTCTTTGGACTAAGAAAGGCTAAAAAGCTAGAAGAACTATAAATCGAACTTGGAATAATAACGGCCATTGTGTATTAGATACTATCGGCATACCCTAAGAAGTACTATAAGTGGTCAGTGCAAATTCTGCAAATCTTTTCAAAAATCTCCAGTAAAAATCTGTTTGTTTCTATAGCAGTACAAACAGTTTTCTGTCATAAAAAATCCAGCAAGATAAGAAAAATTTCAGCTATATAATAGATGCTTCAGCTCATAAATAAAAAAATATCTTTTGATCACGTGCAAATCAAATTTCTATAAACAAACTGCAGATTACGTGACAACAAACATAATATTTGTTGTTAACCCTTTAAAAAGTTAAAGACTATAAAAAATTTATAAAATAATGAAATTAAAATAAATTCATGAATCACTCCTGTAGAGAAGCAATTAAAAATGTTGCGCTATCTGCACCATAAAAATCCCAACAAATACAGAAAGATTAATCATAACTATAGTATGACATACTTTTACAGTTGCATTTGGTACCAGATGAGAAAATACGATAAGAATTAATATGAATTCTACATCGTGGTTCTATAAAAAAAGGCTTAAGGCTTACCGCTTTCATTGAAACTAATAATAAATAAATTTAAAGTACATACTCTAATTATAATAATGCTGTCGTCATATTTTATTAATTAAAACATGTTTTGTTTTATGGTTAATAATCTACATCTTTACGAATATTTCTAAATTAAATAAAAAAATAAAATATTTCCTTTTTTTTAGCTACAAACACACACAAATCTATATAAATACAATTAAAGAATGAAATATAGCCATTTCCTCTGCGAGATGGGAGTGAAATAGAGTGCGATTTTGCAAACAATATTTTATCTGCAATGAATTCGTCACTTCAAATACGGGGTGGTCCAATGAACCCATTTATTTACGTATTATATATTATTTAAGCAATGTCAGGTTTTCCCCATTTAAAAACTTAAATGTTCGTCAGTATAGTAACTTTGTAAAGTGACTGATATATTAATAAGTATGGAAATTAAATACCGTACTCTAATTTGATCGATGCTATACGTAAATAACCTAATTATATAATTTATTTTTAATAACGATAAAGATATAACTTGAAAATAAATTTCCTATTGTAACACGCTTTAAATAGTTATTTTCTTGGTAAGTTTAGTCATTGAATTATAATAATAGTTTGCCATTTTATCTATTATCAAGATAATAGATACCATAAATTCTAAGAATCAAAGATAATATTCGTCTGAGCATAATCATGTTGATTGTAAAGTATAGAGGATGAGCATGATGAAGATTTTTAATTACCGTTAAAGCTTGATATTCGACTACCCATATCGCGACGACTTAATTTTTAAAATTACAGATTCTATAATTGCGACAATTTACGAAAAACGGTTTCTATTTTTGTGACTTTTATCTGTTTTTTAATTTGATCACAATACCTATAACCAAAAAAAGGGAAATCCCCGTCTTTTGGTATATTAACCTTTTTGGATGATTTTGATCTTCAATTTTGTCAGTTTATTCGTGTCATTTGTTGTGTAAATACAACTCTTAATATAGGAAAAGTTCAACATATTTTCAAGCCAACGATTTCTTAAAAATTAGAGATTTTAAAAAAATTTAAAAGAGGAAATTTCATAAATTCAATTTTCGTGAATTCAGATACGGAATCGAAAGATTTATACGATAGTGGTCATGAAGAAAACAAAATTAAAGTGGTCGATCAATAAATATATGCTTACAATGGGCTTCGGAAAATGATAAGCCTACAACAGCACTATATGAACTACAAGATTCAGTTGTTATTTTAAAAAATAATTTACCAAAAAAGCAACTCAAAATCTCCAATTTCTTTAAAAATGTTTAATATGTAATTATATCAATAAAAACAATTCTAATTTTAAAAATTACATACAATTTTTCAATAAAATTTTGGGTTCTGTTATCGCGAAAATTCAGTTTCCGCAACAAGTCTGGTTTTTAATTAGTCGCGAAAATCAAGCTTGCACTGTATTTTAAATAGAAATATGGAAAACAGTAACGATTTACTTGCAGTCTACACATTTGAAATTTATTCCATCATTATTTCCTCAAAGAAATGGGAATAGCGACACTAGTTCTCTTCTCCTGTTAACATCAATTCTTTATGGTTGCCATAGCCTCAATTCAGGGTCCATCTTCCTGTATCAATATCATAGATACTAACGTGGAACATTTTTTCTTTCCTGTGGCAACAGAGTAATCAAAAGCACTCCAACGGTTACAGCTGCGGAAAATATCATTCCAGAAGACTCCTAAGTTTTCTGATGTTTGAGACAATTTTACTTACAATCCTATAATTCTGGGTTCTTAAATATTTGGCATTATCCTTGTTAACTTTTATCCAATTCCCAAAACTTTCTAAGGTAACGTCTTATGGTGTAACTCAGTAAAAAGTCTGCTATCTAATATTACTCCAAGATATTTTAAGCTTCTGCTTATTATTGTGCCGTATCCATCGGAATTTTTTTTTCGGACATTCAAAAGGTATACGTCTGTTTATAAGGATCTTTAGATCTTAATCATACATTAATTCAACCTCTGCAGTCATTTGTAACTACATGTTTCTATTAATTGTGTGGATGGTTGATTCATCACTAGTTTTGATCTATATGATAGATGTAAATTCAGTAGAGTAAGTCGTATCTAATACGAAACCATGTAAACCAATTAATACTTCGTAATGATCCACCATGTTGATCAAATATTGAAAATCTTCTCTTTTCCATTGTCCGACGAATTTCATTTCAGTCTGCAGAGTTGTTTTTTTAATATTCAAAGTTATAATGGAATAAAATCGCATGTGATCTTCCCTTCACAAATTCAAATTGCATGTTTGAGAATTAGATAGATAATGCATTCCGGGATTTCCCGTCCCGAGATTACAGGGAAATTTGCAATACTTCATGTCCCGCTTTCTCGGGAATTTCGTTCGGGATTCCCGGGAATTGAAAAATCACTTAAATGAAAAAAAACTGCGAGAATTTTAGCAAAAACTTATACATTTTATTAATTTGTTAAAGAAAATGATGCCAAAAACCCAGGTGGGAACTATATTTTAACAACAATTTTATTAGTAAGTTTTTATGTACAATTCATTAGATGATTTATGTGGGATAACTCTATGGCATAAATTCTATTAAATATCTTAATAAAATGTCAGCATTAAATAAAAATATAAAAATAAATGACCTGTTCCAATCATCATAGGAAGTTGAAATTTGGCCAAGAAATTATATTTGATATTCCCTTTCATAATTTTAGAAAGATACAAACAATTTAATACCGTTTGAATAACGTTTGAAACACTCCGAAGGGTTTCGGAAAAAGTGATCATCAGACACTTCTTTCGGAATTTTTAAATTCTATATTTTTTTAGTGAATTCTTAATAAATTGATGAATCAGCAAATTAAGCAATTGATCAAATTTCCTTTTTTCAATAAATTTACAATCCTGTTATAAATCTGCTAATGCAAAGAATCATATCATATTTGGATCTGAGTTGTTGAAATAATGGTAGTAGTGATAATTATAGTTTTTAATCAGGGATCCCAGGAAATCGAAGAAATTTTCCCTAGTGAGAATCCAACATTTCTGTTATTTTCTTTTGTTCTAGGCTGTTTGTTATTAATAGCTCCAGAAAACTTTCCCAAGTGTCCAACAGACATATTGGTCTATACGACAAAGAGTTCTCACGTAGCAAAACAAGATATTGCTTCTACCACATCTTAGGAAAGATTCCCATTCTTAAACAAATGTTTAAAGCTTTCTTAAATAAATCGGGCCAATTCCCAAGCAAATTGATGATTTTATTTGCGATCCATCTGGTCTTGGTGCTTCTTTAAAGCGGATTACTTCTTCTCGAAAAAAAGTTACTCCTGTTCTCACTCGTGTTGGGGAAAAATGTACACGCTACAGTGAATGCTCAACTTGGATACGTTATACATGTTATTTCATAACTAACCTATATCGTAGATCCTATAGGTCACATCTTTGCGATTCCTACTCCTTTTTATTGGTATTTCTAGATTTTTTGAGCGCATTTATATAGTTCTATTGCCATTTATTTAGAAGTGCTAAATACCTACTATTTACTCATTTAGATCCGTTAACTCTCTTCTAAATTGAGTTATATCTTGATTTCATCAGCATGTTTTCGGTGTAATGTAATGTTGTAGTTCTCACCATTCCAACATTACATATCTCCGAGAGTATGTTGAAAATCCATTCAGCAGTGGTATCCATATTCAGATCGTCACTGATCTGGTATTGATTTCCGTTATTTTACGTGTGTTTCATTTAGGAGACAAACCAATTTTCATTGGTCACTTCTTATTGCTTGTTACTCAGTGACTCAGACGAAAGTCTTCTAAAACTTTTAGTGACGGTGAAGCAAAAGTAATGCCTGCTATAAGCATCGGTGTATTAACGTTCTTTACGAAAATTCAAAATTTTCATTTATGGTGAAAAATAGTACAACTATAAATTTTTCTATTTTATATCTCATTACTATTGGGTTACATACATAAACTGATGTTCTTCCTAGGATATCCTAGCACTACCTTCAATTATGGAATATTGTTCACTTATTATCACAAAATCCATTTCCTTATTTATAGCATCATTAATCATAATATCTCCAGTTTCGTCGCTCTTTCTATTTATTTATTTACATATTATTTATCTATCTATCGATTTATTTATCTTTCTATATATATATATCTGTCTATCTACCTGTCTATCTATCCATCTATAGATATAGATATTTATAGATATAGCACCCTTGTGGTTCTACACAGGAAATACTTCGGGGCGGAGTTCATCGGTTTCATCCATTGAAGTAGCATCTCTCTCGCATTCTGTTTTATATCAATTATCTCTCTGATATAATTATTGACGATATTTCTCATGAATGCTCATACATTAAATAATTCCTTTCTTTCCCGAAGTAAAAGATCAATTGAGGACACTTCGTACGGATTCTGTTACGTTTTAAATCGTAGTGCAATGTGCACTTTCTATGCACTATTTCAAAAAGATTCCTATGCTTTCTGCTATTTAATACTTATAATCGGAGCTGTGTATAGCACTTGAGAATATGCTACAGTAGCAATCAATCGTCTAGTCGTTTTCCCTGGACCTTTAGTATTTGGCATAATTTGGTCAGATTTGATACCATCTTAATATTTGTTATCACGTATCCATCCGTTTTCAATTTCGGGCTCTCAAAAGATTTTTGTTCTTATTTACCTCAATCTAGGGAAACAAACCGCGAACCTCGAAATAATGTCAATATTTTGTGCGTATTGTATTAGAAGTGTAGCACATATTCCGATTCGAATTATCCTATCCAGAATGATTACAAGATATTTCGCCACATTTGGTAACTTCATGTCTCAGAACTCTAAATATGGCAACTGTGTTGATGGTCAGCCCTTTATTTTTTTTTTAAAAAGAAAATATCTAACTGGCAGAAAATTAGGAATATGAAACTAAAAATCATATAGGGACATGCATATTTAAAAAAGGTTGCACTTCTCTGAGCTAAATCGAGATTTATTAAAAAATAGTAGTTACATAAGATTTACTTAATTAAGAAGAAAGAAAGGCAAACTATTTTAAGCAACTTTAAATGTATTTTTTAGTTTGGTACTACCTAAACCTTTTGGAATATTAAAACGCGTAATCAATTTAAAAATTTTAGAGCTTTATATATAAATGAGTTCTTGTTCAGCAAGAGATTTTTGGTGCAATTCTGAGAATTTTTACATCCGTAAGCTGTGGACTTCCTGATATTTTTCTTTTTCTATATGCTTCGGCACCAGGATTCTCTTTCAAACTCCCAATAACTTTCAATACAATTTTAATATGACTTTAAAACTGTTACCAAGTCCACATTGCTTCCCAAAAAACAAAAATTGCACTATAAAAATAAACAAAAAAAAAAAAAATTTATACTAAATAAAAATGTTAGCAGCAACATTAACACCATTAAGCTAGTAAATAAACTAATTACAAAGATGATTTTTACCTCAGATAAGAAGAATATTTATAATACCTGGCCATTGCGAAGATTTCTAAAAATATTTACTAATATTTTAATTAAAGATAACAAATCAAAAAAAAGTAAAACAACAGCATTGTGATTTCTGAGATTAAATAAAACAAAATCGTCCCTCAACTGTCAGGAGAGTAGATGAAAAATAAACTATAAGAATTATGATAATTTCTTTAAAGTGGAACAGTCTTAAACAGTCTTTACAAATGAAAGCAAATCGAAAATACTATATTAAATAACTCAGAATTCAAATCGAAGTGTTAAGAAATTATTAAAAAAATGTCTAGTTTTGTAAATTATTTTGTGTTGTTATATACCCTAGTGCAAGTGGTTTATGGTGTTTATCCTATGACGGGATCTCAAAATATTGCGCATCTTTTCTCAAGATCTCGTTTGCCTGCCAGAGATCCTGTTGCTTCTATGGCTTGTTTTTCGCAGTATATTGTAAAATCGAATGAAGTGAGTGAGACCTATGGCAAGAATTATAATCAATGTTTATTGGATGCCAAGGCTGGTCGTCAAGCTATAGAAGCTGAAATGGTTGATAATCGTATTGTGATCGGTGAAATGTCTCAAGGAATTTGCAAACGTTTAACAACATGTGATGGTCTTAACTCAACATTTGAAGTTTTCAGTTGCCATGCTAAAATTGTGAGTATTACGAAAAGGTAGAGAGAAAATCAATTGGAGAGAAAATTATGAAATTTATAAGGGAAAAATGTTTTAGTCCAATTTACTTCATTTTAATAAATTTTCTACTGAATTTCCTTAAAAAGTAAAATCATTCTATCAGTTTTCTCTGCTACTTAATTTCTTTACCTACAATCGATTAAATTCTAAACGAAAGCATTAATTTTCTTGTAATTCCAGGGCGCCAACAATACCAAAGCTGTTTATAGCATTTCCGGTAATGCTTCCGAATATGCAAATATAATGCATGAAAAGTATCGTGTTATTGATTTACGTCATGAACAATGTTGCAAAACTGCCGAACGTAGTTATGTCGAAGCAACAGCTGCCAACTACCGCAATCTACAAGATTGCTTAGATGGTCGTATTAATCCCTCTCCCCCAACCACCCACGAAGCAACAACCACTACGACGACTACGACAACTTCAGCACCCATATCAAGCACTACTGAAGTTGAACCATCTCCCGAACTTCCTAATTCAACAACTTCTGAAGCATCAGAACTTTTAGAGACCACAGCTGAGCCAGGCACTGAACAGTTTGCCAAACTTTTGAAATTATTTAAGTAGTTGAGTCTTATAGAACTTCAAGTAATTGTTTATTCGAACTTACCCAAAAAAATTTTAAATTTCATATAGAAATCGCTTACCTGGAACGAAAAGAAAAAGTGGAATGTTTAATAAGATATTAAAATAAAATAGATAAAGTTTTTCTTATAATATTATTTGCTAATGTTTAAAAGATATTTCACACTTCTAATCATCAACAAATTATGTATTATTTCTTAATCTCTCCAAATATTTTGAAAAAATGATCTTTCAAAATAATTAATTTTCTATAAACTCATCAAAAAAAAAAAAAAAAAACATTTGGACAGCTTAAATTAAACCCATAATATTCCAATAAATAAATTTATTACCTCTAATCTTAATTATGCAACTGAAAACCATTTCAAATATATTTATTATTTAAAAAATACTGTTATATGAACACAAAACGATCGCACTTTGAAATTAAATTTGAAATTTATTGAAGCATCTTTCCATCGTCTAATATAACCTATAAATAAGATCAAATAAGGGAGAATGAAAAGCGAATGGTTTTTGTGATAACGACAGAAAACAGATTATTCAAAATTGTTATTGTTATCATTTATGGTGGCAAGTTGCGTTGCCAGACAAATGTAGCATAAAAGGTCATACTGTAATTTTTTAATAAAGTAAATATCGAAAATTTATATAAAAAGAATATTTAAAAAATTATATAAAATGAAAATTTTCTATAAAACGTAAAATATAACGAAAATTTTCTACAAAAAAGAAAATTTGACAAAAATTTTTAATAAAAAAAAAATTAACGAAAAGTTTTAATAAAAAAGATAATTTAACGAAATTTTTCAATAAAAAGAAAACAAAGAAAAGAAAGAACATTTTTTATAAAAAGAAAAGTTAACGAAAATGTTTAATAAAAAAGAAAATTTAACGAAAATGATTAATAAAAAACAAAATTTAACGAAAATTTTCAATAAAAAGAAAATTTATTGAAAATTTTCAATAAGAAAAAATTATTGAAAATTTTCGATAAAAACAAAATTTTTTGAAAATTTTCGATAAAAAGAAAATTTATTGAAAATTTTTGATAAAAAGAAAATTTATTGAAAATTTTGGATAAAAAGAAAATTTATTGAAAAGTTTCTATAAAAAAAAAATTTATTGAAAATTTTAAATAAAAAAAATTATTGAAAATTTTCGATAAAAAGAAAATTTATTGAAAATTTTCGATAAAAAGAAAATTTATTGAAAATTTTGGATAAAAAGAAAATTTATTGAAAATTTTGGATAAAAAGAAAATTTATTGAAAATTTTGGATAAAAAGAAAATTTATTGAAAATTTTGGATAAAAAGAAAATTTATTGAAAATTTTCTATAAAAAAAAAATTTATTGAAAATTTTCTTTAAAAATAAAATTTATTGAAAATTTTCTATAAAAAGAAAATTTACTGAAGATTTTCTAAAAAAAGAAAATTTATTGAAGATTTTCTATAAAAAGAATATTTATTGAAAATTTTCTATTAAAAGAAAAAATTTTTTTAAAAGGAAAAAGTTATTGAAAATTTTCTACTAAAAGAAAAATTTATTGAAAATTTTGGATAAAAAGAAAATTTATTGAAAAGTTTCTATAAAAAAAAAAATTATTGAAAATTTTAAATAAAAAAAATTATTGAAAATTTTCGATAAAAAGAAAATTTATTGAAAATTTTGGATAAAAAGAAAATTTATTGAAAATTTTGGATAAAAAGAAAATTTATTGAAAATTTTGGATAAAAAGAAAATTTATTGAAAATTTTCTATAAAAAGAAAATTTACTGAAGATTTTCTAAAAAAAGAAAATTTATTGAAGATTTTCTATAAAAAGAATATTTATTGAAAATTTTCTATTAAAACAATATTTATTGGAAATTTTCTACAAAAAAAATTTATTGAAAATTTTCTATAAAAAGAAAAAATTTTTTTAAAGGGAAAAAGTTATTGAAAATTTTCTACTAAAAGAAAAATTTATTGAAAATTTTCTATAAAAAGAAAAATTTATTGAAAATTTTCTATAAAAAGAAAAAATTTTTGAAAATGTTTATATAAAGAAAATTTCGCATAAAAGGAAAATTTATGGTAAATTTTCAAAAAAAAGTTTGCGATTTTATCATTTGGCAACAATGGCAGCAAGTATTGAAATTATTTCCGTGAACTATTGCTTCACCTACATAAGCGTTTATGGTAAATATTATTGCTAAAGGCCATGAAGTTTTTTGTTCAATGAGAAAATTAAGATTATTAGATTATAGAATAAAGAGCACATTTAGTTTTACTGTAATCCTTTGGGGAGAAAACTTGGTTAAATTTAAATGTTATTTTTTTAAATTATTTATTAAAATCAAAGAGTGTAATTTTTTTTTTATTTGTTAAATTCACTTATTTTCCAATTCCATTGAAATTTTTCCTAATGACTTGTGAATTTCATTCGATCTATATAATTTTTCCTTTAAGGCAGATATTAGGGTTATCAGTTATTCGGTATTAAAGTTGATCGAATTAAATTTCATATTTTGATTTAATTATTCTTGTGATCGAACAAAATTTTAATTTTCTTCGTTTAACCGAATGAATAAAGAATAAAATATGTTGTTCAAATAATTTATTACAATAAAAAAAAAAAAAATACCAAAATAAATGGTTTTATTAACATAAAACAAACCTAAAAATAATAATTTATTAACATAGAACAAAAAGATATTCAAAAATTGTGACCATGTTCAAATTACGGACAAATTATATAATGAAATTAAATTTCTTTTAAAATTATCATTCATAAAAAAAAACATAATTAAGCATTTTGGCTTAATTATGTTTTTTTGTTTGGAAAAAATACTTTTACTTACTATTGATGGTGGAAATACATCGCACTAAAAGCAAATCTGGTTTTTCTGTTCTTTTTAGATTTTTCTAAATAAAGTCAATGATCATCAATATTGCTAAATCTATTTTTTTTTTTAATTTTTGATATTATCTATTGATTGATTGAACTCAACAAAACTTAAGAAATCATCGTTATATATTTTAGGATCTTCGGTTATTTCCACATCACTTGCATCATTATCTGTATTTTGTTACTACCGTTGAGTGTTAACGTTGATAGTTAGCAAAAAAAAAATTATACTCACCCGGCTTGGTATCACTTAATATTCAGACAAAAGTTGCAAAAATAAATCTTTATATTTTATTAAAAAAAAAAAAAAAAAACTGTTAATATCAATTAGTTTTCATTCTATTTATTTGTAATTTTATATTTTTTTCACTTATTGATACTCAAATATCCACAATTCTAATTTTGTTCATAAATTGTCTTTGTTCATAAATCGACGTTAAAGTAATATGTATAATCCTAACGTATATAAATTCAAATTTTGTATAAAATTGCCTGTTAACGTTAATATCAAAACACTGTTATTAAAATAATTTTTGAAATAAATGAAAAATTCTCAAAAATAATACATATACTTTTGTTTCACTTTTTTTTAAATATTAAAAAAAAAATAATAATATGCGCTGGAAAATTTCCAGAATTTAATAATAACGTATACGCCTCCCGTTTAATCTAACTTTAAGAAGTTCGATTAAATCTTTAGAAAAGCTATTCTTTTTTTCCAAATAATATTGAGAATTCGGGGTCCACGGTTTAAACATTATTATATATCCTAACGAAATTTTCAATCATTTTCAACAGGTTTTTTCAATTAAACAAAACTTTTTACACTTATAATTTCAAAAAGGCATAAAAATTTAACAAAAACTCATTTTGAAAAATTATTCGATTATTCCATTGATCGCTAAAAATTGATCGAGTAATTTTTTTATTCTAAATTTAAAAATTTTGTTCGTTTGAAAAGAATAAAAAACTTGTTCCTCGAATAATCGAATAATTTATATTCGAATGACAACACTACTAGGTATACATATAGGGTAGAATGGGAGAGCATTCGCCACTTTTTCATTAATGTGCTTTCTTTTAAACTTTCTTTTGCACTTAAGTCTTAGATATGTTGGCTTTAATTTAAGTTCTTTTGATTCTGAAGTAACCAAAAACGGCAAAACTACCCCAACCCAAAGATAAATTCGCCAAGTAATGGGACAAAATACAACTAATTCACCTGGCGAGTAGTGTGGTTCCATCAAAACGGATTCTAACGAGTCTAATTGATTGCCCGTAGATTACGGGCTACCACGGAAACCAACCAACCAATGGGACAAAATAGTTTGCCTGTATAAGACGTTTTTTTATTTTATTTGTATACTGCAATTGAAAAAACAAACAAAAATTTATTTATTAGAATTTTATGTAAAATAAATAAAAATTGAATTAATTAAGTGCATTCCGAAAATCACTAAATATTTCAATTTTGTAAACACTAGAGAGTCTATATGTACAGTAAAAAGTCTAATTTAAGTTCCTTTGATTGTGACTATCTCTCCAAAACGTTAATTTTTTATGAATTTCTGAAGTAACCAAAAACGGCAAAACTACCCCAACCCAAAGATAAATTCGCCAAGTAATGGGGCAGAATAGTTTGCCTGTATAAGACTTTTTTTATTTTATTTTTATACTGCAATTGAAAAAAGAAACAAAAATTTATTTATTAGAATTTTATGTAAAATAAATAAAAATTCAATTAATTAAGTGCATTCCGAAAATCACTAAATATTTCAATTTTGTAAACGCTAGAGAGTATATGTACATTAAAAAGTCTACAGCTAGTAAGTACATAGCAGCTGATTGCCATATTCCTGGAAGATAAGTAGGGTCGGCCTATTAGCAGTCTGACCAATGCTCCCCAATAGGAGTCTTATGAACCAATGATAATTTTTTCAAATTTATTAAAACACCAGTTGTCAGTTTATGTTCATTACTATCAAGTTTATAACAAAAACTCAACTATCAAGTTATATCCAATAACTCAAAAAGTTATAGAAAATGCCCACAGCGAAATATATGAAAGAGTATTGAAGAAACAATTAATCACATATACCTCCGATCAATTGTAAATTGAAAATATTAAAATTTGATGGATGATAGATCTGCTAAAAGGAAAAAGAAAATCATTTAGTGCCACAAAAATTAATACTTCGTTTTCAAGACAATTAGCAATGGTAGATGTGCCCCTATGGCGTATGATCCCCCTTACAAAGTTTTTATTCAAATCTAAAGCTTTTTATCTTTAATCTTAAAATTATTAAAAAATAAAAATAAAATAATCATGTATTAACAAAACTATCTATAAAATATTGTACCTCATGATATAACCAGTAAATAATAAAGATAAAAAACCCTGACCATAAACTTGTTTTGCAAATATATACCATAAATAATATATAGAAAATGGATAATATATTTCTCTGTATGGATTGTGTTTAGCAGCATAAGTAAATAATTTTTAATAAGGAAAAAAAATACTTAAATGTTTCTATCCCATACATAGCAAATAACCATAAAAGGTGATCTTAATAATTTTTAGCAGCTTTAAAGCTTTAACTCACTAATACACTTTCTTACATCTACGTGTGTACTTAAAAAAAAAAAAAAAAAAAAAAAACATAAAAATTAATAAAAAAAAAAATCTCAAAAAAGGTGATGATCATGTTGGGGAAATAATAATAATAATACACTTGTTTTAACAACTTATAAGATTTATTTTTGTTCATATTTTCCATTAACAAATGCAATGCAGGTGTTACCGCCAATTATTATATTTAACACAATGATTTTCTTAATTTTTTATATAGTTATTGTAAGTTGTATGTACATCGGCTTCTGTTTCTAAACGCATTTGTGTTGGCTATGCATTTACTTCCATTTTTTTTTTTTTTTAGATTGATATCTTGGATTTCTCCCCCCAGCTGTATGCAGCTGTTGTTATAATAGTCTTTGGGTAGAAAATTTATTTATTGAAAGCAATTTATATTTAATATTAAATTAAATTTTGTATATAATATGATTTAAACCTTTTCTCAGTCTTATCAGAATAATCTATTAAATTAAAAAAAGGACTTCGTTTAAAAAACTGATAATAATTTTTTTTTTATAAAAAAAAAATATTTTTCTGGGAAGACCTTTTTTAAAAAATTGTTCTTAAAAAAGTGATAGTTTTTCTCATAAGTGGTACTTTTTAAAATCCCTGGTCATCCGATATTGATTGAAATTCCTATTTAAGTTATAATTAAATTTCAATCCTTATAATGTGCTCCCTTATGTTATTATTATTATTATTTTTTTTTAATAATAAAACCAATTCAATTCTCAAATTCGTTTTAGTTAGTCTAGCGATTTGTTACTAAAATGTATGAATTTCCTTCTTTATTACATTCAAATTACTAGTCAATCTCATATCAAAAATTAGAATCAGAATTAATCAATATTACTTAAGAACTAGTCACTTTACAATTTCTATTCTAAAGCCCTTCTAAAAGAATATATTTTGCATCTACAAGACCTCATAGGACGTATAGGAAAGGATTTCCTCTCAAATAGATCAGCTAGCTCTCTTATATGCAAATATTTAAAAGGAACCTGAACCAGTGATGGGGTTTGAAAATTTTTACTTAGTGCCAAGTTTGGTTTTAAAAAATTAATCCAAATTAGTGGCCCAAAAACTGTAAAAGTGCTAAGAATCAAACAAAATTAGGCTAAAAATAAAATTTCCTATTAATGTCACAGAAATTACTATTGATATGTATATTACACATTGCACGTTCGTAGCTCTATATATATTATTGATATATATATATGTGAAGTTGTTCTAAGAGTTAAAATGTGTATGCTCTAATAAGCTTTATTTTAATAGTTCCAAGAAAAGTGCCAAAATAGTTTAAAAAGAGCTCTTTGGCTTAGATTTAAAAATATCTTTGCATTTTGAATTTTTTCAAATGAAGGATGAAACAATGAATAGTAAAGGACTGTTGTATTTTTAAGCTGGATATATAATAAGAAGTGAATGATCAGTGATCACATAAAAAAAATATTATAACCACAAATTCCTAGATAGTAATGTTTTCTATCTAATCTTTTAATTAAATAAGCAGTTTAAAAATTAGACTGATTTAATAAATTTGTACGAAATTTTATATTTTATTAAATGTTATATTTAGTGATCAGTGTTCACACTTTGATTAAACTTTATTACGTCTATTAAAATTGTTCTGATCTCACACTTCATCTCATAAAAAAAAATAAAAAATAAAATTTTAATATTTTATTTACGCTCAATCGAGGTTATTAACTTTGACTCCTATAGGTGGTTACCAGATCAGTTATATGAAAGCTTCATACTTTTCATATTTATATTTTTTTAATTAAAAAAGCATTTCAGAAAACATTCATAATTTAAAAATCACCAAAAGGTGGCTGACTCTCTTTCAGTTTATTACAATCATTGACATTGTCGAACAGTAATGGGATTTGAACATTTGTACTTAATTCCAATTTTGGATCTAGAAAGTGCCAAAATGGATTCAAAAGTGCCAATTTTGGTTTTAAAAAATTCCAAATCCAAATTTGAGGCCAAAAAAATATATAATTGCTTAGAAATCGGACAAAATTAAGCGAAAAATTAAATTTCGTATTAGTGTCACGGAAATTGCTATTGATATGGATATTACGCAAGGCACGTTTGCAGCGCTTTGTTTATAATGAAGTCTTTTGAACTTTAATATTTTGCAATTTATTACTATATATTACTGATATATGTATATTAGGGTTATAAATATTTTTAGACCTCAAAATACCATATTGTCCTGATAATGAAAACCAGTTTTTTAAATCAATTCGGACAAAAAACTTCACGCGCCAATCGCGATTTCTAAAATGATTTTGAAAAAAAAAATTTAATATTTTTATTTTGATATCATTTTGATTTTGATGCAATTCAAAATATTTAAATGGTGCTAGTTAAGAACATAGTATGGATTACAAATACCTTATTTTAAGTTTTTTTCCACTTAAATAAGAAAAACACTATGATATGGTCAATAATCGTTTGGAAAAAATTTAAATATAAACATTTTACTATTAACTAATTAATGGCATTTTCGCTTATATTCCGTAACAAATTATTCCGAAATTATTTGTCATTAAAACCTGCATCAAAAAATGTCGAGACATTAAATAGTTAGTGGAAAGTATCGTTAAAAATTAATAAAAATTAAATTAATTACTTTGGACCAGCAAATGATTTTATATCAAAGACGAGACAGCAAAACGGTCAAAACTTAAATAATTTGGTAGAAATTATAATATATTTTATCCCAAAACAATAATATCAATATAAAATGATGCTTGAACTTTTTTAACGATCACTAAAAACTAATATCACATTCCTTTATGTCTTTCAATTCTCTACAAGGCCTCGTTATGGTATTTTGGATATTTGCAAAAATTACAAAAGGTTATAACTCTAATGTATGTATGTATGTATGTATGTATGTATATATGTATGTATGTATGTATCATACATACATACATACATACATTAGAGTTATAACCTTTTGTAATTTTTATGTATGTATGTATAAAAGTAGTTGAAATTGTTCTAAGAGCTAAGAGTTGTATTCACTAATAAGCTTTATTTACGAAGAAAGCTGCCAAAATAGTTTCCAAAGTGCCGTAGTGCCAGTAGGAAAGCAATAGCGCCAAAAATGGCACAATTGTTCCACAAATGCCATCACTGTTATTGAATAACTTGCACTATTCGGTTCAGAGAAGGATGTGCATTTGGAGAGAGATCAGTAAAACTATTGATCATCCTTTACCAAAAAAAAAAAAAAAAACAAAAAAACAAAAAAATAAAAATATATATATAAAAAGGGGAAGTAGTCAAAAACTGAGACATGACAGTGACAAAACTAATATAAGGTATTTACAAATGAATTTTAAATAAATAGTTTTAAGAAAATGTTAATTCAAAAATTTCATATATTTTCAGGAAAACTTTCCCATTTTTTTTCCATTTTATTTTTAGCAACTTGTCTAAAAATTTCCACATTCTTTTATTATCTCTTTCATAATATTAAGCTATTAAATTAAACTTATTTTGTATTAATTTATTAACTTAATTTATTAACTTACTTGCCCAGTAATTTTAAATTGTTCACATAATTATTGTTCCATACCGTTACCAATATGAAGTTTAAGTGAAAGTAAATTAACACGTTATTAAATCCCATTTAATTAAGTCATTATGTATTATTTTTTGATTTTCTTATTTTTTCTTCACTAAATTACATCACATGGAGGAAAAGTTATGAATTATCCAAATGTAAAGAGTAAAAGTACGAGTAACATAAATAAAATTTTTTTCAACAACAACACTAAACTTGAACTGGTTGCCTATAAAATCGAAAATAAAATAAAATTGCACACACTAAACAACCAAACAAAAATTAATTAAAATATTTGCCATGCAAGAGAGTGTAACATGGAGTCAATGGTGAAAAACTAGTTGGCAGCTACAAAAAAAAAAAAAAAAAAAATTATATAGGAAAATGTGTTAATATAACGTGAGATATTTGATCAACAAGTTTTCCGAATACCAAAATGAATTACCAACATAAGGAGACACACAACTACGAAAAATAATCAAATGATTTTTTTCACTTTGATATCGTTAAATTTAAGTGGCCAAAAGGAAAATCATAAACATGTACATATTTACAAGAAATGGAAAATTTACACAGAATTTTTATGTATGCCAATAACATATAAAAACATAAATAAATATTTTATGGGGTATAAAGTCCAAAAAAATATAAATGAAAAATGTTAAGGACATGGAAGAAACATATTGACATGATTATTGAAGAAAAAAAAAATATATATATATATAAAAAAAAAAAAACTGGACAGCCAAAACGCCAAAATTATTCAACATGAATGGGCAGAAAAAGAAATTTGTTGAAAATATATGCATAATCAAAAATATAATGAAAGGTGTAGATGACTTAAAGGTACCCTGTTTTTGAAAAGTAGTAAAATATTAAATGAAAGATTTTCAAAAAGTTCGTTAATAACATTTAAAAATTTTAAAAGATGGATGAATTAGTAAATAGTGCCTCGAAAATTGTGAAAATTGTAAACACTTGAGAAAAGAGTAATTGGCTGATCCGACTCACAATCATATTTTAAGTTTTGAAATCGAATCCCACAGGCTCTCAGCTTCGGAGATATAATCATCTTTGATTTTTCAAAGCTTGAACATTTTTGTTTTTCAGTTATTCATACCTGAAAATTAAATGTTTTTTAAATATCGGACAATATCATACATTTGATAAGAATGCAAAAATTAATCGCTGGAAGTTCTCGCCTCAACGATACTTTTTAGTCGACTACTTAATGTTTAAAGACCAAATTAGAATCGAAAATTCTCGATAAATTTCTTATTAATATTTTTTTTTACTAACAGAAAATTTTCGTTAAATTTTAATACTCTATAAATTTTCAATTTAAAGCAAAATAATAATAGATTTCCTTAATATAGGAAATTTTGGATTAATTTTCATTTTATAGGAAGCTCTCTTTTTATAGAAAATTTCCGATAACTTTTTTTTTTTGATAAATTTTCTCTGTTAGAAAATTTTCGATAAATTTTCTATTTATAGAAAACTTTTCGATAAATTTTCTATTTATAGAAAACTTTTCGATAAATTTTCTTTTTATAGAAAATTTTTGATAAACTTTCTTTTTATAGAAAATTTTCGATAAATTTTCTTTTTATAGAAAATTTTTCGATAAATTTCTTAAATTTCTTTTCTTTTTATAGAAAATTTTCGATAAATTTTCTTTTTATAGAAAATTTTCGATAAATTTTCTTTTTATAGAAAATTTTCGATAAATTTTCTTTTTATAGAAAATTTTCGATAAATTTTCTTTTTATAGAAAATTTTCGATAAATTCTCTTTTTATAGAAAATTTTCGATAAATTTTCTTTTTATAGAAAATTTTCGATAAATTTTCTTTTTATAGAAAATTTTCGATAAATTTTCTTTTTATAGAAAATTTTCGATAAATTTTCTTTTTATAGAAAATTTTCGATAAATTTTCTTTTTATAGAAAATTTTCGATAAATTTTCTTTTTATAGAAAATTTTCGATAAATTTTCTTTTTATAGAAAATTTTCGATAAATTTTCTTTTTATAGAAAATTTTCGATAAATTTTCTTTTTATAGAAAATTTTCGATAAATTTTCTTTTTATAGAAAATTTTCGATAAATTTTCTTTTTATAGAAAATTTTCGATAAATTTTCTTTTTATAGAAAATTTTCGATAAATTTTCTTTTTATAGAAAATTTTCGATAAACTTTCTTTTTATAGAAAATTTTCGATAAACTTTCTTTTTATAGAAAATTTTCGATAAACTTTCTTTTTATAGAAAATTTTCGATAAACTTTCTTTTTATAGAAAATTTTCGATAAACTTTCTTTTTATAGAAAATTTTCGATAAACTTTCTTTTTATAGAAAATTTTCGATAAACTTTCTTTTTATAGAAAATTTTCGATAAACTTTCTTTTTATAGAAAATTTTCGATAAACTTTCTTTTTATAGAAAATTTTCGATAAACTTTCTTTTTATAGAAAATTTTCGATAAACTTTCTTTTTATAGAAAATTTTCGATAAACTTTCTTTTTATAGAAAATTTTCGATAAACTTTCTTTTTATAGAAAATTTTCGATAAACTTTCTTTTTATAGAAAATTTTCGATAAACTTTCTTTTTATAGAAAATTTTCGATAAACTTTCTTTTTATAGAAAATTTTCGATAAACTTTCTTTTTATAGAAAATTTTCGATAAACTTTCTTTTTATAGAAAATTTTCGATAAACTTTCTTTTTATAGAAAATTTTCGATAAACTTTCTTTTTATAGAAAATTTTCGATAAACTTTCTTTTTATAGAAAATTTTCGATAAACTTTCTTTTTATAGAAAATTTTCGATAAACTTTCTTTTTATAGAAAATTTTCGATAAACTTTCTTTTTATAGAAAATTTTCGATAAACTTTCTTTTTATAGAAAATTTTCGATAAACTTTCTTTTTATAGAAAATTTTCGATAAACTTTCTTTTTATAGAAAATTTTCGATAAACTTTCTTTTTATAGAAAATTTTCGATAAACTTTCTTTTTATAGAAAATTTTCGATAAACTTTCTTTTTATAGAAAATTTTCGATAAACTTTCTTTTTATAGAAGATTTTCGATAAACTTTCTTTTAATAGAAAATTTTCGATAAACTTTCTTTTAATAGAAAATTTTCGATAAATTTTCTTTTTATGGAAAATTTTCCATAAATTTTCTTTTTATAGAAAATTTTCCATAAATTTTCTTTTTATAGAAAATTTTCCATAAATTTTCTTTTTATAGAAAATTTTCCATAAATTTTCTTTTTATAGAAAATTTTCCATAAATTTTCTTTTTATAGAAAATTTTCCATAAATTTTCCTTTTATAGAAAATTTTCCATAAATTTTCCTTTTATAGAAA
Organism: Protocalliphora azurea; assembly: GCA_932274085.1. Lineage (NCBI taxonomy): Eukaryota > Metazoa > Arthropoda > Insecta > Diptera > Calliphoridae > Protocalliphora > Protocalliphora azurea. Next base: position 119,555,684 of record OW026522.1, read on the forward strand.
ATTTTCCATAAATTTTCCTTTTATAGAAAATTTTCCATAAATTTTCCTTTTATAGAAAATTTTCCATAAATTTTCTTTTTATAGAAAATTTTCAATAAATTTTCTTTTTATAGAAAATTTTCAATAAACTTTCTTTTTATAGAAAATTTTCAAAACATTTTTTTATAATAGGAAATTTTTAATAAATTTTATTTCTACGGATAGTTTTCAATAAATTTGTCTCTTACCGGAAACTTTTAATAAATTTTGTTGTTTAAAAATGTACAAAATGTGTTTTAAAATTGGAAATTTTGGGAACATCCACCAATTTTTTATTTTATTTATTTTTTTATTTTTGCAAACCGAAAATATACCAAATATATGGTACTATAACAAAATAATGATCAAATCCAAAATTATTTTGTCATCCTGAGTAGTGCAACATTTCGAAAGAGAAAAACTTGTTTGGTTATTTAGTTGACAACTTAAAGCTGCGCAAGTGCAAGTGCCTTAAAGCTGCCTTTGTAATACATAAACAAAAAGGAAATTTTTGCTAGCAAGTTTTTTTTGGCTTTTTTGTAACTTATTTTCATTTGGCTCTGATGATGGTGGTGTTTTTTTTGTCGATTGCAAGTTGTTAACTTGACTGGTTTGAACTGATTTGTCGGAGTGTTTGTTGGTATCTTCAGTTTTAACCATTTACGGATGTATTCAGGTCAGATGCGTTTCTTTAAAGAAATTTTCACATATTCGTATATTTTAGTTGCATTTTTTTTCGATCGTACTGGCGACAATACTTGCAACATTATGTTGCTTTTCTTAATTTTTTTTTTATAGTTAAAGAGTAGGTTTCTTTGCTGGATACTTTGATCGTATTGTATGTTACTTTTATTATGTGTGGTCATAGCGACAAGTTAATATTGTAGTCATTGCCATTCATTTATTCACTCATTCATTCAACATATGATTTTTGAGGCAACACCATCAACTATACTCTTTATGTTTTAAATGCTAGAGACTACTGCCTTTTGGATGATGGTGAAGATGATGAAGACGATGGAGCTGACTTTTTTTAGTGCTCATGTATTGACCATTTGATTTTTCTTAATGGCCAGTTAAATATTCAATACGATGATGATGCTATTACTGCCAATAACGCCTCTACAGCTTTTAACGAACGATCGTCTGTCTATTTCGAGGTTGATGTTGCCGATATTCATGATAATGATGATAAAGCGATCGAGGAATTGCAACTTAACACTTTCAAGAGTTTTTATTACATTTACGTTTTCTTCTTTCGTTATTCGTTTATTTCTTTGCGCATATTCTCCCCTCTTTGAACATCTTTGTCGCTTGTCAATATGCTAATTATGCAAAAGACATTAATAATCGATTTACAAGTTTATATTGATGTTTAGATTATTAAGTTTGATTTTTTGTTGTAGATAATTAACTTGTCATTTAATGATGATTTGTTTTTGTTTTTATTTTTTTTTTTTTTCTATCCGAGGCTTTAGGGGAAAATGAAAATGTAGTAAAAAGAAAGACTAGAGAACATTTATCAAACTGGTTTTAAAATATAACAAAAGTCTGGAAAAATAATTCTAAGAACTATATTATATATTTAGTTTAGTTAGTTTTTTATGATAATCATAATATTTAGTTATGCTTATAGAGTGTACACTATATTAAGTAATATTAAGGAGTAAAAGAATCTGCAAATAAGAACAAGTAAGAATGATGTAATCGGCATCGCTGAATCTATTTTTGTGCGAACCTAATTCAAAATTTCACCTTATATGGGTGGTGAGCTGTAAAGTGGGCATATCACTTCCGATTTTCATACTTTTTCAATACCAAACAAACCTTATATAAGAGAAACATTTTAGCCAAATTGCATCCTTATAGGTGATCCGCTCCGAGCTCTATCCTGCTTTCAACAGACAGACGTACGAACATAGCTACATAAACTTAGAATCTTACCAGTATCCAGAATATATATACTTTATGGAGTTGTAGACGAATATTTCAGAATGGCAAACCAAATATATATGGTGTTGTTTTTCTGCAATTTAAGAATGGCAATGTGTTGGAAACCTTATTCAGATTGTCTTTACAAACATGTATGCAACATTTCATGTGTTCAATGTTATGCCTCCACCGAAGTTGCTGTTTTCAATGAGAAATAGAAGTTCGGCAGCCAACTGAAAAATACTATAAGCCCTCCCGATATTAATTTGGAACCACTTAGGGGACAAATGAGTATTAATACTAACACGGACTTTAATCGAAATCAATGGGAGCAGTAAAGATTATATTTACTGATTAAGCGAAAAATATGAATTGCACCAGGCTTGGACATCAATCCAGAATATCTTAAAACTGTACCTCATCTCAAATCTCTCATTATAGATAATTTGTCTAATTATTGAACATTTCTATACTTCGCACTCGCTACCTGTCGAACACAATATTGGAATAATAAAAAAAAACCCCCAGAAAGAGGGAAATAACAAACAAAGTGGTAAAATTGGATTGGCATAGATCTGCAACTTCAGAAAAACCCCACAAGAAAAATTATAACGGCGTCATATCGTACAATCTTGGTGGTTAATTCACAATAGCTCCCCGAAATGGCTACTCCAAGGTTCCCCCGTACACCAGGTTCTCTGATGATTTGGCGGGTAGTGGCTGATTGTTTACCAAACCGTACATCTTGAATTTAGCCTTCAAAGGAAGGAAACTTGACTTAACGTTAACGAACACTAATTGTATCATTTGATCATTAGTTGACATCAGTGACTGTATAACTTGATAGACACCGACTGAACAAACTGAGATATAAATATAAACAAAGTTTCAGATATAAAAAGGAATTACAAGCTAAAATAAAAAATAAATCATTCTATCTGATTTTAATTGACCGTATGCGATCAATAATTTAAGAGAAAGTTTTACAATAAAGGGTCCCGATGATCGCTTTTTGTGATTCTAATGTATTGAAAACTTATTCATGATAGACCATAATGAAATTTTCTGTATTTTACTTCTCAAATAACAAAAACTTCAAATTTTTATTTATTTTGCAAAAAAAATGAAAATGAAATTTGTCTCCCTATGAACTGAAATTTCTGCAAAAAAATTTTGATATCTATTTTCATAATAAGAACCCATTTTTAGACAAAACTCAAAACTTTTTTTTTACAAAATATACTAGAGCTGTGATTTTCAATCGCTGGTATTTCTAATATTTTTTCTATATTCTGCTCATAAATACGCATTGATTGAATTCCGTGTAACTGTTATACAAGTTTAGCGATTGTAAATCACTTTGGTACGATTTTCTAACATCCATCTTTGCGCATCAGCTTCATCAAGATTATCAACTAGGTCTATCCACAATGCGTGCTCTTTAAAATGTATATTATATATAAACATGAATCTTTTCAGATGTTGTTTGATAATTAGTTTCCACATGAAACTCTCCAATTACACTTTCAGATAACACAAGGAGATCGATTCAGGTATGCAACTGTCAAACTCTTCTCTGACATAAATTTTTACCGACTTAAAAAATTAAAAGAAATTATCAAGGAATACTCTAGTGTCTTCAGTAGAAATTATAAGAATCTGCTAAAGTATTACGAATAGAGAAAAGATCTAAATTTATAATTACTCCTTCAGAAATGTTCATAATGAGTAGGAGTCGCTTATACTCTCCCTTATAATTGTCCTGCTCTGTTAAAAATGATTCAGATATGACTTTGAACTTTTCATTAGGGACTCTCGGCTTTAATTGATATTTGTGCGTCAAAATAATTCGTTTTATAACTTTGTACATATAATTTAATTTTTCTACTTTAAACGCACGGTCCAAAAATTAGTATCAAATTAAGTACAGAATTTTTAAAATTCACTTATAAAAAATCAAATACTTTTATGAGCTAAAAAATGATAGAATAATATACAAACTGTACAAATTAAATATTTTAGTATCACTTGATATAGTCATTTGCAGTACCGATTTGCATGTTTTTCACAATTTAAATTTTTTAAGCCCTGGACTATTGGTATAAAATTCGTGAATTTTTAAATTTTTCCTATATTTGTATAGTACCCCATAATCAACCTTGATTCACCATATTATCTTACTAACTTATTAATTCTACATAGTCTTTACACATTATTACTTCAAAACATCTATGGGGTAATGTCACATTTTATAACAGTTTTATATATGAGATGTGGCAACTATAAAAAGAAATATTGCCTTCCGCATAAAACAGTTAGAAAAACGGTAAATTAGCTTGCTATACTTCAAGCAAGCAAGACCTAACATAGAATTTTATACAAATAAAGTCAAATCTTTAAGCAACATTGTTAACGCTAGTCAGAACTTGTATGAATTTAAAAAATTAACAGTTATTTAGTTGTAACAAATAACAGGAAGCTTTTTATAAATCCTACCAGGGAAAGATAGATAGAGTAAAATATATGGAAACTTTAATGAAAGTTGGAAGTTCTAAAACGAATTATTTCAATAGGCAGTTAGATGGACGGACAGACAGAATTCGACTAACCTATCTTGAAGGGCCAAAAAGAATATTGCAGAATTTATCAACGGTATGGCAAACTTTCTTACACTCTTGCGCTTTTAGTAAAAAGTAAGTAATGACCAGGACAACCACAAATATGTAAAATCATATTTTTTTCTGGGTTTAAAATGAATCAAACTGTTAGTTATTTATCCATTTCAGACAATTTCATGAATTTGTTTGATTTGTTACAGCATACTTTTGCATATTTTTGCATTAACAGCATATGTTTGCATATTTTCGGTTTAATAGCATATTTTTCATATTTTTATAGAGCACAATTTTGCATATGTTACACTAAAGAGTATAATTTTGCATATTTTACTCTTAGAAGGCGTTAGTGAAATTTTCTTTTTTACTATCACATGGTTTTTCAAATACATCTCCCTAATAATTTTCATCCTATTAATTGATAGAACTTTTGTAATTTCCTGATATTAGCTTTGAATTTTTTTAAGTGCAAAATGAAAATATATTACTAATTGCTAATAAAAAACATGTTATTTTTAGCTTATTTTAATATTTTTATAGCAAATTTTTTAATTTAAGAGTATATTTTCGGATTTTAAGAGCATTTTTTATGCGCATAAAAAAATTTTTGGGGCATATTTTTTGTTGACCTGATAATGACCATAGCTTTAAATCTTACTACTTCTTGATGGAAAGCTGTAGTTTTTATTTATTGAGAAGATATTTGAATATTTCTTAATATTTTGTTAAATGTTTACCAAATTTACATAATTTTCTTCAGCAACCTAAAATAACAAAATAAATACTTTGTCACACCTAACTATATACTATATAATATATACTATATACTCGTATATATACTATATATAGTTTTCCATTACCTTTTTAATTTAAATGACCATTATATACATTTAAAAATTTATTCCATATGTTATAAATGAAATGTTTCATTTTATAATATTCTAGGCAATTAAATATTAAGTTAATGTCTAGACTGTAGACACTTTTGACTTTAAGAAAATAAAGTAAAAAAATAAAAGAAATTTATGTTAATAAAAGAAAATACATTGCAGTCATATATCTCTAAACGTATATGTATATCACTTAAGCATGAGTTTTATTATCTTGAACTTTTTAGTGCCCGAACTATATTATTTTATTTAAGAAAAAAGAAGTACTTTTACTTTTTCTTTCCGCCTTTTCTTTCTTCAACATCATTAAAGTTGAAAGATCATGTTGTAAGTAGACAATAATAAAAAAATCTCTGCAGCAACAGAAAGAAGATCCCTCCATATTATATTTGTATTTCACCGGGCACATGCTCGTTGCTACTAAGGAAACTTGTTGCAACTTACAAGTGTACTATTTATCTGTAGACTCTGTCTGCTATTTATACAAAATATTTATTTTTTTTTTTTTTTTTTTTTTTTTTTTTGTTTTCAGTAGTTGAATATGAAAATACTTAAATTGTTGTTGCTTGATTTCTTTATTGTGATTTGTTTACATTATAATTGTTTATTTAAGAAAACAAAAATATTAATAACAAAAAGTTTAGAAGTAGTAATATTAAACAAATAGATAATGAATAAATTTACAGTGAGGAACGTAAAAAGTAGTAAAGACTTTTTGTAAAGAATTACACCGTGTTACAATTTTCTAAAAAGAAAAAAAAATCACACATGAAAGACAAGAATCCCTGCAATATAATAAGAATTTTTATTTAAATGTTGCAACACAAAAGTTTCAAAATTTATTAAAAGCGAATAACTAGGCAGAAATACTTATTACCGTATATTTTTCCATTAACACAGTTGTTTCATTATGCATCTAAATTTAATAAATATATTCAAGTAAATATAAAATAAAAATAAAATTTAGGTAAAATTTTATTTCTCATTTAGGTAAAATTTTATTTCTCATTTTATTTATTAGTTTGCAATTTTTGTTAAACTTTTTATAGATTTTTTTTTAGAATCTTTGCATTCGGGCTTAAGTTCATTTAATAATTGTAGAAAAATACACTGTAAAAGTTTTATTGGAGACTTGGCAGAATGAAATGCATTTTCTAGTCAGCCACGATCGTCATCAGCACATTTCAGCGTACTACCGTGGTATTCTCTGTAAACATCATAACCATTGAAATAAATTTTATAAGAAAGTCACTAAATTTACATTATCTACATACTTAAAAAAAGGAAGGAGTTTAGCTGAAAAAATTTAATTTTGGTATTTAAAGGGTGGTCCGAAGTGCTTTTTGAAACGCTATAAAATGACTAATCTTTGCACTATGGGAAAACTAATAATACCCAATTAAAATTGATTATATTTGCTTTTGATCCATATAAAAAGTAATGCCGAGTAATAAAGTAATACTGTGAGATTTTGTCTCATAACCTCACATTTTAATTAGGACACATACTAATCTATGTGCTAGATAGAGGTTTTCAGTTAAATTCAAAATTATTGTACAATATTTAAACTCTGATTTATTTGGAACATTAAATGTCTTTAAATAGTTTAGTTATAACGAAAACACATCCAAAAATCTTTAGTATAAAAACTACGCTAATTGAAATTTGGGAATGTATAACCCTGATACAACAATGACTGATCGCCAGACATAGCCAATTAAATTAAGTACTTAACAATCTTTAGCATGATGCAAATTTTAGTTAGTTTTTGTTATATTAATTGATACAAACTGAGAGTGATATCTCTAAATACCATCATTTAGAAAATATCCATAATTAGCCAGAAACAACCAGCTGAAAGGATACTGGCTTTTTAAGAAATTAAATATATTTTGAGACTTGAGTTCCTCTAAATAACAGAAAAACTTGGGCTATCATGCTCATAATAATTTCTGTGCACCAGTTTTTATAATACTTTTTAATTTATTGCTTAATTATATTCAATATTTAGAAGACATTCGAAGATCATTTATTATGTGTGCAGTTTTTAAGAAAATTTACTCTTATTTGTTTTACAGTGATCTCGTGAATATGTTTTAAGTCAATTTTGTGCAAAAATATTTCTCTTAATTTCCTTACAATATCGCTGGAAAAATATAAGAAATTCTACATAAATTCTGTAAACTTGTATAATCAATTAGTCAAATATACAATTAGTTAGCACTAACTACTTTTTTCCATTTCATAGCCAAATTTATTGAAAATTTAAAATTAATTGGCTCCATTTTAAATAAAACCATAATTTTTACCCAAAATTACCTAAATTTTTTTTCGTTTCTTCCTACTTTCGTTACTACTTAGTAAGAACGTCCCCAGCCAGTATAATATTTTACCCTCATATTATTTGGACTTATATCAGTTAGATTGTTAAAGAACTATGAAAATATATTTATTAGTTGTTGAGTTATTACAATTTCAAAATGATAAAAAGATTTTTTGGATTTAAAATGCATAAAAAAAGCTATTAAAATCGAAAAAATCGTTATCTTACTAATAGACTACAATAAAAATAAATTTAAAAAAATAAATTTTAATGTTTTTTGTGCACTTAAAAAATTACGATTCTAAAAATATAACTATTTTCATAAAATATGCTCTTCTGTGTACATTTTTGAGCAGGCGGGAACTAGCTTAGTGTCAAATCGATCTATGTGTATAAATGTGGTTATTAAAAACATTTTTTAGATTTCAATCGAATCAAAATCAGAATTTCTTTCTGAACTATTTTGAATCCTTGTCTTTTAAAATATTTAAGAGAACTATTTTTTTTTATTAATTAGATTTTGAAAAAAGAGAATTAGACTACTTTTTTTGTAAAAAATCAGTTATTTTTAAACTCATTTCAAAGCGTTGACCTTTATAATTGAGAAAATTCAAAACGTTTTCAGCACATTATTTAAAATATAAATATATTGGGAACAACAACATCTTTTCGCTCCTATATTACGGAAATTATTTATGAAATAGCAAACAAGTCAAGGCAAAAATCAAAAATTCAAAATTTAAGCGTAAATAAGGATATAACTTTGGTGTTGTTAACAACATATTTCGCATTTCATCTTCAAATTATTTCTTAAAATTTAAAAATCATCAAAATTTATAGAAGTTACCGGCTCTTAAAACTTTTTTTCACGATCTAGCTGGTCCACTTTGACACAATGAAGATCATCTCTTATTATAACAATACAATTTGTTTGAAATATTAGGTCCTCTTCTACAACTTTATCATACATCTCAATTCGATCCAACAAGTAGTTTAAGAGATTCTGATTTATAAGCAATATTTTATGCATCGTGGGAAACAATTTTCGATATGTTTTTTTGCACAATTTATAAAAATTTTACTCTTAGGAATAATAATTATTACAAAGTATTTATCAGGGCAACCAAAAATATGTAAAATCATATTTTTTTCTGGGCCAAATCCTTATTTTAGATCATATTTTTGAAATTTAAATGGCATATCTTTGCATATTTTATTTTTAAGAGCAAAATTTTTGAATATATTATACTAGAGAGCTTAATTTTGCATATTTTAGACATGAGAGATATTTGTGTATTTTGCACTCAATAGAATTTTTTACATAATTTGCCATTAGTGAGATTTCCTTTTTTTAATATTTTCCTAATCTGATTCCTTAAAAAAGTTAATATTATATATTGATATAAAATTTTTAATTTACTTATTAGTTGAATTATCTTTGGGTATTTTTAAGTATTGCAATTAATAAATAATAAAAATCAAGTCATTTTTAGCATGAATTTCGCCAGAAAAAATTTATATATTCCATTTAAAGGGCATTTTTTGTATGCGATAAAAAATATTTTTTTAAAACATATTTTTTTGTTGACCTGGTAATAATACTTAGTAGTAAGTAGTTTCAAAAAACTGTTTCACCAGTTCTCTCGAAGAACAAAAACTCTTGGGAACAAATGTAAATATATATATAATCTAAATATATATAATCTAAATATATATATATTGCTATCTCATACTTAAAATTTAAGACCTATTTAGAGAAGAAAATATAAAATAAATTTTAAAGTATTTTGCCGGTATTCAGCTCACCAAGTTTGAGAAAATTTTTATTCCCGCAAATTGTGAGAAAATATAACTATAATAGTTCTGTAGGCATGAGCTAATAAATATTTAGTTTCTATGGGGGCTACAACACTCATATTTAGAAGTAGATAATAAAGTCATTCTCACAAAATCTTATGACTTTTACTGTAATAGATTTTTTTTAGATACATAGAGTTTGAGGTTTCCAGAAATATTTGTTTTTCAGGTAAACGGGAACGAAAAAATCAATTCCGAAAATTGTCGGGAATTTTTTAATACTTTAGTTATAATGATTTCTTATAAAGAAAATTATTTTATATTAAATAAAACAAAACGAGACATTATAGGTCTGATTCTGTAAAACGAAACGAAAATTCGTTACAATTTATAAATATAAATAAAATTTGAATTTATTTGTTGTTTTCAATATAAAATTTTGAAACGAATCTTCGTTTCGGTTTACAAAATCAGACCATATAAGTCATAATGAATTAAGAAAAAAAAATTAATATAAAAGTATAACGCCATTTCTAAGGTTAAAAAATTTTAAATATTTTATACAAATAAAATTATCACCTTTCGTAATTTATGTTAAAAACTGTGTCTCAGATTTTTACATTATTGTATTTTGATGCTAAAATTTTTTAAAAATATATTGTAATCTATTGGATAAATTTCATTATAAATATTTTGTCGTTTATTTCCACTTTATTTTTTACTAAATTAAACATAAATCTGAGATATACTAAAACTTGGTTCGCAACAATGTTCTTCGGATAAATCATAGTGTTCAGAAATCTGATGATAATCTCTTATACGTATGAATACAACATGAGAATAGTTTTTCTTATGAGTATTTTGAAGTTATAACATTTACAAATCTATTGCTTGGATAAGAGATGCTGTTTGAAAAGAAAATGTTGTATTGGAATGAAAAATCTCCCAAGCAATTAATTTTTTTATAATAGTGAGTATTTCCAAAGTTCTACCTATTTAATATTCATTTCCATAAATCTATAATAAAACTAAAGTATCTAAAATTTGAACATGACTAAAATAAAGTTGATTTAAAAGTTCAAATGAAACAACTTGTAGTTAACTTGTAGAAATCTGATAGAGAAAAAAAAATAATTCAATAGTTAAAAAAGTATAATTCATGCAACATTAACGTTCCTCTCAGATAACATTCTAGTTGTATTATATGTGTTAAATTCTTGAAAGTACCATGTTTAGAGTAATGTCAATCTTTCATTGATATAAAATGTTAAAAATAGCAAAATGTTTGCTATAGAATTTTATAACTACGATAATATTTAATTCACCGCTTTTCTGAGAAAATTTAAAAAATTTCCGTGAATTCTCGAGAGCATTTTGGCGGGAAATACCGGGATTTCCCGCCCGGCAAATCTCGCACCCCAAACCCTAGGTGTACACCTCTCCTGCTCCGTTTGAAAAACAAAGTAAGCTATTTTGGGGCTTATAGGATAATGCTGTGAAAATTTAAGCTACTAGTGATGGTCAAATACAGACTCAGTTTAAATTGACAGCTCAGTCTGGTATGCTTCTCTACCCCTCTTAACGAGATAACTAATATTAACTTCATCTCAACTGCCAAATTTGATAAAAAAAAAATTTATCACCACAAAATTGAAATTATTATTTACTTCCTATGTGGACTACAATTCCCCCTAGGAGTACCCTTCCTATTTTCATCTATATATTTTCGAACTTGATATAAAAAAATTATACCCAAAAAATCTTAAGGTTTTCGACAAACATATTATAATTAATAAATGCTTTTTATAAGTGACACCACTCCCCCTAATCCGATTGAAAAATAAAGTAACCTATTTGAATTTTGAATTATTGAATGATACATTGATTTTAATAAAAGATGTTCATTTTGTTAGTAACATGCTTTGTAATTAAGGAGAAAAAAAGTGTTTTTAATACTTTTTAAAATTTTTAAACAAACAAAAATTTTTAAATTTTGTAAGATTTTTTATTGGCATATTTTTTTAATATCTCGAAAACTATTGAGCAGATCAAAAAAATGATATAGTTAAAATTTGGAGATAATTTGAATTATAATTCTTTATTATTTTATTAAATGATATCAGACAAATCGTTCTTTAGACATGTTGCAATATGTACTGCAGTCTCGTTAATTTTTTATCTCGAAAACCAGATCAATTGGAAAAATGTGATTTATAGATTTAAAACTCCATGATCATGCGTATCTAAATTGACTGAGAAATCTAATGGCACAGACCAGACGTTGACCAGTGTTGTCCATAATTTTAATAAAACTCACTTTTGCCCACCATTGTTTTAACTTAAATTAGCTTTTTTTGTTTATTTTAACTGCCGGATTTTTTATTTCAAATGCAGTGTTTATTTTCTTGAGGTGGTTGGTTGGCAAACGAAGGCGTCTAGTTCAATTCATGTTCATGAATACAATTTTTTATTATTATTTAAACACACAATTAATTAGTATTTAAAATGCTTTTTGTGTTTGGTCTTTTAATTTAGCTTTTGTTTAAATTTTTTAAAAATCATTTGTGTTCCTATATTTCGTGAAGTTTCTGTCTATGTTTATAAATATTTGCCGATTATTTCGTTTAACGCGCCCATAATTTGAAAGGTTTTTAATTATATTTACATTTTGTACAATTTAATATTTTTTAAACTTTTGTTTTTTTGACAGCTTAAGCAAAAGTGTTTAAAATTTAATTACATCATGACGTCATAGGTTTTATGATGAAATTGCTATTTAATAAATTTTATTAAAATATTTTATTGTTTAAATTTTTACAATAGAAATGAAAAGAAAAAGATGTTGAAAAGGCAAATAAAAATAATTGCTAATTAAAGTTTTTGCAAATAATAAAGTAAACAAGAACCGTAAAATTGTTTAAAGACTTACAAAATTTCAACAAAACTGAGAAAAAAAAGCTTAACATTAAAAAATTAAAATTAAAACAAGGTCTAAAAATTTTTGAGGCTTTCAATAAAAAAAACCTTAAATTTAAAATTTAAAGCAAACTGATCACATGTTCAAACCTATCCTCAGCTGCTAGTAACGCCTTTTCTGTAAAGCATTTTTGTAATCAAGACTATAAAGCTTTTCTTAGTAAAAATCATTGTTTAATTATTTCATTTTCTGTAATTCCTAAAACGAACATTAAAATCGTATATCCTTAATTAAAACTTTAAGACTTCAGATATCAGTAACAATCATTATGGTTTTTTTAGCACAAGTTAGGAGAAACTTCATAGGAGCTACATCGTCTAATATGGGATTAAATGGAAACATTTTACACCCTTAGGTAAAACTTAATACGAATACATATACACATGTATGGATTTGTTTATATGGGCTATTACCAAAAATTTTTAACATGGCTAAAACTTATTTCAATCCTTAATAAGTTTTGTGGTAATGTTATTTTAAACAAACGAGTTACAGATTTGAACTCACAAAACTTGAAACTAATAGAGCGCAAAATTTTAGTACCATAGGTTTCATTTTATGTTCATGATAGTTGTTCAAAGTTCAAAAACTTAGAAAAAGGGCTAAAAACTTACAGCAGTTAAATACAGGTAGTCGAGTTTTGATGAGATTTTTTTTTTTATTTTTTGGTTGAGGTCTGTTCTCCCCTCTACGGAATAAAAAATTTTAAATAGTGATTGATACTTATTCTAATTGTCGTATTTGCGCTATATCGCTTTGATGTTCGATAAATATTTAACGCAGTAAATAGTCTCAAAGTTTGGAAAACAAGAGCGAAATTTCATATTTAAAACTTTTTTGCTTTTAATCACTTTTTTTTCACAAAAATAAAATTTTTATTAATGAATTTGTAGCAAATTTATCAGTCAATCACACACGTACATGAGGGTTCATCGGAAGTATCTCTGTGCAGTATGTGTCAATGGGCGCCTTAAGGCACATCACATGGATAACATGAAATTAGCCGTAATTAACATAAATAAGTGGTGTTTGTAATACTTAAAGGAAATGTAAAGGCGCATCAGAAATTTTTGAAAGATAGAAACTTTACGGACTATAAAATATTCTTTTGGATTAAAAAAGGATCACCATATTAAAAACATTTCTTTATAATAAACAGGATACAAAGATCCGCTTCCATAGGCATTGCAGGTGCATTACGTACTAGTCCATCAGAAGCTCTGAACACTATATTGCACCTAACACCTATATACCTATACATAATTGAATCATCAGTTAATAGTGCGATAAGATTATCTGCAACGGAAAGCTGGAGATCAAGAACGTATGGGCACGCGAGGATATTAAGTTTAATACCCCCGCAATTCAATAAATTTACCGACTATATGATTCCCCAGATGGACTTCGAAAATACTATTAAAGTCCTATTCCCCACCAAGAGTGAATGGAGAAGGGGATATCTTCTTGAACAATTTGGAACTAGGATATATACTGACGGCTCAAAGATGAACTGCGGTGTCGGCTCTGGTGTCTTCTCCAATGATCTTGGAATTAGACACTCATGTATACTCCCTGACGAGGCAAGCGTATTCCAAGAGGAAATACTAGCGGTCAGGGAAGCGTGTAAACTAATTCGCGATAGAAATATTCAAGGGAATATTGGTTTATTTGTCGACAGTCAAGCGGCAATACTATCGCTCAAATCACCGAAAACTGCCTCTATTCTAGTCAGACAGTGTAAAGAGCAACTACTAGGACTAAGTCGACTGTATGACATTACTATAGTCTGGGTTCCTGCGCATAGAGACTACTATGGTAATGAACAGGCAGACGAATTAGCCCGGGCAGGCTCTGCTATGAATGCCTCCTTATCGGTTTTTGTCGCAATCCCGTTAGGAACAGTCGAAAGCAGAATCAAAAAAAACTTTCTAGAAAAGGCAAAAAATAGATGGCGAAATCTGGACAAATGTACAGTCGCGAAAGAAACGTGGCCTACCTACAACGAAAAACGCTCAATGCAACTCATTGGCTACAAAAGCAAAGACATCTCGAGACTAATAGCATTGTTTACAGGTCACTGGACGATCGGAAAACATGCAAGCAGACTTGGTCTCCCTTACAATGAGGAGGAGACAGTATTTCATCTTCTATGTGAATGCCCAGCCTTGAACGCAAGCAGACATAAATTTCTGGGAGGGTACCAATTAGACAACCTCTGTGAGATATCTGACACTAGACTCAGTGACATTGGTAAATATCTCAATGCTACATGCTGGATCTCACTAATTTATGTTCTCATTGTTCTTCCCTAAACTTCTATCTCATTTCAGACTCAATACAACTCATTCACCTGGCGAGTAGTGTGGTTCCATCAAAACGGATTCTAACGAGTATAATTGATTGCCCGTAAGGTTACGGGCTACCAAGTAAACCAACCAACCAAACTCGAATAAAATATATTTTCGAATTATATATGGATCCCCATTTTTCGCAAAATTTTTAAAAATCACGAGTCTTATTATAAAGAAATTTCCCAGGGAATGTAAAAAAAGAAGGAAATTAAAAAAAAATTATAATCAAAGAAATTTTTGTTCAAAACTATACGCTTACGTATATAATATTTAAAGAAAAGTTAAAAAACAAAACAAAATGTATAGCATTAGAGTTATAGAGTGACAGTTTGATTGCAACGTTAGATTATTGCACTATTTTACTTTCATCTAATAAGACAATTCGGCTACTTTTTGGAAACCCGACAAAACAAAAGAAATAGTTTTTTGTTATTTTACACAATAAAATCGGTGGAACATTGAAAATTTAAATATAATAAAAAAATGTAAGGACTTTTTGAAAATTACACAAAAATTTCACTATTTGTTTTATGTTTACATAAGGACGGCGATAAATATAATTGATCGAGAATATAATTTTAAGTCAAATGTTGTTGATAGTTGAAAACAGAATATTTTTGTCAAAACAGATTTTGCTAACTAACATCGCACGGACTACATGAAATTGACTATAATTGGCATAACAAATAGTAATGTAATGTAATTTTTAATGAAAATGTAGAGACGAATCAAAAAATTACGAAACAAAATTGACTTGGATTAAAAAAGGATGACAATATTAAATAGCATTTCTTTGTAATAAAATCTATATTTTCGTATAATATGTGGAAAAATAAATTAGATTCGAATCCAATTTTGTGAAAATTTTTTTAAAATCTAGATTTTTAGTATAAAGAAATTTTTAAAATTTTGTCTAAGAAACCCTAAAATATTAAAAATATCATAAATTTTAGTTGAATAACTCAGTAGGTTTTGATATTTCGCGCAATTTTAACCACAATTATATATAAACTTCTAGTTTGTACAAATTTTTATATATTCAACTTAAAAATGCACGAACTTATTAACCCAAACAGATTTTATATGCATTCGAGTCACTTTATATTTATACAAATGGATTGTGCCATAAAAAAAAACAAAAAAAAATATAAGGCCTATACTCAAAATTTTTTGATAATGACCCATATCCATCCAATGATAGAATGTAAATTAAAGCTTGGCAAACAGCTGAATATTTTTGCTGCACTCTTGGTTAATGTATAAACAACAATGTTGCATCTTTGCTTGCAAAACAACAACAACAACAATAGCAACAATAATAAATATAATACTAACAATAACAACATAGAAAACTATTCATAAGATATCATTACATATCTCTAAATAGGAATGAATACAATATAAACATTTATACATACCTCCTCCTTGTTTGGAGGGGCTGCAAAGACCCACATCATTATAATCATACTTACAAATAAACAGACGTCCGCCGTAACATGTTCAATTGCGGTTAATGTACTTTAGTTTTCCATACAAGAATGAGATTTGTTGGAGAGCAGACAAAATGCTGCTGCATTTGAGTGCAGCAGCACTCAAATGCATGTATGAGGAGTAATGTAGTTGGTACTACTAAGTATTAAGTAGGTATACTTTGGAATCTGTCTATTAATGGACAGCTGGATTTTTGCTGCCCATTTTGTATTTTTTCTATTTTAAATAGGAAATACAAAAAAAAAAAAAAAAATGAAGAAATCTGTGGGCAGCAGCTTAAACTAGATGGCAACAAGAGGAAAAACTTAAAAAAATAAAAACGAAATCACGTTTATGCAAAAAATAAGAAAATAAAAAATAAATAAGAAAGCGAAGATCTAAAATATTGATTGTATTAACAAAAAGATGCATTCATTGTATTTTAAATAGATATTTAGGGTTATCACAGTCGATGTATTGAAATTAACTGTTTTAATTTTAAAATATTTTAATTAATAACACTGGTCGGCAAAAAAATTCTGAAATAAACAACAATGAAATTTGACGTGCTGAACACACAAAGGATGTTTACTAAAATCACCTTCAAATTGTCTTTATACTTACTAAAATATTAAAAAAATTAGGTTTTTGTTCCTTCATCATAAAGTTAAATATGTTCTGATTAAATCAAGCCATATATCGCAAAAATTGATTAAAAAATAATGATTTTATTCACAATTAACTGACATGACCTTCCAAAAGCATGAAAATACTAGACATGGCCATAAAAAAATGAAGACCTTATAGAAACAAAAATGGAGTCATCACCACGTTAAATTCCATCTATTCCACGTGTTTTTTTACGAGGACAAAAAAACATTTTTTCGCAAAATAAAGTTTAATTTCTACTTGAAAGCTATACAAAATTGCTCCAAATATTGTTCAATAACTTCCAAAGTAGTAAAAATTTTTAAAAAAGTTTTGATAAGTCAATGGACGTTAAAAAAATGCTTTCGGATGGTTGAATAAAAAAAAAAAAAACTTTTTTGACACATTACACATAACTGTTTTTGTCGAAGCAGTGACGAAATTTATATATTGCATTATCAATGAATGTACTTAAGCTGCAAAAGAGCTGTAAAAGTAGTAATTTTAACTTTTCTAGAAGTAGTTATTAATAACTACAAAAAAGGTTTAAATATGCAATTTGGTAGTTCTACTTTTGAAGTGGTTTAAATGGAAATTTTTTGGAGTATATCCTCTCCTTTTGTTGGGTACCTAAAATGGAACATTATCTGGAATTATATCAATCTTCGATTTATATTTATAAATACTGAATTAAATAGAACAACATATGATCTAAGCCAAACTCGAGTTATGTCCAGACCTGCTTTCCATGATTAAGCTATTCTAGGAATATATTTAGGGCTTCAATTAGATATAATCTAGGACTTTGCGAAGGCTAAAATAAGATTATTTTTAAAGTTAAATATTTCAGCTTTCTGAATTTATATTCAGACTTTCTAATAAAGTTAATCTAAAGCTTTATATATTACTTAAGGAATTTATTTAGAACTTCGATTAAATATATATCTAGGATTAAGCGAATGTATAATATTATTCGATTTAAGAGAATCTAGGACTATAAAAAGGCCAACTTAAAGCTATTCTGGAATTAAAGTTAGACATTTAAAGATTAAAGATCATCTCAGACTTGATAAAGGCTATTAAATTTACAAAGACATATGATTAAAGATAATCTTGGTCTACAGAAAGACATAAATTAGAGCAAATCCAATTCTCGATTAAATATTTTTTAGTACTAACTATATATATAAAAGATTAAAGATAATTTGGGATATATCAATCAAAGCACAGTATTAAAACTAAAGCAGATCTGAGTATATCCAGACTTTTAACAAGATATTAGATTAAACGTAATATATAAGATTAAAGGTTATATCAACGATTTAAGCAAATCGTAAGTTACTACGATTAAAGCCAATTTTGGATGAGATGAAGTTAAACCAAAACTTTATGTATTACTCAGGGAATTTGTCTATAACTTCGATTAAAGATAGAAATAGGATTAAGCCTATATATACATACTATTAGAAATTCGATTTAAGATAATTTAGGTCTATAAAAAGGCAAACTGTAGTACTAAGCTGGAGTTTTTATAAAGGCTATTAAATATAATCGAGAAATATGACATATAACTAAAGATAATGTTGGGGTACAGAAGGACCTAAATTAGATCAAATCTAACTTTTAAAACTTTTTTAGTACTAACTATATATCAATGGTTAAAGATACTTTATAGGACTTTATATAGTCCGATTAAATCGAACTTAGGATTATATTTGACATTTGATTAAAGTACAGATCTAACTTTCAAATCTAGCTTTCGATTAAATCTTTTTTTATACTAACTATATATCAATGGTTAAAGATACTTTATAGGACTTTATATAGTCCGATTAAATCGAACTTAGGATTATATTTGACATTTGATTAAATCAGATCTAAATATATCAAGACCTTCGACAAGATCTTTGATTAAATGTAATACCAACGATTTAAGCAAATCATAAGTTGCTTCGACTAAATTTAATTATAGTACTAAAGTAATATCTAAAACTAAATTATATAAAAACATTGAAAAATGTTAATCGGCAATTGCCACTATGACAATTTTTTTTCATAGAAAAAACTTGTGATACACTTTTCCATAGAAAAATAACCTTTTGACCTTGTATACATATGTACACGGAACATTTTTTCTAATTTATAATTTAATATTTTGAATTTAAAAAAATCGGTTGCTCTTAAATAATTTGTTTTCTGTAATTGAAAACTACAAATGGACATTAAGCAATTTTCCTAAAAAAATACAAAATTTTTTAAATAAGTATATCCCATATTTCATCAAACATTACTTACAGTGTTTTTCAAAATCATGCTATAGCACAAGCTTACAGTTTGAAAGCTCAAGCAAGACTGATTTATAACTTCTTTTCTATTTGGCTTTCGTTGAAACCTAAACATGGCATTGGTGCAATCTTGAGGAGCTTAATTTGCAGCACCAGGCGTTTGGGACAAGTTAGAAAACCTAACGTAAACAGCACTGGATGAGCCAGAATCCGTTTCGAAGGACCATAAACAAGTTTGTGACTAAAAGTTTCTTATTGTTTTATTTTAATAAAAAATTAGATTTTATGATTACACAAGCGGAATGACAAACTGATTGTACCGTTCATATTTTCGATTATATAAATGACAAAAAAATGGTGATTGGACTTAGTTTTAATCCCATATTCTGTACTTTAATAACACAATAATAGCACAGGTGAACACCAAAAATAAATAAATAAATATTTTAGAAAATGTGTCTTGGAGAGAGCTAGAGTGAATATGTTAAATATATTTTAAAGGGAAAAAAAACGATAATACAATTTCCCTATTATTTTTATATATATGTATTAAATTCTTAATTTTTTATCCCTACAAAAAAGTAATCGTAAAACGTACTTGTTTTTATTTAAAAATTCATAATTTACGAAGCATGTATTTAAGATTTTTGTACAAAAAAAAAAAAAAAAAAAAAAATGCAATTTTATTTGAAAACAACGGAAAGCAATGAAAATTGGTCTAAATAGGTTTTTTTTACACTTAGAGAAAAAACAGAGTTACGGCATTGTTACTACAACAATATTATGTTCTCATTTTTCATTTTCATTAATTTTAATAATACTGTATTCATCATAATAATGTTTTTGTTTTAGTGTTTCAGTGTTAACAATGTTAACATCCAATCAAAATTTTAATATATTTTAATTTTATATTTTTGAATATTTTTACTAGAAACAAAATTTTATTAATATAAAAAAATATCATTATTTCTACAACCATTAAATATTATCACTCTTTTTCCTTATTCTTACTCGACAACTACATTTTGTTTTCAAACCATATTAACATTATTATTCCAATAACAATAATATGTTACAAATAAATATGCCTTTTACAAATATGTTTAAAAAAATTCATAACTTTTTTGTTTTTGAATATATTTTGTTTTTAAAGTTTGCTTTCCACCTTCATTATAATTCTCATTTAGTTTATACATAAATTAATATAAATAAAAAAGATTTGGTTATATTTTATGTGAATCAAAGAATATGAGATATTAAATAATTTTTAACTAAATTAAATAATTTAGTTAAAAAAATATCTTTCTGTTGTCTTGTACAATATATAATGAATCAAATAAATAATTAATAAAAAAATAATATTTGATCATAAAAGATAAATTTTAAACATATTATCATACGTTTTTATCATTTGCTTTTTACATTTTAGGTATGATAAAACCCATTCATAATATAATAAAATCGAAACATTATATAAGAAAATCAAATCATAATAAAATAAAACCTGATCATAACATGATAAAATTTGTATATACTATATACAAAATCTGATCATAATATGATAAGTTGGAGCATTTTATGATTATAATTTTCATACTATTTATGATCATGAAAATTTTTAAAGTAACAATATAATCAAAATTGTATCATAATATGTTGCTCTTAGATTATGGCCGCCGCAATTATATTTTTTCTCTGCGTGTACATTCTGATTTTCATTGTATTATAAATTTTTATATATTTAAATAAATTTACACATTTTTGGTTAAAATTCATTTAATGCTTTTCTTTTTCCAAATTTTTCTTTATCTATAATCTTTAGGTAATCTAGTCGTATTATCAATGTCTAGAATCTTTTTGTCATTGGTCCAAAATTAACAAAAAAAAAATGAATTATAGAAACACAGATTTATGACTCCGGCGTAACTAAAAATCTCATTATTTTCAAAATTTATGCCTTACGCTGAAATTTATTTGAAGAAAATGATAAATACTGGAAAATAATTTCAATAAAATAGTAAAAATAAAAATTTAATTTATTTCACTTATATGGCAACACTGCTATATGTGATTCCTGTTAATTATTTGAAAAGTCTTTAGTAATTATTAACTAGGCAAAAATTGTAGAAAATATTAACTACTTCACTTATGTTGACTTTTTGGAAATTAATTTTCCCATATCGGTAAAAATTTTAATAACTTTAAAAATCTGATTTTAGATTTGAAATTAGATGACAAATTTACATGTAAGATAAAATTTTCATGAATGTCGGTCTTCTCCTTCTATATATATTAATTATTATTGGAATCGATTCACTGTGCTCCATCAAAGAAATCCCTTTACTTTCATTCCAAAACTGTGAAAATCCTTATTAAAAACTATATTTTTAGTATTTTTACTTTAACATTACATGTTGTTTATTACTATTATTTGTATAGATTTTTGATTTCTTTACAACAAAAGCCAACAAAATAAATCGAAGATGTTTATCGTTTGTTTTCAGGGAGTTTTAAACATGCAATGATGTAATTTTGCCACAATTTTATTTAAATATAAACATTTTTCTTCATTTTGTTCTGGATTCATTTTAAAGTTTGTAAAATGTTTAAACACATGCAAAAAGATATTAAGACAAAAATATTCTTAAAAAAAACTAACTACTAAAGTTCATTGCCCATGATGTTCTATCTCCAGAGACTATTACATAGCTCCTTGTTAATTGTTGTAGAAAAGTTAATGAATTGTCATGTTCTTGTCATTTAACAAGTTGAATGTTGAAAGTAACATGTTGCAAGTAGTAACAAGTAAATAACTCATTACAATGATATTGTTTTTAGAGTATCACAAAACAAAGACATTCATTCATCGTTCGTTTAAATATTCATTCATGGAATGGAGTTATAATTTGTTTTATTATTTTTATGTATGTATGTATGTGTGTATGTATGTACGTATATATTTTTTTAATTTTTCGAAGTGACAATGAGCAAGTAAACAAAGGACATTGTGGACTATAAAAAAAATAAATAGCTGAAGGGGGTGGAAGAGTTGTTTTAGAGATTGTTTAAAACTTAATTAACTGTTATCATTCTCTAAAAAATAAAAATAAAAAACTTTTTGTAGGAAAAGGCCAACAAGACGACAAAACAATAAACGCCCGGCAAAATATATTGGAAGTTGTTCAAAATTCATAGCATTTTCATTGAATACTAAGTAGTCAAACTCCTGAATTTATTATTCCAAATCAGTTCTTTTTAGCAAGCTCTAAAAGTATTAAATAAAAGTCACTATTCAAACCAAATATAAACTGATTTGAATCTAATTTTTAACAAGAATTAAAATAAGTTTATTTTTCTAAATTTTTTAATGGAACAGTACATATGGACTTTTTAAAAATCACTTTGATAGCTTATGTTAATGTTAAATTCACTAATAACTAACACAAAGAAAACAATCTTTCAAAACATGTTGTTCAGTAATTTGAATCACTTCCCTCTCCTATGACAGCCACGTGTTAAATTCATTGATGTTTCACCAAAATTGGAACTAGTTCGAGTTCCTTAGCATTAGTGAATTTACTAATGAATAGTATGCTCTTTTTTGCTGTGGATGTAAATATTTAAGTTGGCACAAAAAATAGTTCTGATCAATACAATATAAATGAGCAAGCTGAAGAAATATCAAAGTAGTTAAAAAAACCCTTTGGATAGCTGTTCCAATACAATAATTTAATTTTTGGAACCTCTTTAAATCTAGAGCGTTAGTAATTATTAATGCACTTCCCTATTAAAATCAACACGTCCTCAATTCCATTTATACAATTTACTAAAGTTTCCTTAAAATATTTATATATTTGCTTTTAATTTCCCCCTTTAGCAAATATCAATCTTGATATATTTGTTTTTTATTCTCTAGAAAGGAAAACTTTTCAATTCCTACTATTTTTTTTTTTTTTTTTCATATTTATTAACTACCAAGTGTTGCAAGTGTGGCATCTTCATTGTAATGTTTTCTAACATTTCCTTGATGTGTTGACAGTTTCGACAGAATAAACAAAAATATAAAACTTTTGAGTTTCTATGGTATCTTTTAATGTTTGTGAATCATTTAAATAGTTTTTCATTTTATTTATTTTTTTTTTTTTTTTGTAACTCTTTTATAGTATGACGCATATTGTTGGGTGTATTTTATGATGTATGGAATATTATATTAGACTCATGTAAATGTCTAACTATATGTCTTGTATCTGCATCATCATCATATCAACTATAAAATGTTTTAATATCTATTTAGATGTTTGAAATAAAAAAGGATATGAAAACGGAAAATGTTGATGACAATGATAAAAAAAAAATGTGAAATATATTTTTTATTGGAAAATAAATCAACTCGTATAGGAAAAAATTCTTGGGGGAATTAAAGTCAGAGAATTTTAATAAATTAAATAATAATAATTTAAATAACGCTCAGAAATTAATTTCATTGGACAAAAGTCTAATTTTTCATCAGAAGTAAATTATCATTACTTGGCTGTATATATTTTTTTTTTTTTTTGTTATGTTGGTAGTACAATAGTCTTTAAGAATTGGTATGATGTGTCACCGTACAGTTTACACCTGATGTGTTATTAAATGTCTTCTTAAGTACTATTTTCAGTCAAATTTGAATTTCAGTAGAATAGAACTTTTGAGGGTCAAAAGGAGTTTAAAATTTTACTACCAGAAGAAAGGCGAAAGTGTCCACTTTAACCCCATATATACTTTCGTGTCTGTCTGAACCTGTCTGTAGAACACTTTTTCCATTTGAATGAGATTACTCCCAAAATTTTTTCATGAAAAACATACTAAAAATCAGACACCAATAAGAAGTTTAAAAAAGAAACTTGTTCAGGACGAATTTATCAAATATGGGTTGATTATAGATGAATCAAAACAAGGATTAGGCAATACGAATGATGGGAACACAGCAGGAAGATTCTCTTCAGATCCCGAAAGAGCATCTGAAATAACAGATGTTGATATTGATCTTATTTCAAGATTTAAAAGAATTATCGATGTATTTGTGTGCAATGAATGAATAATAATTATAATTTTCTATTATTGTTATGTAAGTAAAAAATAGAATAAACATTAAAAACTTTTAGTTATTATAATTTTTTGTCCAACAACAACCGATTCTAGTGGAACCTGTTCTAGAATTGATAAACTGGGAACCTTTTTATATAATTATCCTGGGTGTCATTAAAATGTTTTTTTTTATCTGCTTATAACTTTTTTTATAAGTAAAAATGATTCAAAAAACAAAAAAATCCCCATTTTCATACTAAATGCTATAAAAAATTAAAAATTCAACTTTAGCCTTAAATTTCTCAAGAACTGTTGAACCGATTTTAATAAAATTAAAACTAGAGAAAAATAAAAAAAAAATCTCTCCATAAAAAAAATCTAAAATATCTCTATCGATTCTATGGATTGGCGAACTGGATATTTATATTCTTTTAAATTTATTTGAACTATTTGGCATTATATTGGGTCATATAAAAAGAATCTTTTTTTTTTTTTTTTTTGAAAATTTTTGAACTAAAATTTTCTTTATTGAAAATCAATTTTAATCAAGGGCATATTCGCCATTATTATCTATGACCTTTTTCCATATTTCGGATATCTTCACAATTGTATCGCTGAAGAACTTATTTATCGGCGAAATACTTAGCCAAGTGATTTTCAGAGGCTCTTCGGTTGGCCAATCTTTTTTACTATCAAGAGAGTTTTGCAGAGCTCGAAACAAATGATAGTCAGACGATGCAAAGTCCGGGCTATAGCATGGGTGCATTAAAACTTCCCAGTCAAGTGCAGAATTGATCGTTTAACCAGATTGTAGCAGCTCCTTTAAAATCCCAGCAAACACTCACTATAACCTTGTTTGCGTCGGCTTTGAAGTCGTTTATGGAGGGTTAATGGACATCTTTAAACGAGTGTCTCCGCTATATTCTAACAGTTTTAATGACGGTTTTGCTCCACCAGTTGCAAAATTTCAACCACTTTTTCAGTGATCACCCGATCAGAGAAAGTGACAAATAATATGGTAATCATATCAATACTTCTTTAAAGAGTAATAGATTTTTTTTGGTTTCACCGAAAA
The DNA here is from genome assembly GCA_932274085.1 of Protocalliphora azurea. NCBI lineage: Eukaryota > Metazoa > Arthropoda > Insecta > Diptera > Calliphoridae > Protocalliphora > Protocalliphora azurea. Next base: position 119,581,132 of record OW026522.1, read on the forward strand.
CCTTTTCGCTAATAAAAATGTTGAAGTTAATAGCCGCACAAAAGTACTGAATTGTTACAGCAGAGAAAGGAGACAATAAGTAAAATTAACTATTGTAGCTTATTTATGGTCCTTCCAGCCAGCTGCTGTCTCCAAACGCTTGGTAATGGAACTTCTCAAAATAACAGTACTGGAAGGCAGTCGCCATATTTAGGTGTCCACAAAACTCAATGAATTTCGATGAAATAAGGAGGGCACAATGAATACGTATTCCATTCCCCTAGTGTCTAATTATAGAAGCCAAATTTTGCAAGCAAAATTTATCATTTACTCTTAAATCCTCTTAGATGACCTCTTACATGACCTTAAGGTCATGTTTAAGATTCATACAGATATAAGTTAGAATTTTGAAAGCAAATTATACGAATCCTTGTATTGTACACTTAGCCTTAGAAAGTCACTGTTTAGTGTGGATTGAGGATTGTAATCATAAGTAATGAAGGGAGCTACCGAGCAATTGAAATGAATCTCTTTTGGTCAACATTATACAATGAATTTTTTGTCAAAAAAAAAAAAATATTAATTTGATGCTCCTGTATACATTGTGCGCTTTCCATTAAGGGAAAAAATTCGATTCAAAATCCGCAACGGTTGTGGTCACATTGACAATAACGATATCGACTTTTTGATACCGTTCATTTACAAATTTTAAATAAACATAATGTAATTTAAGAATTCGATACTGAAGTGGTGTCAACTTGATGCCAATTGGTATCAATTATCGTTAATGATTTGAAAACAAAGTGTTGAATTTGAACACATACGGGTAAATTCACTATTGATACTGAATGGCATCGTTATCAACATGTATGTGCTCGATTTTCCTCTGGGTATAGCTAATACTTGAGGGGTTTCTCCTTTATGTCGTTAGATTTTCTTCGAGAGTTTTCTTTAAATTGCATGTCTCTGATAACAAACGAAAAACGATAGGTTTCCTTAAAGTAAAGATTCTAATTCATCCAGTTATATTAGTCCTTTTGGATGCATGACACTGAACAAAGACACGCGACTTACTTTATTAAATTTTAAGATCTAAATAGCGTTTAGAACTGATAACCAATATTCCATCACATCTTATGATATGTTCGGCAAATTTCGAGGAAATTGGATCACATGGATTAATGGTTTCTAGCCTTGTATCAAACTCTGAAATCTGAGTTTCAACATGGTTACCAGATGTGCTACATTCTAAAATAAAGTTGCAGTAGACCAACTGGCTAGATGAGACTTGCTTTTGGCCGACAAAATGGAATTCTCCTTTATTGCAAGGATTTTTTTTTTTTTTTTTGTTTAATCTGCACAGACTAGATGATCTGCAGAGGATTTTACCCATATTTGGCTACCATGCAATATCAAGCATCAAATCTACTGGACATAATGACAGCACAGTGTATTATAGATACGTGGATGTTGTATATGCCTTATATAAAACCGCTGACAGATGTAATAAAGATTAGCATGCAAATTTGGCAAGTTGTAAGAATAAAAAAAAAAAAATTCGATAAACAAACAATTTGATTATTTCTTGGCTCAAATTTTACCAGTAAGCAAGATCAGCCATTAAATCTAGTGGTTATGGTGACAGCACACTTTATTATTGATGAAGAAGATATTATTGATGAAGAAGATAAAATCATAAAAATAAGGAGAATACAACATAAATGCATTTTTGCTGTAAGGCACAGTCTTTGAGCTTATTCTGGCTTATATATCATCGATCAGTAGCTGCAAATGCAGCTAGAAATCTAGAGTCTGCAGAAACATTTTAGATGTGTATAAAATATTGTATCTTCCTCATAATGTGTGTGTGAAGGAATGAGCGGAAATAGAACTGTAAGACAAGACTGCCCGTTATTGTACAACATGTCGGATTTGTCGAGCAATAATATCTGGACATGAACACGGTTTGACATGAACTCGGTCACGAGCACGGTTTTCTATTTCTGAGGAGTAAAGACCAATATAATAAATTCAAGTATTCCAGGAAATAAATTTAAATTTAGAACTTATATAATGTTAAAACAACAATACTGTCCCAATATTTTTAGTGACAAGAATTTTAAGTTAAAATAAGTAATTTCAAAAAGTTTTCAGAATCTTTTTAAACTAAATTCCTTTAAATTTATTGGAACCAACGGCAATATATTGAAACTAAACTATGTGTGTATTTACAATAATTGACATAAGGCACTCCTTTTTTACAAAACTTTTGAATCATGGTTTGATTCATTACAAAACCCTTGAAATCTGTTGCAATTGACTTAAAGATATTTATCGTACACTATGATAATTAACTTTAAAGTACATTCACCCAACAACTTATATACATTTATTTAAAATGACCCTATGATAAAATTGGCTGAAAGCGTGTCTAAATGTCCGTGAATCAATTGACAGTGAATGCTTCACACTGTTATATAAGGTAATTTAACTACCTCAGTGATTGATAGTAACGGTGTGTGCATTGTACATTTTTCGACTACAAAGAGAAACAAAACCAACACCCTCACTTTTTGTTTAAGAATATTTTGTGGTGAAGTATGAGTGTATAAAACCCTTCGACTTGACATTTTTAATAAGACGTACTCGTAATGAAATGTATTTTGTATGATGGGGCTTTAACAACGTTGTCTGTTATCAATTACATGGTGGCTGGTATTTGTGTGAACTTCAACAAAAAAAAAAAGCGAGAAAGAGAGATATAGTCAGTCGAGACCGACTATATGATACACCATTGTATACGAGCATAAAAATTCGGAAGGGGTCGTATATTACACCTGTGGCAAATTTTACTAAATATAAAATAAAATATACAAATACAGAATAATGCTTTGATAGTAACATCTATATGATTGTATGCACTTTAGGGCGATTCCCGGTTTATATGGGAGCTGTGGTAAATTATGGACCGATTCTCATAAAATTTGGCAATGTTGTTTTTACTTACATAAAACTTATTTGTGTCGAATATTAACTTGCTACTAACATTCGTATGGAATTTATGCACGTTAATGAGACTTTCGGAAGGATTTATATGAGAGCTATGGTCAATTATGGACCGATCTTCATAAAATTTGGTACACATAGTGATACTTGTACAGAACTTCTTTGCGCCAAATTTCATTAAAATATTCTTATTTTTAAGATACTTTTGAGTGTTTAAACTTTAATCCGGGGAACATTTGTATGGGGGCTAGGTGAAATAATGATCACAACTAATCACAACCAATTTCAATGGGCTTCGTTCTTGTATCATAAAAGTCCCACGTGCCAAATCTAATTGAATTATCTTTAAAACTGCGACCCGTACTTTGTGCACAAGGTTTACATGGACAGCCAGACAGACGGACGGACGGACATCGTTAGATCAATTTAAAAATTGATTCTCAGTCGATATACTTTAAGATGTGTGTTGGATAACTTTTTCTATGCGTTACAAACATCAGCACAAACGCATACAACCCCAACCACCTATGGTTGTGTAGGGTATAAAAAAAAAAAAAAAAAAAAAAAAACAGTAAAAAGAAACGTGCGTGAATAGTTAGATTTGACTTTATACAGTTTTGTGAGATTTTTTTTTTTTTTTATTTCGTTAATGTTTTATGTTCGAAAAATACTTTCAAATGAATTATGAGTTATAAACATGCAGCAGCAACCATGTAACGAAGACTATGATGATTATAATGATGACGATGTTTTTTTATTGTTATTATTAGAGGTTTTATTAGAAGGGGTACTAAGTATTATGCTACTATGGTACTAAATCACACAGCAATGAATTTAAGTGCATTTCCGTATTAAAGTGCTGTGTGTTTTTCTATACAAATTATTAGGCTTTTTTCCAAACAAATTACCAGAGATATTAAAGCGTTTGTGTATGTTTTTTTTATTTTACTCTTAATAAAATAAATTAGAAAAAGTCACGTTTATAATTTTTTACACTTTTTTCCAAAGATCTATTAATTTGAGTGATATAATGAAATTGAATTATATAATTAAAATGCAATTAGATATGACAAAGAATTAAATCAGTTAAGAGAAAAAACATGTAAGATAAATGTAATAATTAAAAAAATAATAATTCTCAATACATAGAATAAATGTGTGGTGTTGGTTATGAAATGAAGCTAATTAGTTTTAATTAAACTTATTAAATAAATGAATATTTACACCTTTCTTAACAATTCATATAAGGAATCAGATTTTTCTAATGTTTAATTAAATCAAGAACAACACATTTTTTTTATAAAGATTATATTAGATGGAGAGGAAAAGTGTGGGCAAATTCTATGCGGAGAATTATGTACATAACTGCTTCCAGAGAGTGATCTCCGCGAAATCGGTACAATTAACGATGAAAAACATCCTTACTCACATATTTTGTTCCGAGTCTAAAACATTTTAATAGGAAAGATCCGATAGATTAATAACGGAGAAGGTGTGCACATTTTTCTGTTTAGATTTTACTTCAAATGTGTTTTATCTGGCTAGGTGTATATAGAAGACTTTAATAATTTTTTTCAACATGATTATGTGGTAGTCATGCCCAATTCAAATCAGTTACTGATTTTTTTGATAGCGAAATTTTCATTCTTTTATATCGCTATTTAAATCAAATAGTATTGGAAGAAACTTAATACGTATTCTTTAATAAATTCTTAGAATTTTAAAGACCAAAACTTTGTCTGAAATTAATTTTTAGTTGACGAAATTATTAGGAATCAGCGGTTGACACCAAAAAATTTATCCAGTGCAATTCTTCGCACCCTGAGTTATCTAACAGAATTGAGAGACAATATGTCTCGATAAAAGTTCGTTTTTCCAGGCTCAGAATATAGACTTCATATTTGTCACTTCCCTAAATTAATGAATGTTTTTCATTTGAAAATTGAAGATGAAATTGGTCTTCGTAGTTTCTTTTAGAAATTGATTAAGATATTCAGTTATTAAAAAAGTTTGGCTTCAAATCAGAATAACGTGCAAAAGGACTACTTAAAGACCTGCGAAGGTATAGCATCTAGCCAAAGAGACATAGGTGGTTAACGTGGTAGCAAGTTAAAGTAGTCCACTTTTACAACTATTTCACGTGAAAGCAGTGTCATTTGGCTTTCTTATTCAGTACGTTTCATTTTTTTGAAACGTAAACATCACAGTTTTCTTAAACTTTGAATATGGAGAGAAAATGAGCATTTGCGGAAGTTTCACTTATTTTTTATTTTTGAAGAAACCATTGCGGAAAGCCATAGTACTTTGGAGGCTCTGCCATATCATAACTCATGCCAAATGCAAGAAGTACTTGCAGCATCTTTGATAGTAGATAGCAACAATTTTCTGACGTTTAAAAGTACTTGGGTTCATTCAAAATCAAGGAAGTTTTGTTCTACACGAGCTAAAGCCAAGGGACGTCGAAAGGCGATTTTGCTTATCTGAAATGCTGCTGATGTTTTGTTCGATTAAAATTATTCCAGTTAGAACACGCTCCATTTCATAATAAGGTATTATTAAATAGGATTGAATCGTTTCTGGCCCCAAATGATGATGGTCTTGAGATGGAATCCATAAATTGACAGAACGATGGGAAAAAATCATAACTTCCGATGTACAATACTTTGAATAAAACACATTGTACCTTTGTCATTATACACATTGTACCTTTCTCATTATATAAACGAATTATTGCCTCACAAAATTAATTACGGAAAATTATATGAGATCCAAGTTATATAATAGTAAAGTCTTCGATTAAATGTTTACCAAATACTCTATGTCTGATTTCATTCAAGATTCGGCATTTGAACAGTAAAGAACTTTCTCAACCTTTCCCAGATGTACCCAGAGATTTACGACAAAGGTCATTGATTAAAAGACCAAGTATATTCTTTTATTCAACAATGTAGTGATTAATTAACTTTATCATCATTCCCTAATGCGAGTCCGAAGCAATAGCTTTGGGAATCTGAGAGGGGGCATAAAATAATAAAAATATTTTATTAGGTTGGTTAACGTGGTAGTTCGATGTGTACAAACAATCAAGTTGGGTTCAGGGATGGAAAATGAAAATATTATTCGATGTCAACATAAATTTCAAATAGTACTTTTTTCACCCTCGGAGTACTAAAATTTTTGACAGTTTTTTATTTAGTGCAAAACTAAAGAATGTAATTTGTATATCAAAAACTAAGGATTAAATACAATACCAATTCACTAAATGATTTTATTCAGGTTAAATATTATAGTGCAACAAAATATGAAGATCTTAATAAAATCTGGACTTGTTATTGCAATTAACTTACGGAGAAAAATGTCGTCCAAGATCAATTACTTAAAATCAAACACTTCAGCTTTAATTTTGTTAGAATATAATTCATTATCTGATGATTTTGAAATTCGGAACATCTGAATTGTCCTAATTACGTGTCTTAAACCCGAAGAACCATCATTGAATCCGAAGTAATGTTCATTACAATCTAATTATTACTTCTGACAACAATTGTAAACCTAAATCGAAGGTATTAAGAAAAACATAGGTTTCTATACGAAAATTATATATCTCCAAAATATGTTTCCGTTTTAAAAGTTTTAATTCGAATTATGGAATATTAGATTAATTGTTTGACATTATCAAATGACTCGATTGAGTACTTCAGTACTTTTGAATGGTAAATAGTGCCAAAAATGTACTATAATATCAACCATCCCTGGTTGAGTTAATATAACTTCGCTCTGTCTGGACCATTAGCTAAAACTAAGAGTGAGATTAAGAGATTAAAGAAAGATTCTAGCGATAGGAGAGACCATAGTCAAACTTTAATATATCTAATAAGTGTTGTTGCTATTAGTGTTTCCAGAGATTAGGTTTCCTGTGGTCTACGAAGCAACCACGGTATCTTTTGGAATAAAAACCGGCACTACTAATCGTTAACAGTATCATTAAAAAGTTTCGTAAAAAAGTTGCGAAGAGAGTTTTTTATTGCACGTGAAATACGTTTTCTTGGCGACTCTGCTCACATATTTTTACCCATCTTGTATTTGTAATCTCATAGTAATAAATTATGTCTGAGGTTCTGCGGGAAAATAAAAATCCCAAAAAGAGCCCGCGAAATAAAATTCTATAGAAACACCTGTTCTAGACAACCTTATAGTTTTTCTTTTTCATTTCAGGAATATTCATCTTAAATAGAATTAACCATTTCTTGAAATTCGCTTACTTTATTAGGAAGTCTTATCAAACCCTATCTCAGAGAACACCCCTTAAGCTCATAGTTGCATATTTTGGTTTGAAGACAATTAGTCTAGATAGAAATAAGACTTTAAATATTCTTTCGACGTCTTCTTGAAGAATCATGTATTCGGTAGATTGGTTCGGTATTTAGCTTGCAAATTTTAGATCTTAACATGACCGTATGCTCTTGCTTTCCAGCATTCAGTTACATTGTAGATAAAGTTTTCCCTTACTACACTTCCATCTGGATAAAAATAAAACTTTAAATTTATTTTTAACGTCTGTTTGGAGGGTTATGTAGTCATAAGATTTCAGACTTAGGATCTTTGCATGATCATATGCTCTTGCTTTTCAGCATCCAAATACACTGTTAATAAATATTGATATCATTTAGTTTAGTAAAAATTATTCAAAAAGCTGGGTTTTTTTATTTGGTATTCAAAAACTATTTCGCTTATATGCCGTTTGTACCAAAACAAAAACAAGTTGGTTTTTGAAAAACTAAATTTCAAAAACCAAATCGTTTACATACCTTGTTTTCTCTCCATGTGGTTTTTGTTGATGTATTTGGTTTTTCATATTTTGATATTTTAATAACATTTGATTTACTTCTGTTGTTAAAAACTTTTTTAACAGCATTTAAAAAATAATTTATACACAAATTTGATAAAACAAATAGAATAAAATAAATTAAGAAATTTGACAGTTTTCTATTTTTCATTACATACAAATGCTAATATTTCTAAAATCAATTAAACAGGCTGTTTTTATAAATATTTATTTTAGTAGTTTTTACTAAAAACTGCATAAAAATGATTTCGATTTGTATGAAAAAAACTATAAGAATTTATGTAGTTTTTCAATCAAAAACCGAATGAGGCCAAAAACTACTAGTTTTTGTTTGCTGTGAATGGCATATTAGTGAAAATTTTTATTTTTTGTGCCAGAAAAAGCTCTAGATTCATTTAAAATATTAGAAAGACAACTTTCAAGATTAGTTTAATCAGAAATCTTCAGAAGTGTCTGTAATTAGGATTTAACATATGTCACTCTGTCTTATAAGTTAATATTTTAGACACAATTTTATGTCAATTTTGCAAGTTTTAATCATTTTCTTCTGAATATTATTAACTTTTTAAATCAGAGCACCTAAAACATAAAAATTGTATTTATAATTATTAATTAATTAATGCTATGTATACCAAGATATAAGAAAAATGGTAGTTGTACTTCTCTATCACAAAAAATAGTTTAACGTTTACCGGAATTATTTCAAGATTATTTTTTGTAAACAATACAAAAATTGTTGCCATATACGGACAAACGCAATACCATTTAGGAGATTATGATTAAAACTACATAATTTGTGAGACATTCCCACATATACCGTTCTGCTCAAGGCGTTATAATCTTTTTACAACACATTTACTTCTTGAATAAGAATATTTTCTTATAAATTTATAGATACAAAATAAAAACTAGTTTATTTTAATTTTATTTGTAAGTAATCACATAACAATACAATAAAAAAACGCTTTTTATCTTTTATTTATGATTCCACTTGTCTTCTTGTTCTAAACTTCGTTGGAAATGTTCATTGGATTAAATTAAACTTCGAAGGATGCTTGAATTTGGGATCATGTTGGTAATAGCAACTACTTATTAAAGTAGTTTCTTGGCAATAATTAGTCATTGTTATTTGCCTACTATGTATTACATAAATTATTACTCTATAGTATAATGGTACAGTAATATTGAAATCACGTAGATGATTTGGCTAGAACGCTGGATTAACAATCAGAAGGTTGTTGGTTCAACCCCATTCTGATGCTGTTAGTTTTTTATAACAAAAACGCAAATAACTCGAAAACTATAAGAGATAAATAGACAAATGTCTTTTATAGGTCTTATCAGGGCCTGCAACAATATATAAAAATATTTGAAATCTAATGAGAAACAAAAATTTGGCACGTGAATAAAAATTTTTTATGTCAGAGGTACTTAACTTTGAGCCCCCTTAGCTCCGCCCCGCAGGGGTTTGTTGTGCCCCCTTCCAAACTTAATATTGTACACCCCTCTGCTACGCCTATACCAAATTTCATGAAAATCCAACCAGCCGATCAGACTTTACAGATTTATTTCCAAAGAATTTAGATTCTGCCCCACTGTGGAGTCTAAAAATAACTACATGAGTTTGTGGACAACTCGAACAAAAAATAACTAGTTATTGAAGCAAAAAATAAGTAGTATATTATTATACCTGCAATTATACCAGGAAAACAAAGTTTTTGCTGGGACATTAACAATTTCTCTTATTTTCTTTGAATTCCACACAATTTCCCGGATCATTCTTTAATTACACATTATAATTTTTGATTTGCAAATGAAAATATTTAGTTTTTTATTTATTTTTAATTGTTTGTTGCTTTTATTTTTCTTTAAAATTTTTAATTAAAGTGATAAAAAAATTTAATAAAAAACCAAAGTTTATGGAATTTTTAGAAAAACTGTGGTAGCACGATATCTCATAATTCCCATAAACGTCAGAACGTTAATATGGCGACAAAAAGAGAATGTGAAAATGCATTCTTTTTTTGTATCATGATTATAAACTTTAATTCTATTTTTGGTTTATATTTATTTATGTTTCAACTCTCCGCCCTCTTTCTTAGGCAAAATTTAACATTTCTTAATTATTTTCACTTTTATTTTAGACCTGTCAGTTTTTTTTTTTTTTTTTTTTTATTAACCAATTACCAATTAGATTATATAAACTAAATGTATAAATACAACAAGCCTGGTTCAATAATTTCCACACAAATTTGTATGAAAAATGCGTAATCCGGCTAGTTTTAAAAATAAATTTTATTTTATATTTTCTCCGGATTTTTTGTTGTTTTCATTTTCTGAAAAAAATATTACCATATTTTTTAAAAATTTATATGAATTTTGTAAACAAATTTGAAAAATGTTTGAGTAAAAAAAGAAATGAAAAGGAAATAAATAAAATTTTGGTTTATTTTCCGTTGTCGTCTAAGTTTTTTTTAGTTTAAAAATGTGGCTATATAAGGAAATCCGGACTTGTTTACATTAAATTAAATATTACAAAATAGCTAGCATTTAACAATAAAATTAGGCGTAAACTCAAAAAAAAAAAAAAAAAAAAATACAAACTAATGGAACAACTTTATTAAATTTATGCAAATTTACTTGATTTTGTTATCAGCAGCTTTATTTTGTTTGTCTGTACTCTTAATAGTAGTAGCGTTGTTTAATGGGGAATTATTAATGTTGTTTTTTAACAAATTAAATAAATATTTGAGTATATGGGTTAAATTCTATTAAAGTTTGTTAATTATAGAAAATTAAAATATTTAGAATTTATAAAATATTTGCACAAAGTACAAAATTGTTTAAATACTTTAAATTTTTTTATAATAATGGTTTAGGTTTGTAACTCTTTAGTTTTATATATATATATATATATATATATATTTTAAATTTTTTTAAACTTCAGTCTGCTTTTGCTTAAAGCTTAGCTTGTAGGTGTTTTTCTTTTTTTTGGCGCATATTCTTTAACATTTTAGCCCACATTTTTTTCATTATTTGTTTTATAAATTAAGCTAAAACACATAATTTTTATGTTGTTATACAAATTTTAAATGTCTAACAAACCTGTTTACTCTTTTTTTCATCGTTTGATTGATTGTGAATGATGACGATGTGATTTTTTTTTTAAATTTTATGAATCGATCAATGAAATAAATGTCTGTCTTACTAATTATTTTTTGTTGTTAAAGTATAATAATATTATGCCTTAACAAGATACATTTAACACAATATTAATGGATTGTGGTTCCCTTTTTGGCTGCAATTATAATTTTGGGGCAAAAAGTTAATTTATAGTTTTGCCATTTCAAAGTTAATAGAAAATCAAAAGGTAGTTTGAAATGTTTTTGTTTAGACAGATTTTTTTTTGGCTTCCAAACTCAGCTGAGCCAGCTTTTTTTTCTTTAATTTACAAACCTTACTTTCCAAATAACTTCATCGCAGTAAACTTTGAATGGTTAAAACGTTAAAAAGTTTCGTTCAAGGGAAAACCTAACAGTAACGTAACATGAAACAAACAAAGAGAGCTGTCTGTCAAGAGGTTGGGCCCATGAAATCTACCCTAGACTGCTTCAGCTCTTTACCAACCTTAACCTAAACTAAACATACCACCTAAAAATATGTAAAGTCTTCTCAAAAAATACTCTTATCACTTTATACATTTAACATTCCCAAAATTTCGCATTAAACACAATCTCACAATTCTCAAAATCTTGTTTACATCATCAAACTATAAAATTACATTGACATCCGATAACTGCAAATTATATTTTATTACCAAAATAACACACAAACGAAACATAAATTTTAATTACAATTTTTGCTGATTCAATAAAATTTCTTTAGAATTACAATAACAAAACAAATTAAATCAAAATATATTTGTAAAACTTCTCGGACCAAAAACAAAAAACTACAGCAAAAAAAATATCAAAACAAAGGCGGACATAACAACAACAAAAACACAGCTAAAAAACAGTCAGTCCATAAACGGTGAGAATTTTTTGTAAAAATCTATACTCAGGGGTTTTTCTCTCCGCTGATTTGTTTTGTTTTTATTTTCAATTTCAAAAACAGGGAAACGTTAAATAAATCTAAAGGCAAGTTTTGTTTTTTGCTTTTTTGTAATTTTATTTTATATAAATATTTAAGATAAATGTAGTTGAAATATGTTACAACTACTACCTGTACTTTAGCGAAATACAGGGATGGAAAATGAAAATATTTTTCGGTATCAAAAAATATTCAAATAGTTTTTTTCACCCTCAGAGTCTTAAAATTCTAATTTTTATTATTTATTGATCGAAAATGAAGGATCCTAATACTTTACATTGAATCCTAATAAAAAATATGTCACTCGATGTTTATCTTCATATTATCCTGGATAAAGATAATGTGAAGATCTTTTTATATTTGTCTCTGTTCCTTAATCCAAATCTCCTATATTTAGAATTTTGGTTTGGAATTGAAAAAAAAAAATTAAATCAATTTTTTTAAAGTGAGCCGCTAAGTTCTAATTTTATTAAACGACAACTGATAACTTCAAAGATCGGACTATTGATTATTAATTTTTTTCTATTTCATTTACACCGATTTCGTTTCGGTTTGCTTTGGTTTTTCTTTTTTTTTATAAAATCTTGTTATTTTTAATCTCAATCACTACCATGAAAATGAGTTTATTTTACGTTACGTTCTTAATAAACTAGGCTATCGATATACTATATAGATTTTGCTATAATTAAGTTTATTAGCCCTGTAATCTTATTTACTTGAAGCTCGTAGAAAATTCCAAAAAACTTTTAATGCATTCAAAAAATATTGTTCATCAAAATTTCATAAACTTCCAAATACCAAGTGAACATGCAAGTAAATCAGAATCAAAGGTCTGAATGGAAAAAAATTTTCTTACCGCAATTCTATTAAAAAATTTATATTTCAAATTGTCTTTAAAATGCATTGCCATTTAAAAATGTATTATTTCAAAACGAACTGCAGGCAGCTCTGTACTGACTAATCTTGTGTAAGTATCAAATCAATCGAGGTAGTACTACGTTAGTTTTGAATATTAAATAATATCAAAAATAAGTACGATCTTATCAACTTTTCCATCCCTGGCGAAATACAATGAATGTAGTATACAATGAACAGAGTAGATATTTGCAGAACATAAACAAAAATAAGATACTACAAACTCTACCACAAAAAAAGTATGTACTAAATATATTCCTTAAAGTACTACACCATTTCCAAGGATTTATTTAAGAAAATTTGAAAAATTGTAATTCCTGAAGCGTAAAAGGCAAATTAAGCATTTTAAAGAAATTAGTAGAATTGTATGAACAATTTGCGGGTTTTTTTCAAGTTATGTGGAATTATAGCAATAAAAGAGAAACCATACTTTTTCAGCATTTAAAGAAAAAATAAAAAAATACAGATTAAAATTAGAACCTTTCAAGAATTTTATTTCAAACTAATTTGCTCAATTCAAAAAGTAATGAATTTAGTCATAAAAAATATATTTTCTACGAAATAAAAGTGTAAAATTCTATTTTTCAGCAATAATAGTAAATTCTACTTCTTTTTAATTTTTAATATAACAAAAATACTTTTAAATTTGTGAAATTTTTAATTTCTTAGTAATTATTAACCTTTTTTCCCGCCAAAAAAGCACAACTTATGCTTTTTTAGTGGTGAAAATGTTCTTTTTTTTTGGAAGCACATGATCGTTTTTTTTTTTTTTTTTTTTTGCTGAGTACTTTTAATATCTTTTTGTTACTGGGATTATAAAAAAAACAACTTATATGTATAAAATAGGATCGGTTTAAAAAAGGTATTTACTATTTATTTATTTATTTAAGTTCTCAAAATATTTGACTAATTTTAATTTTACTATCCTATTAAAGACCCCTGGACCAACTTTTCTTTCAAGTCCCAAATTCACCATTAATACTTCCTAGACATTTTTTCTTTTTTTTTATAAAAATTTTCTTAAATCCTAAAATTATTTCAAATATTGTAATACTAAAGTTTCATAGTAAATTCTTTGGTCAAAATTCTATATAGAGGGTATGCAAACTATACTACCAATTCAAGTAATGTCCCTTAGAATAAATGTCCATAATGTACATTTTCACAAAAAAATACATTTTTAAAATTTCATTTACTTAAGTACGGATATTATTTAAGAAATTTGGCTTCTACTATTCCGTTAAAGACCCCTTGGATCAATTTTCCTATATAGTGGCATATCAGAACCATTCACTCTACTGCAAATATAATTATTAGTCCTCTCAAGAATTATTCCATCAACAATTTTTTTTCTTCTCAAGTTTTTCAAAAATTCCAAAATTATTTTAGGTATTGCAAAATCAGGTTTCTATGAATAATTCTCTATGGCAGCACTTCTATATAGTGGAATATGTAAACCGTTCACTCAATTCGAGTAATGGCCAGTGAAATAAATGTCTATCAAATAGCATATTGAAACCATTCACTCTTCTCCAAAAGCAAATCAAGAAATTTTTCAGCAAAAATGTTTCTACGAAGTTTTTCTGAAATTCAAAAATTATTTCAGATATTTCACTATCAGTATTACAAAGAGGACTCTAGGCCACCATTTTTATATAGTGCGATATGCTCATTTATGCCATTCTAGTAATCACCACTAGTAGAATATTTAATGCGCATAAAATACTTTTTGCATAAAGATAATATGAAGCTTTAAAAAAAATCAAAAAGCACACGTACTAGAATTGTTCTTGTTATCAATGAAATTTTTCACTACACATTCTAAGACTTTGGATTTTATTTTTTGAAAACTGACTTAGATTTACATAATGAATATGTAAACTAGAGTTACATATTCATGTTAATCTATGATTCTAATATTCCTCAAATAATTAAAATTTGTGAAAAGGGCAAAACAGTTATTTGATTATTAAAATCCGAGAACTGGTATCCATAACTTAACCTTTTCGGTATTTTGTTTGGCAACACGTACTTTTTTGTAATTTATCAACTGCTAAGCCTATTTTTGTTTTAGATTTTTACAGATTATTATTTTGATCTTCTAAATATATATATATATATATATATATATATATATATATATATATATATATATATATATATATATATATATATATATATATATTATTAAAAAGACATTAAAAAATAATAATCTTTAAAAATCTAAAACAAAAACCGGCTTAGCAGTTGTAAATTACCAAAAATGCCTGTTTTAATTTTACTAAAAATATAAAAAAGTGAGTAAATTTTTATAAATTTAGTTTGTTATTAGAAAATAAAAATAAAAATCCCTCAAATATTTTTTTGAACAAATTAACAAATATTTTAAACAGTAAAGATATTTATAATAATTGAAAGATAAAATTGAAAAGTTTTCCGATACCTGCATATTATATAATAAGATTGAATACAGATTGTCATTTCTGGATCCAAAAAGAATAAAAGCTGAAAATATTGGATATTTTGATCCAGCAATTAAAATTTGGCACTGAAAGGATGACTCTAAAATTCCCTCCTTTAGGAAACAGTGTTTTTGGAACAAACAAACTCAGACAAGCATAATACAGTAAATATAAATTTAAGTAATTTAAGACAAACAAAAAAAAAAAAAATAAAATACAAACCTGGTTTAGTAACAGAAAAATGTTGGCCAAAAACATAAAACACAATAAAAATCCGTTGAAGATTCAAAATACCATGATGCCAAAGGAAAATTTTGCAAGAATTATATATTTTTATGTTCGTAGTTTTTTAATAATTTATAAATTACAAACAAACCCTATTTACGATAAAAATACATTTTTTTCCATTAAACTGCAATTGAATTTAATCACCAATGAATGTAATAGATTTTAAAAGTGTAATGAATCAAATACTTTTTATTTATTATGTACATACAATATGTAATATGAATTATTTATTGCAGGTTTCTTGTTAATACGTTTTTTTACACATTAATACACTCTCACTTTTTTTAAACGTCTCACTAGGCCCTCTACTAAAAAGCAACAACAAATGCTGTTATTTTATTAAGAATAAAATTACAAACTGACGGATCAAACAGACGTTTCGCCTGGTCAATCTTCTTTATGTAAACAAATTGAAGATAAAACAGACAACAACAAATAAACACACTTTTGCTGTTTTGTTCTTTTCTTTGTTTCGCGTTTTTTTTTTCTGTTTTTAAAAAGAGGGAAGAAATATTAAAATAATTCTTATTTGAATTTTTGTGTTTAATTTATCTACTACAGATGTTTCGTTTCCATAATTTTGTGCACTTTTAAGGCAAATATTTTTTGTTGAAATTTGTCAAAACGCTATAACACTAATAACAAAAACAAATACTAGAATTTTTGCGCGTTGAATTACAAATTTTTGTATCTTTTTTAATTTTTCGTAGTTTGACAATGACAATTGTTTGTTTAATGTGAGTGTATATTTATTTTAGAAAAAAAATAAAATAATTTAAATAATCACTGTATAATTAAATTATTAGTTGTATTATTTAATTATTTACTTATGTATTTGTTGTTAGGTAAACGTACTAAAACATCCCAGCTGTTTTGTTTTAATTATTTGTTTATTTTATATTTGTTTATAATAATCGGAAGACACACACACAGAAGTCTTTGAGTTTAAAAAACACAACCTCACTAAACCAAGTCTAAATTTTAACTAAACAGCCAAGTTTTTGTTTACTACGGGCATTTTGGTGCAACAAAATAGCAGCATAAAAGGAAAACACAAAAAAGAAAATTGAGAGTATTAAAATAAAAACAAAATAGACGAAGAAGAGAGAAGAAAAATAATAATAAGTTGCCATATTTAAAAGGATAGTTATAAATTTATTTTTAAAATTATTTAATATTAATTAATATTAATCCATTAATAAATGGTTAAATAATAAAGTATTTAACATTTATATTAATATTTTAAATCATTTTAATTGTTTAGTAACATGTAACAACTTTTATTTTCATTTAAGAGTTTCAGGCAACTCCCATTTTTATTTCCCCTTGTGGATGCTATTGTATAGTGCTACCAGATGCTGTTAGTTTAATTCAACAAAAGGAATTTACGAACAAAATATTTCCCTTTAATAAATAACTGCTGTTAATTTAAAATAACCGTTAAATTTAAAATGACTTAAGGCCTCTTTTTCTAAGCGTTTTCAAACCGTAATATCATGAAAAATAATAACAGTCAAGTTACGTTATAATTAATGAATAAAAATTTGCTCCGAAAATTTTTCTTCAGTATTTTTTTTAATACCGATTTCTATTTCCGACAGATTTTCTTTTTTTATTACACATTTAAGTAACAAATTTATCAAGAAAAATAGCTAAATTATAATTTCTTGACAATCAAAGGTTCAAAATCGAATGAAATTTGATATCCTAGTCATTCCATAATAGCACGTGTATTGAATTAAATCTATAAATATAATTCAGAATTTAATTAGATTTAAAAATTGTTTCTTAATTACTTTGTAAGAAATTAAAAAACAAAAATCAAAAATAAAATATTAAACATTTAATGAAAGATAAATATTTTCATTAAATTTGTAGATGATTTGAATTAAAAAAACTTTGATCATTCAATAGCTGAATGTAATTTAGTGTAGATTAATTCAATAAAGAATTTATTTTATCCAGACAGAAAATTTTGAATGAAACTGTATAATTTTGTTTTTGCAAATATTATTCTGGAATGATAATTAGCATTTCTTAATTCAGAATTAAGTTTTTATACCTATAACTTTAACAGATTTCGTAAATCGATATTAATAAAAGAAAATATTGGTCACAATATTAAATACATTATTTAAAATATTTCAATTTAAAGTTCAAATTTGTATTCAGAAAGTCAGATAGAATAATATTAGCAGAATTTGCAAAGATAGAATAATATTAGCAGATTTTACAAATTGCAAAAATATTATGGAATAAGCTAGTTCGAAGTCTTCGAAGTCAGTTTTTAATTAATTTTTTTCCGATCTCAAGACACTCACTTGTGGTACATATTCATACAATTAGTAATCCCACCAAAAATAAATAGAAGTCATTTTTAAGGAAGTATTTTTTCATTACCAAAGTTTCAGTAAGTGTACGGTTTCTTGCGCCTAAGAACTTATATAAACATCATCCAAAAATGTTACTAAAAGCCTATGTTCAATTCATTGGAAATGATCCAAATTTACACTTCAATTTTCAAGTTTTTCTTGTGATAAAATAAAAAATATATAACAATTTTGAAAGTCTTTTTATAAATATCTGAAACAATTTAATTCTTAACACACATTTTTTTTAAATAGTTATTTATACGAGTATCAATAATTGGTTTATAGGAAAAATATTTTTTAAACATTAATTAATAAAGGTAATTTTGAAAAAAATAATCACTTTATTTCCATTAAATACTGTATTATTTTGTTATCTTCAATATTTCAGACGTATTAGTTTAAACAAACAATAAAAATTTTAATTCCACACATAACAATTTCCGTTTATACCCAAAAAATCCCCTATAGTAACTTATATTGCTGTGGCATGCAGTTTAGAAAATTTATTTAAGCTATATATGCAATCTGGTAACTTTATTTAAAATCCACATTTACTGGAAGTGGAATTTAATACACAAAACAAAGTCTACTACACCTGATGGAGAATATAACACAACAATTAAATAAACATTACGTATAGTGTACTTTTAGGAGCACCCTGTAAATAATTTCAATTATAGAAATGTAACGATTATTTAAATGTTAGTTTTTATCTTTTATATTTTATATACAAATTTAAGTAAAACACATAGTTTTCTTGTGATATTTTTTTTAATTTTAGGCTTTTTATTTATGTATATCAAAAATGTAAACGAAAAATCAAAACCAAAAAAAGTTAAGAGAGAAAAATGTACATTTATTTATATTTCATAAATTTACCAAAAAATACATTTAATTAATTAATATTTATAATATATTAAAAAAAAATAGTTTTAGTATTAAATTAGTTATTTAATTATACGTATGTATGTTTCTAATATTAGAATGAGTTTAAATAACAAAAGGAAATGAAAAAAGCTTAAAATGTAAAATTATTATTTTTTCTTTTTATAATTTGTTCATAAAAAAATTAGCTGTTGCTATTATTGTTTTCTTCTTTTTCTTAACATTTCTTTAATTATAAAGATGTTTTGGTTGTGATTGCTGTAATTGTTGTTGCTTTTGTATCTGCTGTTGCACATAATAAGAGGAATTTTGTTTATAAGGCCAAAAATGTTGTGCAGTTGTGGGAGGAGGTTGATTTTTCAGTTTTGCATAAAAAAAGCTGGTTGTTTGATTTTTTTTTTCGATATTTTTCAAAAAAATAAAATTTGGTATAATTTTATTAGTTAGCTGGATGATATTTAAAAATTAAAACTTTAAGATTTTTTTGTGTGTGTTTGTGCAAAATATTAATACATACATAGATTATTTTTTGGTTTCTTTGTTTTTTAACATTTGAATGTGCTTCGTTAGTTTTTAATATTTTGTTATAAAAAAGTGTTTTTTTTTTTTGTTAAAAATTATGTGCAATTATTAAAAATGTTTTTTTTTTTTGTTTTTGTTAATAACTACAAAATTATTAAAATTAATAAAGTGTATATCAAGACCAGTCTTAGGAAAATGTTTTTTTTTTCTTTTTTCAAATAGATTTTTTTTTTAATATCATTTTTAATGTGACAATTGATTTTGTTACTTAGTTATTTGTGTAATTAAGGTTAGACTAACTACAAATTATTTAATAAAGGATATTCAGAAAGAAAAGCTTAAGAATTTTCAAATTAAATATTTGTCTCTCTGTTCTGTAAATAAAATTACAGTTAATATTGAATTGAATGAAATTTTCCAAATAGAATTCTTGTAAATCGGTCTATTATAATAAAAAAAAAAAGAAACAGAACGAAATTCCTAAAATCCTCTATACTGAATACCCTTTATTATTTATTTTTTAATACCATTCACATAACTACAGTTTAAAATGTATGCGTCAGGCTTCTAAAGCAATTTACACAAATGAAGATTTATTGAAGAATCCAAAGATTATAATTATAAAATTTATTTAAGTTATCAATAATTAAATATTTATTAATTTCTTTTATTAAGGATGGTCTTAGAACGATTAATTAACAAATTACTTAATAATTTTTATAAATTTTAAATAACCGCCTTTTTATTGAAAAAAATACGAAAATCGATGTCAAATTTTTACTATCTTTTTACGCTTTAGGCCCCAAAAAGCATATACATATAATTTGGATCATTATAACGATGTCCATCCGTCTGTCCCTTCGTCTGTCCTTCCGTCTATTGAATCAAATTTTTGAAGACCAACATGATACATCAAAATCGGTAGATAAATGGCTGAAATATGATCAAAAACTGTAATTTATTTCGAAAAGTTTTATTTATAAAAGTCTCCATATACGAAATAAATTCTATAAACTTTTAGTCTCTTTCCGTTGTTAAATTTATAGACGTCATCTATTAAAATGTTCGCGGCGTCTTAAAATTCTTTTCATCCATTTCTCAAATATCGTTCAAAACAAAAAAAAGTAGAGATTCTGAAAATAAAGTATTAATATTTTAAAATAAGTACCACTCGTGTGTAGTTAACAGATCTCCCATCGAGGATAGGGGGAGCTTTGTCATTATTTAGGTTTGACATACCACACTGTCAAACCTAAGTAATGGCACGAGCTCAGGCCGTGTCTAGTCAATGCTCGCGTTCCAAAACTTTCAACACTTGTAAGGTTAAGGTGGTAGGTAGCTGTGTCGAGAACCTAAATGGCTAGTTAGCGGTTAAAAAAGATTAGTCGCTAACAAATCCCCTCCGATACCAGATCACGGGTCGATTGTATATGTTGGGTAGCATAGTCCATGTACGCCGTAAATGCATGGATGGTACAACCCTTTATGAGCTTAATCGTGGGAATAATATTATGGAAACAAATAAACAAAAAACAAATAAATTATAAATGTGAAGAGTAACACGGTACTACGAACAGCAGGAGGTGGCAGGTCCACCAAATACAAAAAAGAAAACAGCTTCCAATTCCAGAAGCAAAAGCAGCGAGGTGCCTCTAAGCTTCAAACCAAACACTTCAAAAGCTGCTAAACCTAAACGGCAAGTATTTCTTTTTTATAAAACATCTAATAAACTATTGGGCTGATATTTTCCAAAATTAAACAAAATATTTATATTTTTTTAATTATAATTTTTATTTACATTGAACATTTTGTCAACAACAAAATTTATAATTTTGAAGATAATGGATTTATAGCCATGGAACTTTTTGTACTGCTTAAAAATTCTCAGCTTTCATTTAGAGATGTTCTTTAACTGCCTGTTTCCCTAAATGCGAACAAATGTTTCGTTTGACTAAATGTATTGAAAACAACAAATAAATTCCAAAACGATAAAGAAACATATAATCGGTCAAGCCCGACCATATGATACCCCAGACCATTGTGCATGTCCATCATAATTCGTGGATGGATCTTATATTAGATATGTGGTCAATTGTGGACCGATACTTTTACTAAGTGTAAAATAAAATATACGAATACGGAATATTACGTTAATACTAACATTTGGATGAATTTATGCACTTTAGGATGATTCCTGAAAGTGGGCTTATATGGGAGCTTATTTGTGTCGAATATAAACCTAATACTAACATGTGGGAAGAGGGTTATATATGGGAGCTATGGACCGATTTTCATGAAATTTGGCACAAAGATTGATACTTATACAAAACTGCCTTGCACCGAATTTCATTACAATATTGCTATATTTAAGGCATTTATGATCGTAAAACCCCTATTCCGGGAGGACATTTGTATGGGGGCTAGGTGAAATAATAGACCGATCATAACCAATTTCAATAGGCTTCGTACTATAAGTCGAACGAAGCTTTCATTCGCATTTAGAGAAGCAGGCAGTTAGAGTTCAAAAATAATTTAGAAAGTCGGATAATCCCGCACAGTGTGAGATTTTGCCAATTTAGCTGACTAAATTCCTAACTTTGAAATTACTAATTTTGAAACTACCTCACAATATATTTTTTACATAATAGTTAATATATTCAATAGAAATAAGAACGCATCATACTTTAGCTTACAGGCTACATATCGCCGCTGCTACGACGAAAACAGTTTTCAGGAGAGCGAAAAAACTGTTTTATTTTGTAATTTTTCAAATTTCTTTCAAACTTATACGATTAGTTGCAACCTTAGTATTACATAAATAAAACTCGGGATTATTAGATATAAAAGAGCAATAGAAAAATCTTTCAAAAAAACTACACATAAGTTATTTTGCTGGAACATTTTTAATAAAATTATTTTTTAATTTAGAATATTTTTTAAACATAACTGTTTTGCTAGACCAAACCAAAACCCTACTATAAAAATTTGATATAGTTTCCAAGAAATAATATAATCAATGTGGATATGGATTCTTAAAAATTAATTAATTTTTTCCTCCAACTGTTAACTCTAATGATATCCTTATATTAATAAATGTAAAGCAGCAGAAATAAGTTAAGGATAATATAACCAGCTGAAAAGTAAATTGTAGCATAAAAGTCGACCGGTGTATGTTTTTTTTTAACTGATTTATTCCGATAAAGCGATTTTTTTTATTAAATTTGAAAGATTTTAATATAAAAATTAAATAACTTATTATTTTTTAAGTTAATAAATATTAATTAAAAATCAATAAGTTAGTGATTTAAATTTTCATAAAGTGCATGGAAATCTTTATGCAAATATTAAAAAAAAAAAAATCCAAACTGTTTTGGATTTTGCTACCTACAAAGATACATTACTTTGAGGATTTTTTTATTTCTTTTTTGTGGTAATAGTCTCCCAGCAAAAACTTGGTAATGGCACGTAGTTACAGATGTAGTTACTTTTGAATGACAACAACATACCGTCTGTATTACAGAGAACTTATTTATAACCCGATAAGTAATTACTTATTTATAATCAGATTTTTAAAAATGTTTTTTTTTTAATAGAGTTTACCAATTCACATTTTTAACGAATGGATATATATTCAGAATTACAGCTTAAAAATATTAAGTTCCCTGGGCTCGTCTGGGTGTGCAATCCTACATATTACTAGCTTTTTTTATATAAAATTCCTCTAAATAATATTATTCAAAATATTTTCTCCAAAACTTTTGTCAGGTCTTATTGAATTGAAATTTGCGAAGTATTATCATACTTATTATGGTTGTTCTTTTTGATTGTAACTGGAATAAATTTTGGTCTACAACTTCTACTTTGAAATTTTACAAGAGTAGGGAGGAGAGCTATGTATGTCAATATTATATGAAGTTTTAAGAATTTAAAAATACCGCTATGTCCAACTTTGACCTTTGAAATTTTGATAAAAATAAATTTTGGAAATATAGATTGTAGATATCTTTTTAGATATCTATAATCTATATTTTAGATGTTATTAGCAATTAAACAAGTAAAACTCTTTATACTTAAGAAACTTTTCTTAAGAAACACTCTCAATAGCCAATGTCTGTAGTGAATTTCATTAAAATCGGAGACGTCAAATCTGGAAATGTATGTTTTCTATCCGTTTTGATATGGAATAACCCTTTTATAAAATCTGTAAATACCTTGTTTTAGTTTAACGTAGTTATTGACTAGTTCGAGAAGTTTCTCATGAATGGTTCTATATTCTATTAAAATTTTGACAAAAAATTGAAAGAGAACCTGTAGAAAAAAAATCTCAAAAACCATCAGTGAGATTCGAACTTGGACACAAATTAACCATTCATTTTTAATGACGTTTTACTCAGTACATCATAGCTTCCTAAGCGACGAAAACATTTTTAGTATAAAATACCTTTTTAGACATTTTGTAAAAAAAAAACAGCATCAGAATGGGGTTAAACCAACAACTTTCTGGTTGTTATACCAGCGCTCTAGCCAGCTGATCCACGTGATTTCAATACTACTGTAATATTATACTATTGAGTACTTATCTATGTAATATAAAGTAGGCAAATAATAATGACACCTTATTACCAAGAAACTACTTTAATAGGTAGTAGCCATTACCGAGAACCAAAATGTTTCGCTGGGCATATTATGAGTAAAATATTAAAAAGTTGTTTTGTAGTAATTATGTTCCATCATCAATTAGTTTCAAAAAATTAAATGGAATTACCAAAATCGCATGGGAAAAAATTCAAAAATATTTTTTCACAAAAAGCTCAATATTACGAAATTATAGAAAGTGGTTTTCTACATTTTTGGAAATGAAATTTAGTACTATGATTGTTATTTTTACAAAACTTATTTGCTTCAAATATTACCATGATACTACAATATTTAAGTGAGATTTATGTTCGTTAAGTGATTTTTGAAAGTACGCGTGGGCGGTAAATAAAAAGTTGGTAAAATAGCCTATGGTCCAAACTATAATCATTAATTTGCCTTTTATTTATTTGATTAGAATTTATAGCGATAGAAGCGGAATCTTTCATATGTAGCCGTAAGAAATATTTCTATGATTTAAAGTTCAAAAGGACTCCTTTGTTGGTTATGCTATTAAGATAAAATCGATAAAAAGATCAGCTTTCCCAAGAAAAGAAAAATATGTTTGTTCTAAACATCGAATTGCTGTTATAAGATATTTTATAAACAGGTCTTGTTTATAGTATAGTATAGTATAGTATAGTATAGTATAGTATAGTATAGTATAGTATAGTATAGTATAGTATAGTATAGTATAGTATAGTATAGTATAGTATAGTATAGTATAGTATAGTATAGTATAGTATAGTATAGTATAGTATAGTATAGTATAGTATAGTATAGTATAGTATAATATAGTATAGTATAGTATAGTATAGTATAGTATAGTATAGTATAGTATAGTATAGTATAGTATAGTATAGTATAGTATAGTATAGTAAAGTATTAATAAATATAATTCAACAATTATAATAATACTTCCAATTGTTGTATTATATTTCAGACATTTATATTTATATTTCAGAAATTTCTAGTCATATTTCAGAAGCTTCTATTTGCATTTCAGATATGTAAATCAATATTAATTTCAGAAATTTCTATTTGTATTTTAGAATATTTCAAATTATATTTCCGAAATTTCCATTTATACTTAAGCATTCATTCTTAACCATTCTTAATCTTTAACAATGCAAGATTTATACTTCATTTACAAAACTATCTTTTTTGAACCATAGATTCTATTAATTTCATTCACTCTTCGATCTCTCAATTAAATCTTCAGTTACGTTATGTCTATATTTGCATTTCAGCACATTCTAATTTTGTTTTCAACATTTTTTTTTTAATTTTAGTATTTAATATTTTCTCAATTGCATAAGTATAATGTATATTAGTACACAAGTACGATTACAAAAAGAGTAAGCTTAAAATTACAAACAAATTTAGAACATTATTGTTAGTTAAATAGTACATCTATCTAATATACGAATACAAATCACACATTCATCATTAATTAATTCATTAATTTAAGTAAACTCATAAAGAAAAAATAAAAACAACATACATTAATATCAAAATACATTAATTAATTTTTTTGATTATTTGTTTTTTTTTTTTTTAATAACTAATTTTTGTGTGCTTTTTTGTTTTCTTATTTCTAGAATTTCTATTTGAACTGTTAAACTCTTCATGTGACAAAACTTACCCTTCGTTAAATTTACGCCGACGTGCTACAGCACTATTTTTAATAATCTCTGATATTTCACGACCACCGGAACTTTCACCCTCTGATGCTGAAGCAATATCGGGTTCCATTTTCAAAGGATCCCTTAATTGTGCTGATGGTTTTCCTAAATTTGAGAGATTACGCACTAAACTAACAGCATCATCGTGTTGTGCTGTTGAAGAGGGGAGTGCAGATGCAGTAGCCGATTTGCTAAGATTTGAAACGGTAGCATGTTTTGAACTTTTAAGACGATTCTTTAATTCATTACTTAGGTCCATGGGCATAAAACCGACACAACCCGATTTAGATTTTAAAATACCGCGTGGTGCTTCATTTGGAGCAAGAGTTTGTTTCGAAATTGATGATGACGCTGTGGATAGAGTAAGAACAAATTTTGAATCATTAGTTTGGTTTTAAAATGTATTAAAATTAAATTTATTTTTATTTTTAGTAAAACGTATAACTTACCTTATTTTTTTTTTAGAATTAATTTAGAAATCCTCATGCTCAACTTTTGAAGGAATTGAAAGAAATTTTGCAATTTTCATATTAGTAGATTAGGTTTGCATAAAAAAAAAATAATAATTGATAGTCCAAATTATATGATTTTATATTAAACATGCAAAATCTTTAACGTGCTTGAAAAAGAAATAAATGAAAATATTAATAAAATGAAATTATAAAATTATTTCTTCGGAAGCAGTGTTACTTAATTAAAATTTAAAATGTAATGGTCTCTTAAATTGGAAATTCTTTAGATACAAAGTAATCAAAATTTTACTTTTATTTGAGAGGCAAGATAAGAAAAACAAAAAATAGAAAATCCAAGTTGTCCAGTACAATTTATAAAGCTTCCAGTAATTAAACCAGTGTCTACGACACAAGTTACTTAAAACAGTAAGGCCCGTTATTATATCTATTCAATAATTAAAGTTTGGATGTTATCAGATACATTAACTGTTTTTGGTTATTATATGTACAAGTTATGCCGATAAGCTAAAGGACATAACATCTGACCATTAACTTTTATCACAAGGTTTATGCATTTAGAGTTGCCATATTTTCTGCAGCTCTAAACACATATAGTGTAGTTTTTAGTAATATTTCTGTTTACATTTATACATAATTGTTCCGACCTTGACTTTTATTTTATTTTAAATCATTTATTTTAAAAATCTACTCAGTTTTTATTTGTTTGTATTGCCATTAATTGGCCGTTACATTCAAATTGTTGCCACTACATAAACTGGTTAAAAGTAATCGGTTTTGCTTTGACCTTGCCGTATTATCATAATTATAAAATTTAATTTAAAACAAAGTTGTAAAAAAATAGATAAAGCTTACTTTATTGCTCACTTTAGTTTATCTTACCTTTAATTATCTGATACCTTATAGGTAGGTTATAATAATAGTCCTAAGAAGCATTATTAAAGTGTGCGTTTGAATAAAATATAACGCAGAATTTTTTTTAGTAACTCTTAATTTTAAATATTTTCCTTGCTTACAGTATCTTCTAGAGACATATCAGATTTAAGAGCAGATCGAATTCTTGAAATCCGGTCGTTTGTCCTCATGAATTTGAATTTTTTTTAAACTTTTTTTGATCTTTCTAGAAAATGTTAATTGAGTAAATTTTGACAAAAGTATTATATTTCGAAGTAATAAAAAAAGCTTAACAAGGACCTAAAGAATGAGATGAAACTTGGTTCAAAAAAAGAAAAAGTCACAAGAGTGAATTTAAAGCCCAAAAAGTAAAGAAGCTCTTAAGCCATGTTGTGTTGATTTCTTCAAAATCAAATATGAGCCATGTTAAAGCTATGCCTAAGCTTTAGTCAATCAAAGCTAAAAAAAAAATTTAAATAAAAAAGTTGACAAGAACTCTGAGGCAAAGAATGATCAAAGCTTCTCAATAATAAAAAAATAAAATTCATTCATTACATGAAAGATCGTTCAAAAATTTTTGGAACTTTGAATAACTTGCGAATTTATTCACGATTTTTAATTTTTGAAAAGAATGAAAAAATCGAAAAAGTGTGTAGCTTTAAACACCAATATCTCTACAAGCTGTAAACGGATTTTAATGATTTAAATTACATACTGAAGATGAATATGTCCTCTTTAAACGCAGTTATTTAAAGATAATATTATTACCTAAAAATGTATTCATAATGCAAATGTAACTTCAAGACCCATTTTTGAAGAATTTCTACCATTTCAATTTTTGTCTACTTTTGTTATTGTAAACATTATAATGTTTACTAAAAACTGCAATATAAATTGTTCTGGCACAAAATGGTCCACTATTAAAAGAAATAATATTTCTTCAGATCTTTTCATGCAAAATAATTATATATATATATATTTCTTTTTTTCAGTTTATTTTAATTGGTCATTTCATAATTTGTTGTTCGTGGTATAATATTTTTGTACTAGAATAATTGCTAATGCACCTTGTAATAAACATACACTGGTGCATATTCCTATAAACGCATTTAATGTTTTTGTTTTTCTTTGAGGTATATTCGTTTCTCTTAATTAAAAACGATGTTGTGTTGTTACAATAACTTGCGATATAACGATACTTTTTTGTGTAAGAAATATTTATTTCTGGCTTTTATTATTTAATTTAATTTTGCAATCATAAAATATTGGTGATCATTTCAGTGGAATATTCCTATAAACGCTGTCGAGAAAAATTTGCCTAACAAGTTATTGCAAAAAAAAAAAAGAATATTAAAAAATTTTAATTTTTTGTTTGTTTCACTTAAGGTAAGTTTATGATGACAACACTGGAAATATTTTTGTTTTAATTCGGAAATTTCATTAGCTTAAAGGATGCCCAAAGGAAGCTTTCTTACAGAGCAAGAAAAAGTTTAAACTAAACTTTTTCGTGATCAAGGCTGTTCTAACAGAGAAATAGGACGAAAAATTAACCGTTCGGAAAGAGTTATTCGAGGCTTTCTTAAAAAATGGCAGTAATACTGAGTACGGAAACCAACAAAAGATAATCAAAAATTAACAAAAAGGCAAATTAATAAAGTAAAAGAAAAAGCCACCCACAATAAATTAATACTACACAAATAAAAAATAAACTTGACCTTCCTGATACTTCCAAATATGTTGCACACATTTTGCGAACATAAAATGGAAAATCGTTTAAAATTTGCGCACAAATACATGTAATGAACAGGAGAGTGGAAGAGTAATCTTTTCTGATGAAAAGAAATTCAATTTGGACGGTCCCGAATCATATTCTTGCTATTGGCATGGTTTGAGGTTGAACGAAATTCGTATGTCGAAACACAATTTCGGTGGAGGCAGTGTAATGGTTTGGGCAGCTTTTTCTATTACAGGAAAATTAAAAATATGTTTTGTTCCAACTAAAATGAACAGTGCAATTTATAATGAACTGTTGGAAGATACTCTTCTCTCATGTATGGGTGAAAAAATGGATGAAGATTGCATATTCCAACAGGATAACGCTGTAGTGCATGTCTCTAACTAATCTAAATCGAGGTTTAATGAACATAGTATTTCACTATTGTTCTGGACGGCTTGCAGTCTGGATTTAAATTCTGTGGAGAAATTGTGGGGTTACACGGACCGTAAGAGGGGTTACACGTACACAAGAAATGCACATAATGACAATAACGGAGTTAAAACTAAAAATTAAGCAAGCCTGGTAAGAAATTGACAGTGATTTTCTTCAAAAATTAGTCGAATCAATGCCAGACCGAATTTTTGAAGTTATCCGAAACAAAGGTTCATCAACGCATTATTAATAATGCTAAATTGTTTTATTAGTTTAAGTGCGTAAGTAAGAAGGTTAGGTTAGATGGGCAGCTGTAAATGTAAACTAGACAGCTCACTTGGGTCCTTTGGTCCCGTTGTGTTACCCTGATGGATCATGTGAATCTGCTTTCACATGTCCGAGAATAGGTTCGAATCGAACGCACGAATAAAAGATCTGATCCGTCTAACATTAACTGTAGAGAGATCAGATAATTCATGCATATATGGACTCCCAAATTAAGCAGTCCTTATATTCGCAAGAGTAGGATAGTGACAAAGAAAATATTCTACTATTTCTTCCTCCTTGTTAAAGCAACTTCTACAATAGTCGTTAAAAGGGAGTCCTAGTCTCATAGCGTGTGTAACAGCAATCCAGTGGCCAGTAATAATGGCTATAAGTGTTCGTAGCTGACGCCTTGGCAATCCAAGAAGGAAACTCGACCGTTTTTGATCGTACTGGGGCCATATCTGTCTCGAGAGTTCTCGACAAATACTGCAGTATCATAGATCTGCAAGATGACACAGGTATGCCAACTAATTGTTCCGTTTCCTCACTTTGAAGAAGGGAACCAGTTCTGGATAATTCATCCGCAATAATATTTCCCAGGGTACTTGAGTGACCCCTTACCCAGTTCAACTCTAGGTTTGAATTTCTCGTCATCTCATTCGAAGATGTCCGGCACTCATATACCACCCAGGATGTCGAATAGACACCCGAAAGAAATTTAATCGCGGGTTGACTATCGGTAAAAATTTGAATATCCACTCCGAATACCCTATAAGTACATTAGCCAATTTACCGCTCTCCTAATGGCTGAGATCTCCCCTTGAAGAGCAGTGCAGTGATTCAGCAATTTAAAGGAAATATTACTCCTATATGCGGGAATGAAGACTCCTCCCCCAACCCCTTCAGAAGATTTGGATTCAACAGTATAAACCTAAACCGATCCGTCTTTTATAGTAGGATCGGCTGAAATTGAAACTGAGAAGTCTCTGTCCAGGAAGGGTTTGGAAAATGGTCACATGGCCATAGCTCCTAACGTTCCATGCACCTATAGTACTGAAGCTAGATGCCGACATAATGGCGATTTGTTTGCCCACTAGATCCACAGTATAGGCTTGATCACCATGTCGAAGAGTCATTTTGTATTCTTAGGATTTAATCCCCAAGATTTCCCTAAGGCCTTCCTACACATATAAATGACGATGTCTGCCTTTGACGCCCTAGCATGGGTGTTCTGGAGCCAGGACAGTTTGGAGTTCAGTATTGTACCCAGGTATTTCGTACTGTCCGACACCTTTAATTCAACTTCATCAGGGCGTGTATAGGAAAACGCCATAAAAAATAGCACTAAATTACTAAAATTACAATTAAAAAAAAAATAATAATAATAATGTACATTTTAAGTTTTTTGTTATTAATTTTTAAGTG
The DNA here is from genome assembly GCA_932274085.1 of Protocalliphora azurea. Taxonomy (NCBI): domain Eukaryota; kingdom Metazoa; phylum Arthropoda; class Insecta; order Diptera; family Calliphoridae; genus Protocalliphora; species Protocalliphora azurea. The sequence continues at coordinate 119,612,024 of OW026522.1, forward strand.
AAGTCAATAAATAATTTAAAAAAGTAATTTGTAGCACCTTAGTTATTTTTTAGCCTCATTTTTGGTAAATTGATTAAAAAAAATTGAAGTGCGTTTATAGGAATATGCACCAATGTATTAACATTCGCAGAGTTTGACCGAACTTTTGTTCACAAAAATTGTTACGTTTTGTGTTAGACAAATATTGCTTTAGTAAAAAAGTAATACAAATTAAAAAACAATTATAAATATTTCTTAATATTTAAAGTAAAAAAGATATGTTGGATTAAGATTATATTAGAAAGTATGTAATATTGTTCATATGCCGTAAGACTGTGGGTAATTAAGGTAATAAATCAAACATATAATTTCGCACTTTCTCAAAAAGTATTCTTTCGGTTTAAGTTCAGAAACATTTAAAAACCTCCAATTTTTCATGTAAGTTGCGATGTATAGCTGAATACTAAATAATCATATACACAGTTTTCTGCAGCATGCCTTTAGTTCGTTCTCAGCGAACGAAATTTGTACATTTTGTAAAATAAAAGCTTTGGAACCTTATTAAAATAGTGTTAACAACTTTCATTTTTAATCGAATTTATGACTATTTCTACTAATTAAAAACAAAAAGGAAAACATTTTAAAAATTTCCCCAAGAAATCATAAAAAATATTTTCAATATCTCAAAAAATTTTTCATCCTTTTCAGCAATGAGAATTCACCTAATTTAGGGTTAAAACTCCAAATCTGGCAGCTCTGTCTAAACATGACCAAGGTGGTTTTATTGGCTTCATGGCTCTAAATTAAGACCCCAATAACTATTTTATATGGCCAAATCTAAAAAAGGGGCTCGGCGGAAAGAGATTTAACTCCAACTGTGAAATTACTAAGCACTAAAATGACTGGAAAATTTTTATCTAAAAGAATAAAATTTTGGAAAAAATCTAGGAAGCAAACAATAAATGTTTAATTTTTCCGTTGAACTATAAATGAATTCAACTTCATTTTGAAACTTTTTTATTTTTAATGACAAATTTTACCTCTCACAGAATCAGTAAAACACTCAAAAAAAAATTAATGTTTTTCGCAAAAAAATTATTTTAATATATAATATAATTTTAAATATAATTTATGAATAACACATACATATAATTTTTTTTCAATAAACTAATTTTATACGTTTCTTCTTTTTTGTTTTGTAAAATTAAGGAATAAAAATTAAGCACGTGGGCTACTTTTATATATAAATATATTTTTTTATAAAAACAAAATATTTTCTTTTTTGTATAAGAATAATAATAATAAATTAAATAGTTTAACAAATGTATTTTTATAATAATAAACAAGTAGAAGAAGAGAGCTTTTAAAAAGGTAGTTAATTATTAAATTATTAATAATAACAAAAATATACAATTAAGGCAATGAAAATAAAAATGTTTAAATAAAATTCAACAGTAATACAAATATTTATATTATAATTTTTTTTTTTTTTGTTAACAAATTACAGCAAGAAGTGGAAGTTTTTTTAAGATATTTAGTAGAATATATAATGTTTTTTAAGGATTTTTTTTGTTATTGTATTTATAAAATTAGGGGATAATCGTTTTAATTTTTTCTTTATCGTTTTATTTTTTTCGTTTATTTATTTTATATTATTTTTAATTTTCGAAATTTTTAGTTCAGCATTATATTTTATTCTTAAAATTAATTAGAATTATTTTAAATTGTTTTATAGATTTATATTTAACGATATGGTAGATTTTCTTTTATTTCAGACCCTTTTCTTGTAATTTTTAATTTTTTAGGGTTTTGGCATGATATTTTTCGCAACTGATTTATTTAATTTTGTTTGTTTTTAAATTAAGCTAAATTGTAAATTTTCTATAAATCCATTTTATATTTTTTAATTACTGGAAAAAAATTATAACTTTTTTTTAATCAGCTGAGAAATTGTAAAATTCCTATAGCTTAAATTTTATGTAAAATCAGTGTAAATTTACAGCAACTGTCTTGAAAAATAAAAATAAAAAAAAAAACTACTGTTATCCATTTTTAATCACTTATCGAAGGTATGGCAAATTAAAAATGCATTCAGAAGAGTTCAATTAATTTGAACTATGACCTTTTTTTTCTGTTTTAATACATATTGTAATCCTTATTTTGATTTTATATTTAATTTTTTCATTCTTAATTATATAAAATGGATTTAATTTTGTTCTTGGTCTTAAATTTATTTAAATTGCTTAACATTTTCACATTTGTATTATTTTATTTGACAGCACCTGATACGTTAATAACACTTATTCAATTTTAATTAAAGTTAGAGAACAATTAGATATTTATCTTACGAAATTTTTATTTTTCAATTGATATTAAGTCATTTTCGTTAAGAAAATCTTAGGCTTTCAAGCTCAAGATTTAAGGAGCGATTTCTATTCCATGAAATCTCTCTCCTGAAGGAATGTTCAAAGGATAAAAGGTTAAAAAACGGTTCTGTGATGCATAAAATTTCATTTCTTTTGAAACGTAAATGTCTTCTTAAAGCTTAAAAAAGTAGATTTTTTAAAAAATAAAATAATTAAAGATAAAATTAAAAAAGAAAAATACAAAAAACAAAAAAAAAAAAAAAAAAAAAAAAAAATAGAAATAGAAATATTAATTTCGAAAAATAAAATTTTAGAGAAATTTGTTTTGGGAACTAAAAAAATATTTTTCATTAAAAAAATTGTGTTAACTAGAGAGACTAAGTAAAAAATCCAACATAAAAAAAAACATATAAAAATTAATCAACTGTGCGAACTATAAAAACTTTGTTTAAAATAAAAAAAAAAGGTAAACGTATCATTTCAGAGCTTTATACCCAGAACCTAGCAAAAATTTGTTGCTTTAAATAATATAAATATTAATGTCATATTAAAGATTTTCAGCTTTTAAGCTTAAACTTGAAAAACACTTAGTTTAAATCTAAAGTTCCATATTAAAAAATAATATTTTCTAAATCACAGCTTTAAAGCTGGAACTTTATAGAGAATAGCTTAAGTAAAAATAAAACGTTTGAATTGCAGCATTTAAGGCAAATATATATTTCTGAAGTCACATGCTCTTTGATTTCCGAGCTATATAAATAATAAATATAAATTAAGCTTTAAACTTAAACTCTTTATTAAAAAAATATTCACTTTCACATCAGATCTTTTAACCTTCAGTAATTTTTAAAATCCAATTCTTTTTAAAGTTAGAGCTTAAATTAAAGTTCAAAATCGTGACACTAAGGATTTGATCTCAAAATCTATATTAAATAAAACTCATTTTAATATCAGAGCTTCAAATCTGTAAATAAACTTAATTAAGTATTACTTTTACATTGAATTATTAAAGTAATTTTCAAATCCTAAACTATTTTGAGTTACGAGTTCAAATCAGAACTTTAAAGCTCAAATTTAAAAGGTTAATCTTTGATTCAATCAATCTCAAATTCTTTATTATACTACGAGTTACTTATTAGTCCTTTAAACTGGAAACTGATATTGAATAGCAATCATAAGTTATAAATGCCATATTGAAGCTTTAAAATATTTTTGAAAACCTAGACTCTTTTAAGTTTATCAGTATTCTTAAACTCAAACTGAAAAAAACTAAGTTTAAAACTCAAATTTAATATTAAACTAAATCCAATTTCATATCAGAGCTTTGAAGCTTTTATATTAAATAAACATTTTTAATTTATCTTAATTGAATTTATTTATTTTTTTTTTTTTTTTTGTAATTCAATTTTATATTTATAAATAGTTTATGTATTACATATAAACTTTAAAAGCTGTTTTGTAACACTAAGCTCTTTTGAGTTTAAAGCTTAACTAAAAGTTCATATTTTACAAAGCTTTTTAAAGTGAACTTAAAATTTTTATTTTGAATAACAGTTTTCATTAGTTTTGAATTATTGTCTATTTTAACGCAATAGTTTTCAGAAAATGTTAAATATTTTGTTTAAACTAAATTCGTTTTCTTATTTAAAAGAAAAACTTTAGATAAATTTGGAAAAACAAAAGAAAAATTTAAAAATAAAAAAAGAACAAAATTAAAAAAATATATCACTACAATCTAAACAGAAATAAACTAAAACAATTCCTTTCAATTAAAAAGAAAAAATGAAGTTAAAAAAATTATTTCATCACAGTCGAATCTAGATATAGAGTCCAAAAGATAATCTAAATCAGCAATTTTAATTAGTTGAAATCACTAGAAAAATACTCAGATTGAAATAAAAGATTGAAATAAGAGTGTGAAAAAGTTTCAAAAAAATTTTTGAAAATTATTCAAATTAAATTCTGATATGGAATATCTCGTAGGAAAATCAAAAAAAAAAAAAAAAAAAAATGTTTCAAATCTTAAGAAGTAATTTTTATACATTTGAAAATTTTAAATTCATATTAGGAAAGTTTTGTTCATTTTAAATTTTAATAAAAAGTTTAATTCTTAGTATTAATTGTGGAACTGTTTATAATATAATCAGTTCATTTCAAATTTATTGTAATAATTAATTAGTTAAAAGAGTTTTTTTGGGAACAAGTGATTAATAACTAATTCTATATTACTTATACATTAATTCTGGGAAAGAAAATCCTAACTTTTTGAAATAGATATTTCCTTTTACTAATACCATTTGTAATAATATGAAACTAAGATTAAGAAACTGCTTACGAAAACACTGCAAAAAATGGGTGTCGTAGTGCTTTAGTAAAACCAGTTTTGGTTGTGTTAGTTTCCAACAAAAATAATTATTTCTAAAAAATAAGTTCTAAAACTTTCTTGCTTTCTATAAAGCATTCTGGCGCGATAAGTCCTCCAGAGAAGTAAATAGTTCTAGGTTTAATCTGCTTCTAGGGAAAAAAGGCCATTAATGTTCGAAATTAACTCTCTAGGCTTTAGGCTTTACTTTCTAATACCCCCTTTCTAAATACATATGAAAAATTTTAACCAAATGATTTTTTTTTAATAAAAAACAAAAAAAAAAAAAACATTTAAAAAGGCAAGTAACCAATAAATACACTGGGCGGGTTTTTTTTTAAAGAAAAACATAAATAATACATAAAAAATCTCATAAAACAAATAAAAAAAAGCTAAAACTTAAAAAAATTAAGAAAAACAAAATTTTCGTCTGTGAGACACATAATTCGACAAATTAAGAAGACATTAAATGAAATAAAAGAACTTGACTTAAAAAAAAGTAAAAATGCCAGAAATAAAATCATACATCACTTAGGGAACCTTGCATTTCATCCCGTAAGTCTTTAGAATCTTTCTGATCACACTATACTCGAAAAGATTTGTTCCAATTCTTTTGAGGAATGTTTCAATATTGAATCGTTGTGCAGTAAATTATCGAATTCTTGAGAGGCCAACTTTAATTCCTTATCGGTAACAATAATATCTTCGAATTTTTTCAGTTCAGTAATAACGGAAGCCATACGTTTAATGCCTCGTCCTGAAGAATGCCACAGACGTACATTACGATTGATGGCCATAACTTGTGGTTGTTGGGGTGTTGTTTCTCTTTGTTGGCCAAAATGGTCCTGTACTGAAGGCGTTGATGTTAATGTTGCTGTTGGTGGTGGTTGTTTGGGTAATGGTGGCGGTTGGTTTGATTTAGTAGATTTATTCGTTGAAGTTGTCACACCGAAATATTTAGCATATTTATCATCCACCTGGGGCGAAGAATAGGGCCCATTTAGTGAAGCCGATCGGGGTGTCAATTGGCGTGTTATGCCACTACCTGTGCTGGTATTAAAGGATTGTGATGTATTTGCTTTGCGGGTAAATTTTCGGCGTATTTCCACTACGGGTGTAGTTTGTTCTTTAAGTGAAGTATCTACATTCTCTTTGCCCGAATCTGTGCTGAAATCTTCATTATGATGACCATTCGTTTGTAATGAAGTATTTTGATATTTGCGCAGACTCTGACCTCCACCATTACTCAGGCCATTTGAAATTGTGGACATATCCATGGAATGATGTTCAGCACTATTTTCCAGTGACGTAAGAGCGTTCAGAGAATTTTGAGTTTTATTATTGTAATCAAATTTCATAGATTTGCTATTAATTTGCATTTGTTTTTGTTGCTTTTGATTGCAATTCTCTATAAAAGGCGATTTGATTTTACCAATTTTCTTTGGTGGCCCTGAATTTTCATGTTCCCCATTGCTTTCAGAAGCCGAGGAAGATTCCTTGTTGGCTGATGAAGGCTCTTTGGAATTGTTATTATTACGATCATTATTAAGGAATGTAGTAGGTAACATAAGTTTACCTATAGTCTTCAGTTTAATACGTTTCATAGTGGGCGTTAAGGTAGAAGTAGGTGTGGTTTCAGTTTCTGCCACATGACTTGGTATGGGTAGCGGTTTTTTGGTGGCCTGCAAAAATGGTGAAGTTTTAACTATATCAGCTTTAATGGCAAAATGAGAATCAGTAAGATCATGTTCCGTCTCCGTGTTTGAAGTTACAGCATCATTTACCACTGTTGAAGAAGAACCATTGTTTCTTAATATTGTGGGTGATTCTATGAAAATTGGCAAAGGACATTCCATGGGTGTTGGTGTAACACTGGCACTACTAAGACTTGTACTACTACGTGGTGTTGTTGCCATATAATAGTGATAGGAACTTACACTCGAACTTCGTTCTATAGAATTAAATGGTGGACTGCGGGTAAAAGAGCATGAGTTGCGCTTACTCACTTCACTTAAACTGCTGAAAAATCTTAAACGTTCCGATACTGGTAATGATGAGGGCTCTAAAAAACATATTGTTGGCAAAAGAGAAAGAACACAAATAATTTCAATATTCTCTAAAAAAAACACATCTCTAGACTTACGTGTTTTCATTTTAGTTACTCTTTTCTTGATTTTTGAAAAAAAAACGTTGTTGTTTGCTTGTTTTGTTACGTTTTTTAGAAAATATTTTTTATAAAATTTTAATCTTGCTTGTTTGACGTTTAAATTACAAATAATCTTGAAATTTAGAATTGTTTATTACTTGATGCACTTGCAATTTAAAACAGAGAAATTCTTTTATTTTTTTTATCGTTGCACAAAGAAATAAATGGTTCTGGGTTTGACTTGCTTTTTTTAATGTTGTTTTTCATATACTTTTTTATATTGTTCCGCTTTTGTGGTGATAATTTTGAAACATTTTTTGTACCAACAAATAAATACAAACGATAAAAATCTTATTCAAGTCGAATTTATTGTACGTGGCTAAATTGGAAAATACTATAAATAATAATATTAAAAATAAGTTTTAAAAAATGTAAAATTATAAATTATGAATAACATGGAAAAAAATTACTAACATCATTGAAAAATAACACAGGACAACACTGATTCTGCGGCATAACTGTCGGTCAAGTCTGCAAATAAAATTTTTTGAATTGACCTCGTGTTCGTCTCGTAGGCAAACCGTTCTTAAGTGTGCCCAAATTGCCTGAAAAATGCTATGCCGGAGATAAAAGTTTTCGCTTTGTCGACCTGTGTTTCGGTTCAACTTTCTAATAAGATTTTAACTATATATATATATATATATATATATATATATATATATATATATTGATTCAACAAATTTTATCTTATCTTAGAGAATGTCATAAAGAGATTTCTGGGAAATTTTACATTTTTCATTTCCCGCTTTCTCGGAAATTTTTATGCAGGATTTCCCTGCATGTATTTTCTAACTGAACTGATGATACAACCAGAAAATTTGTTTCGTAGAAATTTGATAAAGTAAAAACCAGTTGAGATAAAATTTTCAGAGAGTCTGACAAATTATAAAATCATATAAGATGCTTTTACGTCGAGTCTATTCAAGACATTTTTATAAAGACAAACGTCAAATTTTTGTCTGAATTGTCTATCAATTATAGGGGAAAACGTATGTCATAATACATATGTAATATACAATCAAAATACCGTACAGAGGGTTGAAATTGAGAAATATGGCGATTAATCGAAACTTTAAAATTAATATTTGGAAAAAGTAACTGATTCTAGGTAAAAATAGATAAATCGAAGCATCATTATCTGTTAAAAAAAAAACTTTTAATTTTTTTTTCACACTTAGTATAGTGCGCTGTCAAAGTCACATATTGTTTGCAATTTTTTATCACAGTAGTAAAAACTGAAAATTGAAATCTTTCAAGTTTATATTTTTGTGTTTAATTTTATAAAAAGTATTTTTTTAAACGTAGGTATTTAGAAACATATTTACGTATTTTTTGTTAAAATTAAAGTTGCAGAAAGATTTTTAATATATTTTTTTTAATCGGTCTAAAAACGTTAATTTTATAGTTTTATATAGAAATTCAAAAAGCTTTTAGAGAAACTTGGGTGAAAACATTTTTTTTATTTTTATTTAATACATGTTGGAAAACCAAAATAAAAAAACATTTTGCGGATTTTATGCGATTTGGAAGAAAAAAATATTTTCAAAAGAATTTCAAGGTAAATATGCTTTTTTTTAACAAAAACTAAACAAAATTAATGTAATAAGAATTTAAAATAAAAACTTTATTAACTTAAATATTTGCTTTATCAGTGTTATCGGGAGGTGAGAAAAAAAGAGGTTAAATTGAACTTTAAAAAAGGTCAGAAAAGGCTAAATAAAAAAATAAGCTCAGAAAAAAATTAAATTTTGTATATGCTTTAAAAACTTATTTTTTTCCTTTCTCATTAGTTTTTGATAAGATACTGAGTAATTCCATTTTAAATTTAAAACATCTTGACTACTTTGAAATTTTTTCTGCAGTAAGTATAATGATAAATCTTCCTAGCAAAAAATATAACAAAAAATTAAAGATGCAGTTTTTTAAATATATGTCTTCAGACAATTTTTAGGAAAAAAATATGTTTTATATGGTATTTTTTGACAAAAACTATTTATGGACAATATATATTAATCACTTTTAAGGCTAAAGAGTTGCCACAGTTTTCAAAATAAAAATGAAAAAAAGTATGTAAGCTTGTACATTCTCCTCTACACATGAATAAAATTTTATCCAAATCGGTAACCAAGGGTCAAAGTTTTTTAAATTTAAAATGGAAATTTGTAAATAAAACATAGGACGGTTACCAGCGAAATGAATTCCTAAAAAATCGCCCAAAAAATGCCCATACAAATTTTGGATTATATTCCATATGAAGTAATTACATATATATATATATATATATATGTAATTATAATATCGATTTAGTAAATCCATAAAATTAGTTGTTATTTTTGATTTGGAGATGAAGCGCCGCAGGCGAAAATTTTTGTTAAATATAAAAAATTTTGATTTTTTTGTGCAACTAAATGGATGATTCTGTAAAATAAAATTAGTAATAGCATTTAAGAAGTTATTTTCTTCCTAAATAATATTTTAGCCTTTTCAATGCAATTTTCAAAGGCTAGAAGAAAGCTTAAAGCTAAAACAGAAACTTCGAGACTAAAAGCAAAAAAAAAAGTGTTTAAATTTAGCCTTAAAAAGACTAAACTGGCAACACTGTGTTTTATTTAAGAAGAGAACTTTGTATAAACTACTTAAAACAGGTAGAAAAGTATCAGTAGAGCAAGTTTTGCTATATTAAGTCACTTCAATGCGCAAACGTTATTGTGAATTTGCGTCAACGTGACAGGGTTTTATATGGAAGCTATGGTCATTTATGGACAGATGATTCTCTAATTTAGCCGTAATATTAAAACTTAAATGAAATTTATTTCAACTAAATTTTATATTTATGCGATTATTTACACAGTAATTATAAACGATAAAGTAATTCCGGGAAGGGTTCCTTTAAGGGGGGGTACCGTAAATTTTGGATCGAAATTTGGTAGTATGATTTTTGCTTAAATAAAACTTATCTATGATGAATTTCATTTAAATACGGATTTATTAAAGATATTTATAAGCATTTGATATATTTTCGGGAAAAATTTAAAATGGGGGCTGATAGAAATAATGATTACATTTTAACCAATATTATTGTGTTATGTTATTGGCCCAAAATAGACTTAAGTACCAAATTTCATAAAGTTTCCTTTAAAACGGCGACCTACAGATTAGGAAAAATTATTGTTTTTGATGCACGGACATCCGCACGGGCCGAAGTTTACGCTAAAGAAAATTTAAAAAGTATTTTTTCGATGTATTAATAAACTAATTATTACAATAAAATTATAAACAAAACGTTATACACCTTCCCTGAATTAAGCGCCATTTTTGAGATACTATCCCAATATGTGCAACGTCAAGACAAAGTTATAAAGCTGCAATAATGTTAATAAATTCAGTCTACGTTAGACAAATTTTTATTCGGGTAAAAATTTGCCAAGCATAGACTCGACATTAAGAAATGTCCAACTGAGAAACACAGAAACATTTCTCTCTTATCTATGGATCTATAACATAAAAACGAGAAGAAACATAGTCTTTAATACTGTTTCTGTTTTAAATCATTATAGAATTATTAAACTCTATAAAGTCAAATTGGTTGTAATTTTTTATAAATTTAATTTTTAAGGAGATTTACGGAACTTGTATAAAACGAATTTTGATGATTTCAATGCCTAAGTAAATATTTTGATTTTTATTTTCAGAAATCTCTGTTTTGTAAGATTATTAATTAACTTTTTTTGAGATAAGTAGTTTAAAATGTTGGTAACAAATCTTAGCTGGACCGATCTTGATGAAACCCGGGACATCGAAAATAAATCGGAACTTTTATCAAAAAATTAAAATATAAATTTTAATTTTTTAAGAAAGTCCTATTATATTTTTAAGACTTTAATAAAGCGTGAAAATGTAATTTTGGAAAATATTGAAAGTGCACCTAAAATCCAGCAGTGGTCGAAAATAATAAATTTTTGAGGAAAAGTGCAACTTTTTGAGTGTAAAAAATTTTGATTTTTTCATATTAAAATTTTTAATTATCGCAATTCAATAAGTACAAACAAATTTTTAAAATCAAAATTTTGAAACAAGGGAAGTCACTGTGTAGTTCGATTCGAAAGAAAACACTTTCGAATTTCAATGTATAACGAACGATTTTCCTTTCAAATCTTGTTACATATGAAATAACCTCCCTGATCTAAAAAATTCAATTTTTTTGCCAAAAAATTAACTAGAAATAATTTTTCTTTTTTTAATTTTGTTAACAGTTCTGTATTTTTTTTTAATTTTCTAAAAGATGAGATTTTAGAAAAGCGTGTAAATCTATTTTTGGAAATATTGAAGGTGCACCCTACATCTAGCAGTAGTCGAAAATTTAAAATTTTTGTACAACAATAACTTTTTGAGTCTGTAAAAAAATTTGTTGATTTTGGTACTTATTTGAATTAAATTAGATAGAACAATATGCCTTTAAAGTTTTTTCAAAAAATTGTGACAATCCACCGATAAATTTATTCACACGAGCCATTTATCTTATAAAGCCCTTATTATCAATAATAAAAGTTTTGACCTTAAAAAATATACAGAAAAATTACGAATGTATATTTGTTTGCATTTTTGAATTATAAAAAATTTTAATATTTTTAAATAAATCATAACATATCAAAAATATATTTTGTAAATTCATGTCTGAATATTTTCGAAGCAAAACAAATAAAATGTATTTTGTTTTTCATAAAAATATTTAAAGTTTCAAAACGTTAAATTTTTAAAATGAAGGCATAAGTTTAAATGAAATATAATAATCTTAAAGCTTCTACAAAGAAAAAAGGGCCATTATTAAAAAAGTATAATCTGTCTGAAACTGACTATAAACCTTAATAAGTTTTGTGGTAATACTATTTTAAACAAACGAGTTACAGATCTGATCTCACAAGACATGAAACTTTTAGCAGTTTCACTTTATAATCATAATTCAAAGTTCAAAAATTTAGAAAAAGGGCTTAAATTTACTTAACTTCTTCCCATTCTTCTACACTTTTTGTTTTCGCGTTTATACTTTTGAATCTCATTCAATTATATATAAACTAATCGAACTTTGTGGACAAAATTCTACACCTTCTTTGTTTTTGAGAAGACTTCCAACAAAATTTTTTTTCATTTTTTAAATTCTTTGGTTTTTTGGGCGAGGTCTGTGCGCCTCTCAAAGGAACGCAAATTTTTAAATAGAGATTGATACTTGTTGAAATTATGTGAATTTTGCACTATATTTTGTTGAATTCACGAAATAGTTAACGCAGTAGATAATCTCAAAATTTGGAAAACAAGAGTTTTTAGCGAGGCACATTTACAGTTTCATATACATATAATATTATGGATTACTGTATGGAGTTAGTTTTTAGTTATTTTACAAAATAAAATCGAAGGAATATTAAAAACAAATGTAATAAAAAATGTTATGACCTTTTGAAAATTGCATAAAAATATTTGATATAAGAACGGCGATAAATTTAATTGATCGGGACCATAAATTTAAATCAAATGTCGTTGATAGTTGAAAACGGTAAACTTTTCAAGACAGATTTTGCTAAGGTACATCGCACAGACAACACGAAATTTATCATAATTAGCATAAATAGGTGGTGTTGTAACACTTAACGAAAACGTAAAGGCGCATCAAAAAACTTCGAAAGATAAAAATTTTATGAACCAAAAAATAAAATAAATTATTTGGGATAAAAAAATTATAGCAATATTAAATAGCACTTCTTTGTAAGAAACTCAAATAAAATATATTTTAGTATAATATCCCAGCAAAAACTTTTTAGTTTTTGGTAATGACAACTACTTATTAAAGTAGTTTCTTGGTAATGAGGCGTCATTATTATTTGCCTACTCTGTATTACATTAATAAGTACTCAATAGTATAATAGCATAGTAATACTGCAATCACGTGGATGAGTTGGCTAGACCGTCGGATTAACAACCAGAAGGTTGTTGGTTCAACCCCATTCTGAAGCTGTTAGTTTTTTATAACAAAATGTCTAAAAAGATATTTTAAACTAAAAAGAGACGTTAGTCATTAAAGACGAATGGTTAGTTTGTGTCCAAGTTTAGGTACATATTTTTGTGTACCCCTAGAGTCAAAAAATAACTTCATGAATTTGTGGACAACTCGAACAAAAATAACTAGTTATTCAGGCAAAAAATAAGTAGCTTATTTTTGTTTCCAATTATACCTGCAAGCTTATCAGAAAAGCAAAGTTTTTGCTGGGATATGTAGAGATAATTTAGCTTTTATCCCTATTTTTTGGAAATTTTTAAAAATTCCGATTTTTAGTATAACTTTTTTTTCTTCTTAAATTTACCAGAAAACCTTAAAATAGGCCCCACTAATACCATCAAACTTATATACATGACTTTTTTTCTATACTTTTTTTTAAAATGATAATTTTAGGTATTTTGCAAAATTTGTGGTTTAGTATTATTACATTGCAAAAGCTAAAAAAAACCAAGTATATATGGACCATTATCACAAATTTTCGATTTTTGGCCTTCAAGAGTTTTTATTTTTTTTCTTGATGGCACATTAATATATATATTATATATATATATATACATACATACATAAGCCGTCGCGATAATGGGCAGTAGCGAATACTGAGCTAGCACTATATATATATATATATATATATATATATATATATATATATATATAGATATATATATGTACTTAATTTGGAAATGTTTTATATATATATATGTATATATCTACATATATATTTATATACTTATGTACATATATATATATATATATATATATATATATATATATATATATATATATATATATATATATACATACATATATATATATATATATATATACATATATATATATATATATATATATATATATTTTCTTTTTTAATTTGGAGATGTTTTGTGTAAAGATTTAAATAGTTCATACTTTCATCGGAATGTTGATTTAAACTTCTATATAGTACTTAGATTAAAAAAATTTTGATTTCAAGAATAATTTTCAGGATCTTTTCGCGACCCCCAAGAGGACCCCTTGTGTTTTAAAAGAACTAAAAAACTAACCTTTAATTCATATTTTTTTTTAATCATTAATATTATAAAATTTATCATATTTCCCACAATATTAAATAATTGAATTCGTTTTATATACTTTTATAAGAAAATATAAAATAAGCTAAGTTCCCTCAATAATCATGCAAACCATTTGATCAGCAAAAAATTTTTATAAAATAAACGCAAAAAAAAAATATAACATATTTGTTATCTATTTCCCCTTTTATGTAATAAATTTAAAAAATTTTAATTTCACTGATGTTAAATAAAATCGTAATCCAAACATTTATGGAAATATATGTATACAAAATTCATTTTTTAATTCGGACAAGCGAAAAATAAAAAAAAAATAAACAGACGTAAAAAAAATGCATAAAATTAAAGCATGCGCAACATAAAAGTATTATTTATTTTTAAAAATAAAAAGAAACAAATCAAAAAAATTTAAAAAAAACAAATGCATTCCAAAAGTTAATTATGAAATAAACAACAATAACAAATAAATATAGTGAAATTAAAATGAAATTAAAAAAAGAAGAAATGAAAATATAATAATGTAAAATATTACCACAATTTGCAGACGTAATAACACTCTGACGTTATTTGTACGTATTTATTAAAATAATTTAGAAATTAACGCGTTTAATAAAAAAAAAATTGTAGGCCAATAAAAAATAAAAAAAAAAAAAATAATAATAATTCTCCTAAGTTGTTTTTTCTTTTTTTGCATTATTTATTTAGATGAAGGTTTTTATTATTATGTTATTTTCTTTTAATAATTTTTATTTTTTATTATTAGTAAAACATATTATTGTTATTTATAAGAAAATATATTAACGAAAATAAATATAACAAATTTGCAAAACAAACAAACAACAACGACAACAACAAAAATTGCATTCAATGAGCAAAAACTTAAAATAAAAACACATTGGCGTTCATGAAAAAAATTAGAACTTAAACTTAAATTATATTTAAATTGAAAGCAAAAGTTATTAAGATTTTAGTAGAAAACAAGAAAAAAAATTAATAAAATATAATAATATTTTTTTTTTAATTTGTGTTTAATTTTGAAAATTTACTTACCGATTTCATCATCTGGATTAAGAGGTGGATTATTTGGTGTTTTAGGTTCATCCGTATTAACAGCTAGAGAAGGTGATAAACGACGCGGTACTGGAAAATAAAAGAGAAATTATTAACATTAATTTAAACAATAAATTCCTTTATAGTGAATTAAACAACCCTACAAACATTTAGAGGTTATCTTCCAGGAAGAAATTTACTTAAAATCTTCTTTTTATTATTTGGACGAAATCATCAAAGAAATATTTTTCTAATATTGCATTTTTATCAGTTAAAAAAAAATTAGGCAATAAAAAAAACAAAAACAAAAATATATAAAATTAAAATTTTTTATTATTTTTATGCTTAAAATATCGCCCTTTTTTCAGTAAAGAGCATCTGGAAGAAATTAATGCAATACTTTTATTTTTCAGTCACAATTTTTTCGTCGTTGTCGAAAATTTGTTTAAAAATTAAGAAAATATTGAAGAAATTTGTTTGTGTTCTAGCAAAAAATGAATATTTTATGTGAGTGTTTCAGTTTTCGTGCTTCATGATGTTAAGATTTATGTGCTTGAACGCTTTACAAGTTGTAATAGTTTTCTTTATTATATTATTTCAATATTTATTTAGTGATAATTTTTCTATATATTTATTACATCTTCCAGAAAATTATCTGGCGATATCTTCTTGCTTTCACCAAGGTAATTATCTAGCAATATTGCCTATTTTTCTTCCAGACGTATTTGATTCCTTATTGCTTAGATGTATCGCCTGTGACGCACAATCTCTCCCGATGGAGGAAACTACAGCAATACGAATTAAAATCACTTTCGTATTATTTTGCTAGTAGGGAATAGATTAAAATAATATATACGTATATCAAACTAATAAGCACATTCCGACCAATTTCAGTCGGGATATAAGTGGTTATAATAAGATAATGGATCGGATGGGGTAAAATATTTCTTGCACCATTTTAAAAATTTAAGCTTCTTATAATGCATCCAAGGCAAAGTGGGGCCTACGACAAACTATTTGGTAATAAATATATGTATCTTAAACTGTTACACCATTTAGGAGATACGAGGGCGGATCAATAAGTCCGTGATTTTTCGAACTTCCCTCGTAGTTATATGAAATGCAAGTACCACCTGTTAATAGACTACTGTCAAATTTTTAGCAAGTGTCGTCATTTACTTTGCGTTTAACAGCTGTTCAAAATATACAACCTCGTGTATTTTTCTAAAAATGGAAAAAAGTGATTTTCGAGTGCTCATTAAAGATTATTTTTTGTGAAAGAAAACCGTCAATAAAACTAAGGAAAAGCTCGATAAATACTAATGGGACTCTGCTCCATCGATTAAAATGATAAAAAAGTGCTTTACTGACCTTCGGTGTAGTCGCACAAGTACAAATGACGCTGAACGTTCTGGACGCCCAATTGAGATCAGTACACCCGAAAATGTCGAAAAAATCCACGATATGGTGTTGGCCGATCGAAGGTTAAAAATGAGTGAGATTGTTGAAGCCATAGGCATTTCATATGGCAGTGTGGTTTCGATTTTAAATGATCAGCTGGGTTTAAGAAAGTTGTCTGCAAGATGGGTGCACCGTTTGCTCTCAATTGATGTGTGACGTGTGACAACTTCAAAAGATTGTTTCTAGTTGTTTAACCGCAATCCGAATGAGTTTTTGCGGCGATTTGTAAATGTGGATGAAACATGGATCCATTACTGTACTCCGGAGACTAAACAATGGGTTTCTCCGGGTGAACCTGCTCCGAAGAAGGCCAAGGAAAGTTTGTCGGCCAATAAGGTGATGGCAACAGTTTTTTGGGATGCACGCGGGATAATGCACATCGATTATCTTCAAAAGGGAAAAACAATAAACGGCGAATATTATGCCAACTTATTAGACCGATTTAATGAGGATTTAAAGAGAAAACGACCCCATATGGCAAAGAAAAAAGTTATTTTTCATCAAGATAATGCATGGGTGCACACGTGTGCAGTCTCAATGGCAAAACTCTATGAATTGGGCTACGTATTGGTACCTCATCCACCATATTCCCCGGATTTAGCCTTTAGTGACTACTTCCTATTTCCAAACCTAAAAAAATGGCCCAGTGGAAAGAGATTCAGCCACAACGATGAAATTATTGACCAAACAAATGCCTATTTTTTACGCAAAGTAAATGACGACACTTGCACAAAATTTGACAGTAGTCTACTAATAGGTGGTACTTGATGAGAATAGTGTTGCATTTCATATAACTACGAGGAAAAATAGAAAAGTCACGGATTTATTGATCCGATCTCGTAGTATAACAAATAATGTATAGGAAAATTGTAAAGGATGGCTTAGCCTTCAGAAAATTTATCTTTGTTATAATACGGTTTGCCAAACCTGACCACCATGAACTTGAGAAAAATTTAGGACTCGTAAATTTTATTTTTTGAAAGGCAGATTTCGATGATTTTTATGATGTGAAGAAATAGTATGTGGATTTTAGATAAAACAAATTAAGTATAATTTTAAATGTTTCAGGAGAGCAAAAAATCCGTTTAAAAAATACTATAGAAGTTTTCTGTGAACTATATTTCTAAAGCTAAAAATCGTAGAAAAAAACCCTTATCTCGACTTGCGATATTTTGTCAAAAGTCCACAGATATGCTCTTTGTCTCTTGTCTCTTTTTTAATTTTGTATACATATATTTGTGCTTGAATTTTGAAATTTTTGTTTTAATTTTTCCCTTTGAATTTATTTTACTTTTCGGAATTAATTACGGTAATGAAGGATTCGTTGTCTTAAATACCCCGTTATCCCCAATACATTCCAAGGAATCATGCTAAATCTTTACTTTAATTCGTCAAGTCTTGATAAATTATCAAAGTTTACACTTTTAAATGAGTGTGAAAAATGTGATACGTTTTGTGCAAATACGGAGCCAAATATATTAAATATTTTCTTAAAGTATTATCAGTCAAATTTTATTTCTTTTTACATATATTAAATGATATAATGAAAGAAATTGATAAAGACTTTCACTCTATATATTCAATTTCAAGTTTATTAAGCTAGAAAATAAAATTCATGTGCGACTTTTTTAACTAAAAAAAAAAAAAAAACAAACTTAATAACCATATACAGTATATTGATTGGCTTAACATCCCAGCAAAAACTTTTTGGTTTTCGGTAATAACAACTACTTATTAAAGTAGTTTCTTGGTAATGAGGTGTCATTATTATTTGCCTACTCTGTATTTCATTAATAAGTACTCAATAGTATAATAGCACAGTAATACTGCAATCACGTGGATGAGTTGGCTAGAGCAACCAGAAGGTTGTTGATTCAACCCCATTCTGAAGCTGTTAGTTTTTTATAAAAAAATGTCTAAAAAGATATTTTAAACTAAATAGAGTTTTTATCGCTTAGGCTGCTATGTGCGAGATGGTGTACTGAGTAAGACGTTAGTCAGTAAAAACGAATGGTTAGTTTGTGTCCAAGTTCGAGTCTCACTGACGGCAAAATTTTGTTGTTTTTTTTATTTTTGGTTTTCGTTTGGGTACATATTTTTTAGTACCCCTAGAGTCAAAAAATAACTACATGAATTTGTGGACAACTCGAACAAAAATAACTAGTTATTCAGGCAAAAAATAAGTAGTTTATTTTTGTTTCCAATTATACCTGCTAGCTTACCAGGAAAGCAAAGTTTTTGCTGGGATTAAACTAGTTCCTGATCAGTTAAAAATGTAGACAGTAGAGCAAATTTTATGACAAAAGTCAAATTGTCAGAATCACAATTTTTAGTGCAAAAAAGAACTTCTTCCATTGTTGTAAATATTAAAAAATATATAAATAATATACATAATTTATCGCCCTCAAATTAGAGATCCCGTGTAAAATCAATTTACTATAGTTTAATATACAAAATGATTCTGAGCCGATAATTATTCTAAAAAGCGAGAATAATCATATAAAAAAAGTCAACTCTTGTAATGGAAATTTGGGATTGTCAAAGAAAATGGTAGAAAAAAATATTGCATGAAAATTTTCAATTAAATATTTAATCAAAAAGTAATATTGGTTTCAATAAATTTCATAAACTCATAAATAATTAATTTATTGATTTACAATAACGTGTAAGATAGTGTTTTAAATTATATAAACTTTTTATTAATCAATATAATAACAATATTTTTATGGGTACTCGATACTACTCAATACTTTTTTTAATTTTCTTAACTTAACTACACAGAAAAAAGTCACCAATCATCAAAGTAATTCAGTGAATTAAAAATTGTTTAAATTTTCACCTCCTACCAAAATGATAATATCAATTACTAATAACTGTAAAAAATGGAAAACAGAAAAAATTTTCCAATTAAAAAATTTATTGAATCAATCAAGTGGATGATTGAATGAATTAAAAAATTAGATGAGAAAAAATATTACTTGAATTTTATTTTTACTATTTCTTTTATTTTTGCTTGAATACATTAATTAAATTTTGATATAAAATATAAAACAACTGTGTTAATTGAAAAATAATAATTTCTTTCTGTGTATCCAGATAGAAAAAGAAATACTGAAGAGCCCTTCGAAAATAACTTCCCAAATGGTAAAAAGGTACTAGAGAGTACTTAGAAAATGCTTTATTACACTGTCAAAAGATCTTCTCCCATCATAGCAAACTATTTTCCATTTTACACAGCGTGTCGTTGGAGGCAAGGCCTTGACTTCTCGTTGCAACGACATGCTCTTAAATTAAACGGCTTTTTTATGTGCAATGCTGTTTAAAAAGTATCTGGAATTTTATTTAATTTTTCTAAATATATAGAATTAAAATAAGACTAAATGATTTTCAGGTCTTTAAGTCCAAGGTTTATAAATATTTCTGTAAGTAATGAGAAATTTTAGTAGTTAATAAGTGAGCAATTATATATTTTCTACCTAGCGACAAGTGAAAGGGATACAAGAATTCGTAATGGATTTTTTTTAGAAAGGAAGCCAAGGTTTCTATTGAGGATTTTTCATAGAAGACAAATGTGTTTTGAATGTGTTTTGAATTTTTTCGGAAAGGAGTCTTTTTTTAACTTTTAGCCCAAACACTCTTGTAAATATAGTTGACTTTTCTTAAGAAACAGTATTTTCTCTTAAGAAAGTATTCCACTGCTTGTGCTAAAAATACAACTCTTAAAGTATTTGAATACCAAAAAAAGGTAGTATGAATACTGAATACCTTTATACTCAATACTTAAAAAACTTTAGTATAAAATTTCTAGATGTTAATAATATAACAAATCGATATATCTTTAATTTATTTTTTCTGATTATGATTTTATTTTTATATATATTACTAAGTCATTTAATATAGAAAACATTAAAAATATTAGTTAATATGTTAATCGTTAATATGTTTAAGTTTGTGGTTTCAAGAAATATGTATGAATTTTACATGATTTATATTTAAAGTATTTCGACCACAACATAAAATATTATATAAAAGTTATATGTTTAAATATATAAATATTTAAAGATATTTGTTTCCAGTAAATTACAAGATTGTAGTAAAAGTATTTCGTCACAAACAATTTTTAGGACATTTCTATTTCCAAATATTTATTTATTTATTTATTAAGAATTTAGTATAAAATAAAATTTGTATTCTAAATACAGTTTTATAAAGACCTTAAGCTTAATTATTATGGTTCAATAAACAATTTCAACAGTCAGACTACCTTTAAATTATTTTTACAGAGTTTGAATGTAAAAAAAAAAGAGTAAGTGATTACAAGATTATTCATAAGTTTATATATGATGGTATAAATTTGTCTTCTTTAAGAATTTTATAATTTTATTTATGCTTTCTGAAGATGGATAGGATAGGAGATGTAGTGGATTATTTAATTCAAAGCTTTAATTTCGAACTAGTGCATAGAGTGGACAATGGCATAGGATATGATTAATGCTGACATTGCTGTGATTATCACAGGTACATGGGTTAGGGTTCTGGTCATTCAATAAATGAGCATGTGTTTGCTTGGTGTGTCCTAGTCTTAATCTGAGGAATTTAATGAGATCCAGTCTTTGGATTTTTATGTTATTTCCTAACCACTGTCTAATGTTGGACTTTTCGGTATTAATATCCCTATACCAAGAGCTTGTTAGGTTCCACATAGACATATGTCTCGATTCGGATAACATTTTTATTTCTTTATTTATATCCCTTACATTGATGTTCTCAGTTTTTATGAGTGGAGAATTCAATGCCTGTTTTGCCATAGAATCCGCGAACTCGTTTCCCTGGATCCCCATATGACCAGAAACCCACATAAGGATAATTTTTGGGTATAATAAAATTAGTATGTCTCGAATTTTATTTATATTAGTTTATTTATATTATGTTATATTAGTTATGAAGTTACAATATTAAAAATATTTCGTATGTATTGTAATTTAATATAGCTTTCATACAAAAAGCAGAAAAGTTATTAAAAAACACTTAGGGCTATTTTGAACCGAAGATTTGTCATACTACTATATATATATTAGGGTTAAAGTTCTATTTTATTTTCAGATTATTAAACATTTTTAATAGATTTCTTTTTTAACTTTTTTAAATTTCATTCTGTAGGAATTGATATATAGAAAAGTGGCTTCACGAATCGTAACTAAAATCAGAATAAATTGAAATTAAACGAAAAATTAAAGGGAAGGTTTATAAAAAATAAAAAAATCTAACAAATTCCATCGCTGGCTTATTATATTAAAGAAAGAAAACGGCTAAAAGCATATATATAGATAAAAATGTTTAAAAACGTTTATTTGTTAAGATAAAAAAATTTAATAAATGCGATCATCGTCTTCTATTTTATATTGATAAAAATTATGCGTTTTAAAATTAAAATATGTGCACTAGGTTTATTAGCCACAACATTATAGACCCAAACCAAAAAAAGCTTTAGATTAGATTACAATATAGTAAGAGTTGGGCATTTCAAAACAATGTGTTTATTGAAAATTTATTTTGGCTTATAAATATCTATAAAATCAAGAATAAATTTATTTTTTTATAAAAAAAGTATAAATTTATTGCAAGGTTAAATAAAATGTAAAGAAAAATAGAAATGAAGTCATGTTTTTCTATAGTTAATACTAGAGTTCCCTAAGATACCTTGATAATTGAGACAACTTTAAACAAATAAAAAATGCTTCAAAAAATAGATTTAGAGCGAAAGAAATTCTATTCAATTAGTAGGCACTCACATATTTTTAGACAGATTTCTTAAGATTTAACTGTAATGAGCAGTTAGGTAATTTCTCCACATTTATTTTGTTTTAACAAAATAAACCGTAATTTCAATTCTATTTAATAATTGTACACTGATTTTATGATCTTGGTTACAGAACATTTAAGTTATAAGAAATTTAACACATCCATAAAGATATAAAGATAATTAATTATAATGTATATATATATTAGTAAGTATATATTTTAATATTTATTTAGTTGTAATTTGTTTGTAATTGTTTGTCACTATAATTTTATTATGTTTTCTATTGTTTTGTTTTAAACAAATAATTACCAGTTTGTTATATGAAGGGTGACACATATTTTTCAGTTTATTAACTCATAAATAAACATAGTCGTGAACATAATAATAATTTTATAAAATTTACTTCTATGTTTTTTATTTTAACTATGTTTTGTATCTTTTAGTAGATGTCATTAATTACACAGGTCAACAAAATCACAACATATATATATTGCAGAAAGTTAAATAAAACTTTTTCATCACGTCACAATTTTAAACCATTGATAAACAAAGAGAATAAGCTTCTCTATGGAGTTTTTAGGTTATGTAATTTTATATGTAATAGATAGAGCTAATTATTTACTCAGGTTTTATAGACAAAGAATAAATCAAGTCTCCAACTTGCCACATCTAGCCCCTTGAAGTCTTTAAAGTTATAAACAGTGTTGCCAGGTCCGAAAAGGCTAAATGACCCAAAAATAAAACCAAAAAATTTATTTTTTTCCCGTTCTCATTAGTTTTTGATAACTTTTAAAGATATTGAGTAATTCCATTTAAAATTAAAAAAATGTTGACCACTAAGAAATTTTCTTTGCAGTAAATGGGTATTTCAAGTAGAGATACTTTTTTCAATAGCCTTTTTTTGACAGATCACGTGTGAGTCGTGTCATGCTGTCATGTTATTTTTGTTTAGTATTGTTTGGCATTTCATAATGGAAAGACTTACACCTGAACAACGTTTACAAATCGTTCAACTTTATTACGAAAATTCACGTTCTGTGAGGAATGTGTTTCGTGCACTTCGCTCAACTTATGGTCAACATAATCGGCCTACTGAGCGTACTATTCGCAACACCATTACCCATTTTGAGACTCAGCATTCATTAATGGATAATATTCGACCGAATAGACCACGTCCAGCACGCTGTGAAGAAAATATAGCGGCCGTAGCTGAGAGTGTACACGAAGACCGTGGAGAGTCGATTCGGCGCCGTTCGCAGTAAATCGGACTGACGTATGGAACAACTTGGCGCATTTTACGTCGATATCTTAAATTGAAAGCGTCCAAAATACAGCTTGTGCAACAACTGAAGCCGCTCGACCTTCCCAAGCGACATCGCTTCGTACTATGCGCTCTTGAAAAGTTCCAAGAAGATCCGACATTTTCGAGGCAAATTTTGTTCAGCGATGAATTTTGTTCTGGCTCAATGGGTATGTAAACAAACAAATTTGCAGCATTTGGGACGAAGAGCACCTGAAGAGATTCAAGAACTGCCACTTCATCCAGAAAAAACAACGGTTTGGTGTGGTTTGTGGGCCAGTGGAATCATCGGTCCATATTTCTTTAAAAATGATGCCAGTGCGAACGTAACCGTCAATGGCGACCGTTATCGTGCCATGATAACCGACTATTTGATGCCTGAAATTGAAGCTCGTGATCTCGGCGACATTTGGTTTCAGCAAGACGGCGCCACTTCCCACACATCGCATCAAGCAATGGATTTATTGAGAGAACACTTCGGTGAGCACATAATTTCACATTTTGGGCCGGTCGATTGGCCACCAAGATCGTGGTGACATCAAAACGTTAGACTTTTTCCCGTGGGGATATGTAAAGTTTAAAGTTTTAAACCCGCTTCGATTCAAGTCTTGGAGGAAAACATCACGCATGTCATTCGCAAGTTACCAGTCGAAATGCTCGAACGAGTCATCGAAAATTGAACTCAAGGGATGGACCATCTGCGATGTAGCAACAGCCAACATTTGATAGATATAATCTTCAAAAAACAAATGCCAACTAATGTTCTTTCAAATGATAATAAACATTCCCCATTAAATTTGAATTTTCTGTGTCTTTTTCTTTAAAAAAAAGTAGGGAACCTCGAAATGGATCACGCTTTCATTTTAGCCTTTTTAAAGCAATTTTAAGAATCAAAAAAAAAAAAGCTGGAAGCTAAAACGAAAATTTGAGGATAAAGGCAAAATAATATGGCTAGATTTGGTATTAAAAAGGCTAAACTGGCAATACTGGTATAAGAATCAAGAATTTCTCAATTAACCCTCATAAGGCTATGGAAAATTATGGTGAGGGGGAATTTGTATTTGATATAACTAACACATAACCGTAGAACTCAAAAGTGGTAAAATATTTAAAATTCCACTTGACAGAAAATGTGTATACCTAAAAAATTTTGAAAAAAAAATAATAATAAAAATCCAAATTTAAATTAAAAAAAGTCAACAAAAATTAAATCTTTAATAATTAATCTTAATTCTTACTCATTAGACCAAATATAAAGTTAAATGAAACATTTTCATCACGACACAATTTTAAAAGATATAATGTTTTTATTTTCAACTTCATTGAAAAATGTATTCATATTTTTCTTTCTTAAATTAGGATTTAAGAAAGTCCTTTGTTTCATTTATTCCTTATACTAAGAAGCAGAAATAGTCTGTCACCATAGCAGGATTCCATATGCCTTGACATAATCTCTCAGTAACAGCGTTTTGGTGAAAAACTCCACTTATTGCTCCTATATTTTCGGTAGTTTTGACTAATTTAAAGATTTCTAGGAGCTATGTAGGGCAAGACATGGCATATTCTACACTTTTGTTGCACTATTCCTTCTCTATAAAACACAAATGCCTAATTTGATCTACCTATTACTCAGAAAATTATATAACCTAAAAATTTATTGGAGGTACATATTTTATTTAATAATCAGTAGGTTAAAATTGTAACGTGATGGAAATGTGTCATTTAACCTTCTTCAATATGTTTAGTCTAAGGAGTAAGAGTAAGTAACGATATAATTTTGTTCTATTTTTTTTTTTTTTTTTTTTGTTGACTGTTATTTAAATTTGGATTTTTATTTTTTCAAACTTTTTTTCAAACGCATTTTTTTCAGTGCGATTTTAAAAATTTTACCACTAAGATTATGCGTTAGTTATATCGAATACAAACTTCCCCTCTACACACACATCTTGCAACATATTTTTCCATGGTTTTATGAGGGTTAATTGAGAATTTTTTACAATTTTAAAAGACTTCACTGGGCTATGTGTGACAAGTTGGACACTTGACTTATACTACAGTTTTGTAGCACCGTTTTTTTTTTTCTTTTGTCTATAAAACATAAATGACTATTTTGTTCTACCTATTACCTACTTCCTCAGGGAAGGATATTTTCTTTGGTCGTCAATGAGTTAAAAATTTGAGGTGATGGAGAAAAACGGAAAGGTTCCTAGTGATTAGAATGACTACACCTACAATATTTGCAACATATTTAACATTATACTTTTGTTAGTGTTGCCCGGTGTTATTTGCAGTTTTTTTTTTTTTACAAAAAATTAGCAAGAACGTTAAAAAATATGTTAGAAATAAACAAATTAATGCTTCGTTGAATTTGTTGCAAGAACATTTCTTAATGTTTTTTTGTCATTTAGGGCTCATTTGTGCATCATGGTATTTGCACAATGCGATTATAGTTAATAGCATAATAAGCGAGGGAGCATTTGTCAGTTTTTACAATAAGTGAGAAATTTGTGTAAAAATCAAAATTATTGTAATAGGAAAATGAAAAAAGTACGGATTATAATTTATAAATCATAATTTATAATTTGCAATTTATAATTTATAACTAAATAAACACTCATATCGTGAATAACAAGTGGAATTTTTGTTCTCTCGAAGGGAAAAATGCTATCGTGAATCTCGCGTGAAAAATCTTTTCCGCTATCAGTTCATATAAATTATTGTAAATAAAAGTTTAAAACCAAAGCAAAATACTTAGCATTGGAATGATAGTTTGATTGCAACGTTAGTTTATTGCACTATTTAACTTTTATGTAGTAAAACAGTTCGATTACTTTTTGGAAACACAACAAAACAAAAGAGTTGCAACAAATTAAAGTGTACAAAATGTTTAGAATTGAAACAATAGGAAAGCAAACACCAGCGAATTTTTCGTCGAGGTTTGCGGGACGCATTTGACCCCTTGGAGTTATTCGATTCATTGTAAGTGACCTAATTCAATAAAACAAAAAAAAAAACGTTTAAATTAATTCTCTGTATTAGATTTATCCACGTCTTTTGAAACCTTTATAAATCTGCAGGCAATCGAACTGTTTAATTGCATTTTCTTGAGCAATATATCAGTTTGTGCCTTATTAACGGATCGTGTCTTTAAAATAAATTTTTTTAACTTTGATATTCGAATTATAAAAAGAACTACTTACATGTTCTGTTCCCCAGCAAAAAAGGTGAATAAATTAAAGGGAAAAGTGAAAAAACTAGCGGAAAAAAATCATTCACGATAAGGGGAATTTTATTTTAGCATGAAATTACTCATGGAAAATTTTTTCACGATTATAAATTTAGGGAAAAGGGAAAACATTTCGAAAAAAAAGTATTCATGATAGGGGTGAATGTATTCTACATGACATTAAAAATGACGTTAATTTTTTTTTTTTTTTAATTTCGGTTCAAATGATACAACTTAATCCCATTTCTCACTATCTAATTCTATTTAAAACTCTCAAAAAATCTTATTATTTTAAACTTACCTCTTTTCGGTGATGTACGTTCTTCCCGAATCAAGGCCACGCCGCCATTGCTCGTCTTCTCTTGCATTTGCTGGAACATATTAGCCCGGGCACGCACACTATTGGTACGTACCACACCCGTTGACGATGTTGACGATTCCGATGAATCTTTATTTAGCGGTGTTTTTGGCTCTTGATTTTCGGCAGCCATATCAACATCCAGTTCTATGCTAGACATTTCGAATATATGTTCACACGATAAACCCGAATCGCCCGTAAACGAAAGAGTTAAATTATTAGCAGTGGCACTGTCTTGCTGTGAACAAAGCAAACTAGAACGTGCTGGTGATTTACGCGGTACAGGAACTGGTACACCCGCCTTAAATGAAGACGATGACTGAGGTGGTGAATTAAGGGAAATTGAAAGCGGTTGGGTAAATGAACGCGTTAAAGTAAATGCTGATGGAGGAGCGTACGGCGATTGATTGCCGTGCGTAGATAAGTGAGCAAAACCCAGACCTTCTAAAGATTGGGCCGGTTTGAAAACAGAACCACTAGGCAAAGTGTCGTTGGCCGATGACACGTTATTTTTAAAGCTATAAAAAACAATAATTTGTAATCTTTTTATATTTTTTTCTTTTATTAAATTGTTTTAATGGGTTTAATAACTTTAATTTAACGGTTATATATAAACAGTTGGCTCATATATTTGTATGTATGTATGTTTTATTAAATAGAGCAGGTCACACAAAATTTTATTTATTTTCACTTAATTTTGTTTTTATTTGTATTTTCTTTTATTTTTATATACTTTCAACGCTTGCCAAATTTTTTCTTGTTTTATATTTTTTTTATTTTTTTTTATTTTAAAAAATACATTGACACATTTTCAACTCTCTGGAAAATTATTATACTATTTACACTTTTATGAGATATTTTCACAAAATTATTTTTTCATATAATTTATATTTTAAAAGATTTTTTACTCTTTTCTTATTTGTATATATTTTTAAATTTGAATTTGAGGTGAAAGATATTTTTAGATGTGATTTTATTTTGTTTGAAACAAACTTTTAAAAGGCCATAAGAAAATCTGTAAATAAATTTTCTTTAAATATTTTGTAATTTTCCAACACTATTAATTAATTTTAAATTATTTTTCATAAACTAAATATGCCAACAGATCGCTAAACACATTATAAATATAATGAAATTTATTGAAAAAAATATTGGTAACTAAAAACCGCACTTGCTAAGATTTAAAACCGTATGGACTTTCGTTTCTTTGGTTATCACGATCGTTCTAAAAACACCATGAAATAGCAATAAATAACAAAAGAAATTGATAAACTTTTTTTATTTGATTTGTATACATAAATTTTATAATTTGTTTTATTTTTTATATACATATATTTCTTATATAAAATTTATAAAAAAAACGAAAGCACTAACAAAGATTTTTTCATATACAAAAAAGAAGGCAGTTAGAAAAATATATCAATTATGTATTTTATAACTATTATTCTTTGATTATCAACTAAACGATCTTTTATACCGCCACTAGTTTTAGTTGGGGGAAAAAATGATGCGATTTATTTAATTCGTAACAGAAATTCAAACGAACACCGAAAAAAAATAAGCGTGAAAATTCAAATGACGACCGTTAACAACTGAAAATGCAAAAATTGTATTTATGTTTACCAACTTAAGAAACAAAAAATATACACGAGTATAAAAATTTATAGTGAATATTTCGAAATTGTTTTCATTCAAAACTATAAAAAAACACACTCAGTCTATCTACTCACATAAAGAGAGTAAAAAGCTGCGCGCGCTTTTTAAATATTGATTTTTATTCCCACTCTTTTTTGATGTGAAATACTCTCGAATTAACACAATTTTCATTTTTAGGGAATAAAAGTAATTTTCATTTTAGTGTGTGTATAAAAATGATCGTTTTATTTTGGTTTTTCTTTTTGGCTTTTTCCTATTTTTATTTTTTTGTTTTGACCAATTTATGTAGAGTATTTTTAAAAATGAATTTTGTTTGCGCGTTTGCTATGGAAAAATTTAAATGGACTTTCAACAAATGATACGAACTGGAATTGAAATAAAATGGAAATGAATATGTGTTGTAGAAAGCAGGGGTAATAAAATAAATAAGAATGGAATTAAAATTCTTTTGTTATGGCTCTAATAGCATTCAATGTTCAAGTTTTAAAATATACAATATGAATAAAAAGAGAATAAATATACTAAAATGTATAAACAAAAGACATTTTGAAGAATTCTTGATGTCGAGAAAAACATAAAGCTAAACCAGAGCAGCTAGAGCCAAAATGATTAAAATCTGTGATCACTCATATTTCTAACCAAAAATCTATTTTTATATGAAAAACATAAAAATCGATTTTAAAGCTAAACTAGAGCAGCTAGAGTCAAAACGATTAAAATCTGTGATCACTCATATTTCTAACCAAAAATCGATTTTTATATGAAACACATAAAAATGTTGTCGAGACACATTAAGTCCAGCAATATTTGGCAGAGCAGCTTTAAAGCTTCCCTACTCGCTTGGCTATGAATTCATATCTCAATCATTTTGTAAAACCCAGGTTTATTAAGTAATTCGATTGGAAAGTAGATATTTCGAAAATAACTATATTTACAAAACAATTTCAAAGTGATTTTCTTTTCAAATCGAAGTACATAATTAGAAGAAAACTAAATGTTTCAAGGCTTTTCAAACGTTTTGGAAAAAACACACATAATCTACTACATAATAGGAAATAGAGCCAACTTTGAACTTAGTACTGTTGTCTTCTACTATAATTCGGATGAAACACTCTTTACCTTGGTATAGCGATGTCCAAAAATTCGTGGGTCTCATAGCTATTACTAGTTAAATAAGTTGTTTCTTACTGGTAGTCAAATAATGAATAAATAAAAATAAAAAATTTACAAAACGTTAATAATTTCTAAATTTGAAAAAAAAAAACGTTTAAACCGTTTATAGGACATATTTTGGGTGATTTTAATTGAAATATGTTAACAAAACTGATATTTTAAATTTACTAAACATTAAAGTGAATTAGTAACAAGGCAAACAAATCATGATTTTCTGTTAATATTGGAACTTCGGGTATTTGATAACTGCTACATGATGTTGAATTGATAGAAAGAAATGTTAACATCCGAGATAAGAAAAAAATTCAAATTTAATGAATTTAATGAATGATCTGAAACGATTTGAAATTAGAGAACACGGAAATATTTATTTACAATATTTCTGGAACTTTTTCTTTCTTGTTCTAACATTCGTAATGAGTATAAATTTGACAACACAAATTAGGAAATTCAATTAAAACTCATTAAATAAAAATTAATTAATAATATAATATATGTATGTCATTTTTCATTTTGTTGAAAATTTTTCTTAATATGTTTTGCCTAATATAAATAAAAATTAAAATTTTGGAATTTGATATCACCAAAAATTTTTAAAAGCCACAGAGCACTGACTCAATATTTTTCCGCTTCCAAGTTAAAAAAAAAAAAACTACTAAGATCACTTTAAAAACGATGAACTTCATCTGGTGTTCTACTTTACAAATTTCTGAGATCTGATGGTCTTCTTTACAAATTTCTGAGAGGTTGACCTTTCAACAGACTACATAAGTTTTTCAATAGATCAAAAGGCATTATCAGCGAAAGATTTGTGATATCCGCTTTCAAAACTTAAACGCGAATATTAATCTGTCATGCGATTTTAATTTTTTCATGCAAATCAGAGCAATTGATTAAAAATAATTGTTGTACTTTTAAAGTTTTTTGTTTCCGTCCCACAGTTCGGTATTTGTACTTGAATAATCATCACACACTACTACCTTTTGAAAAATATTTCGTCCTTATTTTTGTACTTAACTCTGACTTTTGTCTGAATTTTGTGTATAATACCAATGACTGGTAAATCGACTTCGATTATGATAGAAAATAGATTCTCTTTGTCAAAAAAAGATTATTTTGTGGTCGATTCATACCAGCAAATTTTATACTGAAATCGACTTTTAGCCCTCAATTAATCGAAAAATCAACACAATACAGTGAAGTAGTTTTTTGTACAAATAAATTGTTAAAATTTCAAAGGAAAATTTTAAACTTTCCAAAAAATAAATATTGGGACAAGTTTTTAAAAAATTTTTATAAAAAGACCAGTAAATATATAATTCAAGAAATTATTTTTAAAAATAACTTTGAGTATGAGTTATATAAAATCTACATTCGTAAGAGAACAGTACTTGAGCATATGTTTTCGCAGTGGACGGTCACATAAAAAACGTTGCAAATTCTCAATAAAACAACTTTGGCAGTAATCTTTTTCTGATTCTCCATTTCGATCCCACGAATACCTTGTTACCCATACAAGTCTAAGAGGTATTGAGCAGACATTACGACTTCACTACTATATTGTGGCATGACCGTTAAAATAAAAATCGATAGTCTATCTTCCGAAACAAGTGCCCGTTTAACAGAAAATATTCGGGCTCGGTTCTAGTGTCAGTTTTATATGTAATATTTTATGAAATTTAATATTTGGAGAAATTATTAATTAACTTCCTATGTTTTTACAAAATAAATGCATTTGAAATCTATGGGGCTAAATTTCAGAAATTTATTGACGTCAATTGGGATCAATAATTTTTTTGCAACCATATGATTTAGTGGATTTTTAAGCCAAAATAAAACCAGTAAAATTTTTTAAATACTTAGTTTATTAACTGTGATTTTCTCTCTCAATTTTTTCTCACTTTACTGGATTGTGGGTACACGAACGCAAATCCAGTAAAAGTTTTCTCTGGACAATAAAAATTTTTGGGTAAACGAACACACTTTATCTTTTGATCTTCTTTGAACAGTCGTACGACTATTGTATTCACTTACAAAATGTTTATTCCAAAGAGCATGCTCTCTGGTTTTGTTGTCAAACATATCGACAGATATACATATTTAAACGTTTAATGGTCCTTTTAAACATAATATAATTTAATTTTAAGTAATTTTTATTAATTTTATAAATAATAATCGATTAAAAAATCGATTATGGGGTCCGATTAATAGATATTAAAAATCGAAATTAAAATGATTAATCGAAAAATCGAAAATTGATTTCTAACTTTTCATACCATTCACTATATAATAAATAAATTCTCTCATACTGGTGACTTGGACTGTAGCCCCACTCTATAAGTTAATCTATTTTTGACACACCATTGAAAACTGAAATTGAGAATTCAAAGAATTAAATATTAATATAAATACATAATTCAACGCTATCGGTCGAACAAGTTATTAGGAAAAATAACACACTAATCTTGCAGGATCAATAACTCACGTCAAAGGATATTAAAAGTTTTAGAAGTATATTCCGGAGAATCTCTAACTTAGATGAAAAAAAATATTGATTTTATGGTTAGAAATCATGCAAAATCTTAAGGTGATGTGAATAATTTTCAGAAAAAACTCGATATTCAAAGCAATTTTAAATGATTATAAATTTAATGAAATGTATAAGATGATGGATATTAAAAGAGGGTACCGTAACTTTTATGAGTTTTATCATAAAAGCTATTTTTTGATTTCATATATTTGAACTATTTCTTTAAAATTATAAAAATAAATAATCTATTAATGGGAAATTAATTTGGAGAAAACATATTATTAATATAAAGCCCCACAAACAGTAATATTTTTGTTTATTAAGAAGTGAGTAGAGAATTAATGCTAAGACTACACAGACAAATTTTTATTGAATGGAATAAAGAAAAGTTAAAGGTAAAGTAAAGAATTTTCATTTGCTTATATGTTTTTGTTTTTGTTTTTTTTTTTTGTTTATTAAAAAAATACCTCTTATTTTCGGACTCTGATAAAAACTTATAAAATAAATAATCTACGAATGGCATGTTAATTTAAAGAAATCAATATTAGGCCCCACAGGTAGTAATATTTTTTGTATTAAGAAGTGCTTAGAGGATTAATAGCTTTCATTACTAAGACCACACAGACTAAATTTTATTCAATGGAATAAATCAAAACATTTTGTGTCTTTGAGGAAATACAATCTTTATATAAAAGATCGACTCTTTGTTGTAAAATTATTTTGTTTATTTTGAAGCTAAAATGCTTTGTATATGCATTTTTAGCGCTCAATTTCATAACTAATGTTGCGTTTGCCTTTTGCTTATTAGATTTAAAGAAGTTCTTATTAGAATTAAAGAAGTTAAAGTTCTGATTAAATTATGTAAGTTTTCGATAAAAAGAATCCTAGAATTCCAAATTTTATTATTATTTTTTTAATTTTGTTCATAAAGTAGAAAAACACGCTTGCAAACTCTTAAGAACATAACAGGGCTTCCGAAACTGCATACTGTTTTCAGATTCATGCTTTGGGATTTTAAAACATATAGACTGCAGCCAAAATTATGATACAAAATATGTCAAACTCGGATTTAGTTTTAAAATCGTCATTTCCCTAAAGATACCTTTCTGAAATGTATAAAATTATAATATATTCTTAAAGAACATTTTATTTTAAAGAAAGAAGAATCTAGACACCTTTTCGGCAAAAAAAAGTAACCAAAAAATCATATATTCAAAATCAAAATCGTTTATATTTGGTCTTGATAAATATTCTTTATTCGATAGATAATTTTGTTCCTTAACTAATTAAAAAAAAAAATCCAACAAGATCGATCGGAAATGTTGGACTATATACAGAAAAAAAACTGGACGAATATCTAATAATATTTAATTCTATATCAAAGGACTACACACCATTACTATGTCATTATGAAATTTTAGGAAAATCCAATCAGCCGATTAGAAGTTACGGATTTATTTCCAAAAATGCTTTCTAACTGCGCAGTGTTAAACACTGAAAATAGGAAAAATAGAAACAAAAAATCGCAAAATTGTTTTTATTTTTGGAATAACATCTTTACAAACTAGACTATTTTACATACAAAACACCGCATAATGAAATTTTGTGATGGTAATTGGAGATGTAATATGATTTTTTTTTTAAATTCTTTGGACTTATCAAATTTCATTAAATATCATTAATGATAAATAAAAACTATTATTTTATTACAAAATCCACACTTAAGGAATTTTAAAAGCGATTGCAACGATCGCTAAAAGATTGAATGTAAACATGTGCTACAACTAATATTAAGTAGATAATATGCTCCGAAAACAACATATTTAGATATTTGTAAACAGGTCACATTCTTTGAACTTAGACCGCGAATATCTTACCTAAGGGACATTTAACTACTTTTTTATTTATATGGAAAATCGGTCATAGCCTGGATTTTGCAGCCCATCATGAGGTCAATGTTTGTTGGAAAAAGAAGCAATGATGCTTTTAAAGTGCATGTATAAAAGTTTCCTCGCTAGAAGCTAACAAAATATGTTTAAATAAAATGCCGTATACATCCCATTATATTTGAACTATGGCTTGGTTCATGTTGACATTGCGAGTAAAGGTCGATTGACAGAAGAACATGGCTGATAGAAACAGTAAACATCCATTCGTTCTTTTTGAAAAACCTTTTATTTGATATATACATCCTCATCATTTTGCTGGTGTCTTATTA
Organism: Protocalliphora azurea; assembly: GCA_932274085.1. Classification (NCBI taxonomy): domain Eukaryota; kingdom Metazoa; phylum Arthropoda; class Insecta; order Diptera; family Calliphoridae; genus Protocalliphora; species Protocalliphora azurea. The sequence goes on from OW026522.1 coordinate 119,646,828, forward strand.
CATATAATCAATAAACTCTGCTTTGATTCTGTCATATAGAGACAACAAATTGCTTCTTCTTTACCTTTAATACCACTTAATACGGTTTCCTCTTTGACACCGGATTATATTGAAAATGTTTTCCTTTGATTGATTTATAAAAAGGCATTTTTATTAGATATTAACCAATGGCCAAAGTTGTGAATTATTTTAACAACATTTTATTATTATAAAGTCAATTTCTAAATCATTTTCAACACTTTTAAGTTCAAAAATAAATATAAAACAAAAAACAATTATACTTTTTACCGTTTTCTAAAATACGCAGAATACATGTTGTAAATTTTTCTTTGAATTATATTTTATTGATTCCTTGGACTTTTCTTTCTTTCTCTCTTTGACGAACTTTTTCTTTAAGCGGCCTCCCTCAACAAGCTTTGTGCAACAACTAAATTAAAAAATTGCGAAAACTACAAACAAAAAATCAATCTATAATAATATGATAGTGAATTTTACATGTTTGCTAACATGATTGTTAACATTTTGTATCAAATGGTTAGAAAATACTACATTTAAAAAAAATACTAAAGAATAATGATTGAGTTTAAAATTCAAATAAAAAAAAAAAAATAAATAAATAAATAAATAAAACATAAAAAATCACCCAAAAACCCAAAATATCGTTCAACTAGAGTATCGACTATGAACAAATATGTATGGAATAGTTAGTTATATTTGTAAAACAATACAAGGTAATTTTGTCGTTTATTGCGTTTGTTTTTATCACTTTTTAACTTTTTTGCTTTTTTTTTTTTTTGTTTAAAACAAGTGTAGCAATACTGGTATTTATTCTTGCCACTACCCCAATAAACACTAATTAGGTATTATTGAACCAGCAAAAGCGAGATACAAAAGAAACAAATTGCAAATATTCAAAAAAAAAAAAAAAAAAAAAAAAAAAATGTGATTAATACGTATGGCCGCAATTAAAAAAAATGAGGTGTTTTTAATGGTGATTAAATGTATATCATGAATTCCATTATAATATTGATCAAATTAGAAGATTTTGAAGAGGAAAATATTACAATTGAATCGATTTTGATTTAACTAAAATCTTGCATATGTTTATTCTGAACTGAGCTGGAAATTATGTTATACAAATATAACACTTTCTAATAAAACACCCTGTCTACTCATTTCTCTTCAAAGCAAATAATAAATTTATAAATTTTGTTGTAAAAAATGTAAAGAAAGAACCTTACTCACCTCTTTTTTCCAACAATGGTAGTCATTTTTTTTTGAACTAACATTTTGCCTTGAGCGTTTAGGGTCATAATGTTTACTAAGCCTTCTTAATGTTAATTTTTCACAAAAAATAATAAACTAAAAATTAAAAAAACACTATTACACTTATTTAGTGTAGAATTATTGTAACAAAAATCAAGAAGAAAAATACAAAAAAAAAAAAAAAAAATGAGAAAGATATAGTCGGTCAAGACCGACTATATGATAGCCTACACCATTGTGTACAAACATAAAAATTCCGGAAGGGGAGTTATATTACACCTGTAGCCAATTTCACTAAATGTAAAATAAAATATAAAAGTAAAGAATAATGCGTTTATATTGACATCTATATTTTTATGCACTTTAGAGCAATTCCTAGCTATGGAAAATTACGGACCAATTCTCATAAAATTTGGTAATGTTGTTTCTATTTACATAAAAGTTATTTGTGTCGAATATTAATTTGATACTGATATTTATATGGAATTTATGCACGTTAAGGTAATTTTCGGAAGAGGGGTTTATATGGGAACTATGGTCAGTTGTGGACCGATCTTCATAAAATTTGTTAAAAAGATTGATACTTGTATAGAACTTGACCGAATTTCATTAAAAAATTCTTACTTTTAAGGCATTTTTGAGTGTTTAAACTCTATTCCGGAGGCGCATTTGTATGAGGGCTAGGTGAAATAGTGGACCGATCACAACCAATTTCAACAGGCTTCGTCCTTGTTTACACGGACAGCCAGCCGTCCAGCCAGCCAGACGAACGGACGGACAACGTTCGATCAAATAAAAAAGTCATTCTGATTCGATTGGTATACTCTATGGTGGGTATTGGATAAATTTTTCTATGCGTTACAAACATCAGCACAAACGCATAATACCCCAACCACCTATAGTGGTGTAGGGTATATAAAAAAAGTAAAATAAACTAAATGCAAGCTAGTGTGTGTTTAATAAACTCATTTAACTTATATTTAAATATTTTAACAAAACAAATTCATAAGTTTATTTACATTTAAAAACTCGTAAAACGCCACTTCAAAGGGAAGTTACGACTTGTGAAGTGTAAGTGATGAAACACAACCAACGACGACAGCGGCTGTTCCATACAAATTAGACTTTTCATTACCGTAAAATTTATTTTATTTTCTTGACGATATTCTATGTTTTTTCCAACAAAATTGCCATCATGTTTGAAAAAAATATATTATAAAAAATAAAATGAAAACTAAACAAGGAGAGAAAATGAGAGAAAATTCTTTAAAGAAATTAAATTAAACAATTGAAATATAATGATATTTATATATTCAAATAATAAAAAATAAGAATGATAATTTTATTTTACGAAAAGCTTGGGCAATCATTTTGCCGTCTTGCTGCCGTTTTTATTATGTTTATTTTTTTTCTCAATAGAAGGCAAACCGTCCCGTTGCCGGCTGTGTTGTGTTTCTACACTAAGCAATAAATCTGAGTAAAAATTTGTATAATTCCTTCATAGAAATATCAAACAAAAAAAAAAAAAAAAAAAAAAAACTACAATTATTAAAAAATATTAATATTATAAACAAATGTGTTGCGTTCCAGTTAGTGAATTTAAACAATAAATTTATATTACTAATGATTTTTTTTTCATACTTGTTACTATTTTTATATATATTTTTCTATTGAATTATAAATAAATAGTAGAGGTTCATATTAAAATAATTATAATATTTTTTTTTTTATAACATTATAGTTTTGCAAAAATTTCTTTCTGTTTCACAAAAGTTAATTCAAAATTTAAAAATTTCTTTTGTTTCATTTCCGCTTTGTTGGGGCCAGTATGCTAATTTTGTACTAAATTTTTATATAGGACTGTTTGCATATTTTGAATTTTTGTTCGTTTTTTAGGTGACTTTTTTTTACCAAATTAACATTTTTTTAATGTCAAATAACGAAATAAAAATATTGCAAACAAAGTTTAATTTTCAGCATAAAATTAACACCACCTAGCTCTTAATTAATAATGTTAATTGAAATTGTTTCATTAAAGGCTAAAAAACAAAGAAATGTTGAAATATCTTCGGGAATTTTTTAGAAAACTGGAAGACATTGCGACAATTGAGTAAGGTTAGGAATTAATAAAACAAAACAACAAAGTTTCAATAAATAAATTTTAAAAATATTAAATTGAATTAATTAATAGGTACATATTTGAGTAAAATTTTATGCCGTTATATACATTAGGGGTATAACTTTTTGCAATTTTAGCGAGCATCAAAATTCACAGGGCATAGCGTTATATAGATCGTGAAAAAATATTAAGAAAGGCGATATTAAATTTTCACGATCGTTAAAAAGTTTCAGCACCAAACGCGTTGAAGTTTTGAATTTAAAATTTTTGAAATTTGTTCATAAATTCTATATTTTTATTAAAAATAATATATTGTCTCACTAATTTTTTCATAAGAAGCCATAACATCGCATATTATTTTGTAAAAATTTATGATATTTCTTTTTATAATTTTTAAACTTTTTTTTCTTTAAATATAATGGTAAATGAATGTTTTAGTCAACTCTAATATTAAAATGCATTTTAAGTAAATTTTCCGTTATATTTGGCGGTTAAAAATGCTGATTTCTTTAAATATTCTGAATTAAGCAAAAGCTTGAAAAATTGTGACCAGTATGACTTTACTATTTGTTATTAAGGATATAATTAAAAACCCTATGGTAGTGGACATAATATTTAGTATAGTGACAATTTTTACAACAATTCTGTAAATATTTTTTTATAAAAATAGTTTGATAAACTTTAATAAAACTTATTTCCCTATAATTGTGTAATAATTGTAATATAATATTTTAGGTTTATTTCTTCAAATATTTCTATGAAAAAAGTTCTAAAATTTAAATTTTATGAAAAATTAAAATTCTGTAAAACATTTATATAAAACTATACCATTTTAATATATATATATATATATATATATATATATAATGGGTGATTCAAGTAGAGATACTTTTTTCAATAGCCTTTTTTTGACAGATCACGTGTGAGTCGTGTCATGCTGACATGTTATTTTTGTTTAGTATTGTTTGGCATTTCATAATGAAAAGAAGAAAATATAGCGACCGTAGCTGAGAGTGTACACGAAGACCGTGGAGAGTCAATTCGGCGCCGTTCGCACAAACTCGGACTGACGTATGGAACAACTTGGCGCATTTTACGTCGATATCTTAAATTGAAAGCGTACAAAATACAGCTTGTACAACAACTGAAGCCGCTTGACCATCCCAAGCGTCATCGCTTCGCTCTTTGGGCTCTTGAAAAGTTCCAAGAAGTTCCGACGTTTTCGAGGCAAATTTTGTTCAGCGATGAGGCCCATTTTTGGCTCAATGGGTATGTAAACAAACAAAATTGCCGCATTTGGGACGAAGAGCAACTTGAAAAGATTCAAGAACTGCCACTTCATCCAGAAAAAACAACGGTTTGTAGGCCGGTGGAATCATAAGTTTATATTTCTTTAAAAATGATGCCGGTGCGAACGTAACCGTCAATGGCGGCCGTTATCGTGCCCTGATAATCGACTATTTGATGCCTGAAATTAAAGCTCGTGAGCTCGGCGACATTTGGTTTCAGCAAGACGACGCCACTTTCCACATATCGCATCAATCAATGGATTTATTGAGAGAACACTTCGATGAGCAAATAATTTCACGTTTTAGGCCGGTCGATTAGCCACCAAGATCGTGTGATATCACACCGTTAGACTTTTTTCTGTGGGGATATGTAAAGTCTAAAGTTTATGCGGACAAATCCGCTTCGGTTCAAGCCTTGGAGGAGAACATCACGCGTGTCGTTCGCCAGTTACCAGTCGAAATGCTCGAAAATTGGACTCAACGGATGGACCATCTGCGACGTAGCAACGGCCAACATTTGATAGACATAATCTTCAAAAAATAAATGCCAAAGAATGTTGTTTCAAATGATAATAAACATTCCCCATTAAATTTGAATTTTCTGTGTTTTTTTTCTTTAAAAAAGTAGGGAACCTCGCAATGGATCACGCTTTATATATATATATATATATATGTTATTATGATATATTAGAGAAATAAGTTTTATTAAAATTAAACCAAATATATTTACGGAATTTCTATTTTATTATGCTATTATATAGCATCAGAATATAAGCATATATTACATTTTAGTTGTTGAAAATTCGTGCTAGTTTGGGCTTTTTTTGTATTTTGCAAAACAAATTTTATCCGATATTCGTCACAGTAATACTTTCTGTAAAATCGACTGTACTGTTGCTAGATAATTATATTGTAAAATCGTCAAAATTCGACGAAAAATCGTTAAAAACGGCATAATATTTTAAAAATGGTAAAAAAATCGTAAAAATTAAAATGCATATCTTTTTGGCCTATTTAAGTTCATACTAAAGAAATAATATTAAGTTTTGAAGTCATTTGCTTATAAAAAAAAACATCCAGCATTGTTTTATATTATCTAAAATTTGAAAAATAGGAACAAACTAAGATAACCGGCCCAGATATAATAATAATATTTTCTTTTTAATATTAATAAAGGTTTTTCCGTGTTAGCGGCCTTTTGTTGAACTCAGGGACTTTCTCCTATATTTCTTCGACGAATAAACTTTTTTTTTAGAAATGACAATATTTTGTAAGTTCCGGTATATAAATAAGAAATTAAAATTGTATAAATAATACCAAGGATTTAATGAATTATGTCATATTATATATCATTCAAAAGGTATTTGAACTTTTAAACAGTATTAATATAATTCAAATCGCATATAAATTAATCCAATAAACCATAAAACGATATGATTGCGAAAACGATATAATCTTAGTTGCCGAATATAATATCAGTGTAGAAACATAACCAACGACTGCAACGGCAGTTCTATATAAATTTGACATTTTATTGCCGTTGAACGGCAATCCAGTTTTTTTTAAAAAGATTGCCATCGATTATAAAAAAATATATTACAAAAAAAAAAAAAAAAAAAAGAAAAAAAAAAAATGGAAATTATTTCAAAAATATATATTTAAAATATTTATATATAAAAAATGATAATTAAGACAAATAAAAAAATTAAGATTGTTAATTTATATTTTACATAAAACTTTGGCATCACTTTGCCATCCCGCTGCCGTTCTTATTAAATTTATTTTCTCTCAATTAAAGGCAAACCGTCTCATTGTCGGCGGTAATGTGTTTCTATACTCATAATGTTTGCCAAAAACGATATTATTATGATATCGAAATTTTGAAATATTTGTTTCCAATGAAATAAAAAAAAAAAAAAAAAATAGAAACATATGGAAAATACTTCAAAATAAAAATATTAAAGTTAAACAATTTTCAAGAAGCAAATACAAGCTGAGAATAAATAGAAATAAATTTTTAAGTAACATATATTGAATGGTCCAAACAATCTCTTTAGGTACGTAACTATAAAATATGTGTTTTAGGAATAACCAAGCTTGCAAATATTATAAACGATAATATTTCCATACAAATATTTATGTTATGTATGTAGATTTTTTCATGTTCTATATTTATTTCATGAAAAAACGATATCATAAGGAAAGCTACACTTTAGTTCGTAAAAACTTCGTTTTCGATTCGAAAACGACTATCACTAGTGATAATTTTTATCGCCTGTAAGATATATTTTCGATATCTTTATAATATCGTTTGGTTTATTGGGAATAAAGATATTCAGAAAAATATATCAAATCTTTAGAGATTCATAACTTGTAAACTAGAAGTACTACTGAATAATTATAAAAATTGTTTAAAAATCAAGTGGGCCTGTGATCCTAATTTACGGCAAAATGAACTCAATTAAAAAAAAATTACTCAAAAAATCATATATATTGGTTTTATATTCAATTAAATTTTTTACTACTTAACACATTCTTAAAAATCGTCCAAATGCAGATAAATCGGCAAATTTGGAAACAGTTATTGCAAGATTTTCATAAGCTTTCCAAATGCATACAAAATTGTACAAAGAAAGTAGGTTTATTAACAATATTGTGGAATTTATAATTTTATAAAAGATAACATATGGAGTGGAAAGTAGTTCTCGAAAAAAAAATCGAAGACAATTTTAAATCGTGCAAATTTTTAAAAAACTGAAAAAAAAAATAATAAAAAAAAACTAAAATATAATTTCTATTGATTCTAATGGGTAAAGCATATCTGAAGATTACATTCCAAAATTCTGCATGAAATACTTTAAAAGCAAAATATTCCCTAAATATTTTACCATTAAAAAAGCGTCATTTATTAAAAAATAATAATAATATATAATATGTCACGGCCCTACGATAACCTACACCGCACCGTAGAAATGCTGTTGATTTATCCTATATTGAATTTTATAATTTGTATGTCTTAAAGAACCGCTATTAAAAAGGACATATTTTTAGACTGTCAAAAACTCAATAAAAATGTAAATAATTTTTTATCTTTAAAACATAATAACTTCTCAGCAAAAAAAAAAAAGTACAAAAAAATCGTTTTTATACGTTTTTCTTAAGTTTCTAATAGGGGGACCATGCGCCACATTTTTCTACAATGTGTTCATGTTATCGTAAATAATTTTTCTTTTGTTCTAAAAACTAAGATATATTTAATTTAAGTCTTTATTGGTCCTGAGAAACGTTCATTATTGTTAAGTTCTGTTATGAATTTTTGAAATTATCAAAAACAGAATCGTTTGTCTATATATTGTATTATTATTTTTATTTTGTTTTAATACTGGAATTGAGAAAACAAAATAATATGTACTTTGATCTAAATAGTTTAACTCCAACTGCTTTTAAATTAATTTATATGATATTTACTATGAAATGTTTAGACTCTTCGTTTAACAGTATGAAACATATATTAGAAATATAGTCAGTCAAGTTCGACCATATGATACTCTACACCATTGTGAGGTGTACTAAAATTCGGGGAGGGATATTTTATTAGACCTGTGTCCAATTTTGAACCACTACCTGTATTAAGTGCAAAATAAAACATGCGAATACGGAATATTACGTTCATATTACATTTATATGAATTTATGCACTTTTACGTGATTCCCAAAAGTAGATCTTATATGAGAGCTATGGTAAATTGTGGATCGATCTTCGTAAAATCATTTGAACTTATATAAAGCTTATTTGTGTAGAATATTAACTACTTCTGGAATTTATGGGAGCTATGGTGAATTATGGCCGATCGAAATTTGATACTTAGATATATACTTATATACAACTTAGTTGAGTTAAATTTCATAAAAAAATGCAATATTTAAAGAATTTATGATCGTTAACCACTATTCCGGGAAGATATTTGTATAGGGGCTAGGTAAGATAAAGGACCGATCATGACCAATTTTATAGGCTTCGTCCTCGTGCCAAAATTCATCAAAATACCTTCAAAATTTCGACCTGTACTTTGTTCACAAGGTTTACATGAACAGCCAGCCAGATAGACATCGTTAAATCTACTCAGAAGATGATTCTGAGTCGTGGGTCTAGAACGAAAAAAAAACAAACATCAGCACAAACGCATAATACCTCAACCATCAGTGGTGGTGTAGGGTATAAATATTAGTTGTCAGAGCTTGAATCTACAAGTTGATTAGATCGATATTTCAGTGATGATTGGAGTGAGTAGAAAAATAAGTGAATGTGCTAAAAATGTAACTATATGGGTCCAAAATATCGCAATGCTATTTAAAATATATTTTTTTAAGAAGTATTTAATAAGGATATTTATTTGTTTTATTTTTATTTTATTAATAATAGTATTTAAACCTCTTTTCCAAATTTCAAAAAATTTACTAATATTAAAAAAGTACGAACTTTCCAAAATAATACCGATACTTTTTCCGCATCGAAAAGATGTGTTTAAAATATAACAAATGCATAATATGTAACCTAATGTTCTTCTTAAATATTTCCCAAAATATATTCCTAAAGAAAAATTTACTTTCTCTAAAAAAATGTTTTATGATTTCATTACACATAAACAATTTATCTATGTATATGTACCAGAGTTGGAAAATTAAAATATTTTTCAGTATCAAAATAATTCTTAAATAGTAATTTTTTCACTCTCAGAGTACTAAAGCTAAAAATTTTGATGATTATTCATTTTTTATATAAAAAGAATCTTCAATGATAAATTATTTAAAAGCGAGCATTTTAGCTTTAGTTTTGTTAAAATATAATACATTATTTATATCTTTGTAAATGGGAACATTTCACTTTCACTGGAATTCGATTTACAGAACACAGAAACTTGTAGTAGTAATTACATATTTTAGAGTAATTCTCGTAGTTTATTTGCCCTACATAATTATCTGAACTGTCCTAATTACTGGTGTATTTTTTTTTTTTTTTTTTTTTTTTTTTTTTTTGGAACTCGAACTACATCATTTAGTCAAGGATTAATGTTCATCACAATGTCATAATTACTTTTGAACAGCAAGTGTATATCTAATCTAATCGTTGGAGAGTATCAAATGACTTGAGAGAGTAGTAGTAGTAAATAGTATCAAAAAATGTATGATAGCATCAACTTTTCCATCCCTGATATGTACATAATAATCCTCTTTTATTTTCAGAGACACAAATGACACTCTTCCGGCCTGACTATTTTTAGCATTTATTGGTTTATCTTTCAAAATTAACAACAAAAAATTCTCATAAATAAAAATCTTATAAATCTATTAAAGATTTTAATGCCAGAGAAAACTTTTTTAACATAAATAGAAAAACGCATTTGAAGAAAAGACACATATATAAAAATGTTTTATCTTTAAAATCAGAAAAAAAAACGGCGTCAATCCAAAAGAAACACACATTCAAAAAAATATATAGCCAAAAGGCAATAAACTTTTTAAAATTTAATTAGACATTAAATATAAAATGACCCAAATGCTCATCATACTACATAATTAAAATATAAAAATGCATTCATTTTCATTTCTTTAGCTTCGTCTTAACACAGTTCAATTTTAAATTCCAAATATCGTTATATAAATATTAGAATATCACAGCTCCTAATATCTTTGTGTTTAATTTGTATTTGTTGCCCTGGCTTATATAACACGAATTTTGGAATGTGTTCGTGGACTGACAAACTCACTATTTATAAATAAATATTTGTTTGTTGCATCAAATTGAAATATTTTGTAGTCGAAAAATTCATTTTAAATTTTCTTTTTTTTTTTTTTTTTTTTTTTTTTGTTTATATATATGGGATTTTTCTTCTAGATTTGTTTCCTTTTTGGTGCATTGCAAGTTTCAACGGCTTGTGGAAGAAACATAGCGCAGTGAATATAGTCACGAAAAAAATTTATTCTTGGCTAAAAGCCAAAAGTGTGAAAAAATTGTCTTGTTAAAGATTTGTATGGATAATTTGTGAACGTGTGTGTCTGTTTTTTATACTTTAAGAATTATTTTGTTGCTGCTTTATAGTTATTTATAATGTAGAGTTTTCTTGTAGATGATGCATATTAAATCATTTAATGATACGGATATATTAAACATCTGTTCGATTTATTGAACATTTTATTTTTTTTAATATATTTTTATAATATACTTTAGTTAGAGTAGAATGGTTGATTTTGTAGCGGAATAAGAAATAATGTACAATAGCGGTAATAAAATTTAAATATAGTTTAAAATTAAAAAATTTAACTGAAATGGGAAAACATTTTCATAAAATTTTTGATATTACGGTTCAATTTTTCATATAAAAGCCAAATCAAAGAATGGAGATTAGGGATATAACTTAACAAAAAATAAATAAATAAATAAAAAACACATGTCATAGCTCATGTTGTACTGATACTGAATACCTTTTTCAAAAGTTATTCCGCGCCGAAAGCAATTTCTAAAAACATTTAATTTTTTTTATTAAATCATTATTATTATTTTTAATATTAAAAAAAGTTTGTATTTTTCATGCTGGCAATAAAAATTGGCACTGTACTAAATATGCTACTCAATACCGAGGGGCTCTTATTTATTTCCGCATCAAATAAAATAGTAAATTCAGAATTTTTTTAGCTTTCGTTATAAAAAGATTTATAAAAATCAGAGCTTTTATCCGCCAAATATAACGGAAAATTAACTTAAAATTTTTTCCTTAATAATGTCCTATAACGCTATGCCCTGTGAATTTTGATATTCGTAAAATTGCAAAAACTCCATATGTCCACTAAGGGACATTTCCTGAAAAATTTTTGAATCAAAATTAATCAAAATGAAATTTGAAATATTTCTTTTTATTGATATATTGGTACTTTTTATAAAAATGTATAGTTTTAGAAAGTTTAATTTTATAACTATATGTAGATATTTATTTATTTTTTAAATTTCTAATTTTTAAAAATTGTTTCTTTGAATATTAGTACTTTACTTTGTAGATATATACTTTTCCTTTTAGATTAAAATTTTTTTTAGTTGAAAATTTATTTTCTTATTGTTTTTAAATGACATTTTTTTTGAATTTTAATAAATTGATTCATTTTTGATTGAGTGGTACATTTGTTTGAAAAATGGTACCTTTAGAAACATTTTTCTATTTTGGAAAAACAGTCCTTTTTTGAAAGTGTCCAGTTTTTTGAAAATTGGTACATTTTTTCTTATTTTTTTTATTTAGAACAATTACTATTTTTGCCTTTTTTTGGAAAAATCTTTGAAAATATGCGCTTTTACAAAGTTTTTAAAAAAAGTTTTGTTTCTTAAATAATAAATGTCTCAAATATATCAATAATTTAATAATCAATAATTTAATATAACAATAATTTAATTTCATGAAGACCGGTCCATAATTGATTGCAGTTCCCATATAAACCCCTGTACCGAAAATCACATTAACGTGCATAAATCCCATAGAAATGCTAGTATGAAATTAATATTTGACACATATAAGTTTTATATAAGTAGACAGACATACTGTGGTGTCCCATAAAAGTCCCTCTTCCGCAAATCACCCACAAATATAAAATTCAATATAAATATTAATACATATAAAATGCATATGTATGATTAATAGAAATATATATATATATATATATATATATATATATATATTCAATATTTTTGAATAATTTTTTTTTTAATTTAAAAATATCTTTTTTAATTGATGCTTTATTTTGTGAAAAATTTTACTTTTTCTGAAAATTTGTAGTAGAAAGTTTTCCGAATTTAATGAAAATGACTCAAATTAGAAAACATCCTTTTTTTTTAGCCGAACTATACAGTAATGACCCAAAAGAACCAGTGGAGAAATTTTTCTCTTTCCCGGTAAAATATGTGAACATGTTTCTGTCTTAACGAAAGCGGATCAAAACCCGCAATTGGTTATGAAAACAAAGACTTTTGATACCACTATTACGAATACGAACTATATTACCTTTTTCGGTTTTTTACTACTCGTAATCATAAAAATCTTCAACAAAACTACGAAATCATTAAGAATTTGCAATAAAATTAACAACAGTATTTTTAATTTTAATTCATATTTAAATTAATCATATTATCGGAAGAACAACTAATTTATCTATTTCATATACATACATATTCGAGCCAACTTTAACTAAAATTTCTAATTAATACAAAATGTTCAAAAACAGTACTTACAAATTCTTTTCATCATTAGTTACAGGTTGAGTTTTAAATCTATCCTTATAGAGATCACGTCTTATGACACTGGGTTTTAAAATTTTAACATCAATCGCTGTACTACTCGAGCTATTCGGATCGTTTTGTAGTGGTGATTCCCATGATGTGTTCACAACAGATGTAGAATTTTCAGCGACCGATGATCGTAGGCCAGTTTGATTGGCAAGGAACTTTTCAACAGATTTTATACGTTCAGCTACTGATATATTTGAGCCAGCCGTGGTGTTGGTTAAAGAGGAAACCAATTCACTGGGCAGAGCTTGTGAGGTAGCAATTGCATTGAGAGCAGCAGCTAAATCAATCACAGGTGCTTGATCATGACGTTCCAGAGAACGTGTACGTCTTTTGAGCTGGAAAGGTGATAACGTTTCACGTTCTTCGCCCTCTTGGTTGAGATTACTACCATCGGGTTCACCCAACGAACGACGTTTGGAGGGTGAATCAGTTTTAAGTATCGGTTTAACTGTAGGTTCTTGTTGACTTTCACTGTCGGAATAGGCACCGAATTCGAATTCCTCTCTACTCGATTTACGTGAGGTCTTTAGAATTGGCTTAATTTCATGTTCGTCCGAATCACCGGAAGATTTTTTCTTTAGTATAGGTTTAGGTGGCTTAAACGAATCATCACCCGTGGATGAATCTAATTTAAGTATGGGTTTTATATCGTATTCTTCATTGTTAGGTGTATAGTTATCATCGTTAGGAAATTTGTCTCCAGTTTCAACAGCAGCTGAGAGCTCAGCCGCTGCCAAAATCACAGCTTGAGATATAGATACATGTTTAGGAGCATGGTCACCGCCATCTGAGGGCGTTGATGTGGAGTCTTTTTTCTTGAGTATACTATGAGGTTGCAAAGGTTCTCGGGTAGCAGAAGGACAGCCATCACTTTTGGAGCTGTCATAACTGCTTTGCTTAAGAATGCCATGATGACCTGCTCCCTGTGCAGAGGAGGAGGACGAACTGCCATTAGCTACTTCTTCGAGCGAATTGCGACGAACTGATTTGATCAAAATACTACGTTCATCCGGAGAATGCGAGCGTGAATAGTAGCGCGATTCATCTAAAGATGAACGTTTTTTGAGTATACCAGCTCGTTTTTGTTTCGAGGGAGTATCCATGACACTAGACGAAAAGGTAACGGGTGAAGCATTACTAGATGCCGAACTTGACTCTCCTGCCGAAAGATGATCTTTTTTCTTAAGAATCGATACAATATGATTGGGTGTAGCTGCCGACGTAGTTCCTGGCGTTAGTACATTGGGTGGACAATCTGTGCTTTTGCGTCTCAAAATGGGCGATAGTTTGGTTGGTTCACAGGCAGCAGTTTCCCTCTCTATGCTCTTTGCTTTTAGCATACGCATAGAACGCAACATGCCACCTTTTAAATGCTCCGCCTCACCATTAGAATTTTCGATATGTTCTAAAGGATCTGGTTCATAGTAAATACATTCCTCTTGCACGAATGTTGCATGTTTTACAGGTGATGGTCTGCGTTGTTGCTCCTCACCATTGGTAGAAGGTAAATTAAGGGATTCTGTTTGCTTTTCACGTTCTCTCTCTTGGCTAGCTCTCAAACGATTCATAGTTAGGTTTAAATCATTTAAAGCACTAGACGGATTTGGTGAACTATCACTAACATTTTCAACAATTTTCATGATTTCTTCCAAACCAGTACGTGTACGTTCATTTAGTTTACGATTTACCTCTGAGGAACGTTCCTTCCGCAATTCACCTATTGTTGCAGTATCACTGCGTTTGTTTATTCTGGAAGGTGGATTAGAGGATTTAGGGGACGGACTTTCTTTTATAATTTTTGGACTGGCTGTTTGGGCTCTACGACGATCAGAAGTAGTGGCCAAATCTAAACCTCTTCTTGCCATTTCCATGTGATAAGATAAATCATTACGTATGGCTGGTTTGGTCGGTGATGGTATACGTGTCTTATGGGGTGATATCAAAGCCTTTAGTGAAGCATCATCATTGGGTACCAGGGGACGTGACATGCCCATTTCACGACGTCTCCTTCTACGCATGGCAGAGTCATCTAGAAAAGAAAATCCAAATAGATTAATAAAACAAAATTTATGTTTATGCAGGAAAATTTTTATTAATATTGAACTAAAATCTTGTAACATACATGCATTAAAAATCTCTTTAAAATCACATTGAAAACAAACATATTTTAAACAAATCTTTTGGGTTAGTATTACAAAATGTTGATCTTTTGTATTTTTCAATGTAAATGATTGTAAATGTAAATGCTTTAATTTGGTTTTAATATCAATTTCTTGTATTTGTAAATATTCCATTTTTTTAAGAGAACTGGCTACTGTAGCTAAGAGTTATTCTATAGGCTTGTGTTTAACGACTAAATTAGATGTTTGAAGTTATGCAAATTTTACTGGTTAAAAAAGAAAAAAAGGTGCATGAGTTTTTTTTTTTTTTTTGAAAATTCTTCAATTGCATTTTTATGCTTAAGTAATCATAAGCACTCAACCAAAACCAAAATTCATTTAAATTTAAATTTGTTTGTGAAGTGGAATCTTATGAAACACCCACTAAAAACGAGTATACTTATAAAATGATTGAAGATGTTGTCTATTTGGAGTTGAATGTGGATATGTCATGCTAATTATAGGTAAATGGAAAATTAATGAAACTGAATATTTAATATTTTAAAGAGAGTGGAGATAAGAATGGCGGTTAAAGTGGTAAGTAGTTTTATAAATTGCTACTTTATATTGAGGAATATATTAAAGACTAAATTTAGTCATAGCTTATAAAGTTTTGTGTAACAGTGAAACATGGTAAATCAAAAATTCATAATATAAAATATTACGAATCGATTTTAACTTTCAATTCATTACAACAACTAAGAGGTAATATATAAGGTTTTTATTGTTTTAATGAAAATGCATTCGTTATATTTTATTTTATCAAATCTAAAGTTACATTTTTTTATAATACAAGTTTACAAATCCGTTTGGAACGATTATTCGAAAATAGTAAATGTCAATCTGTATATAAGAATTGTTTTCTTTCCAGCGTTTTCTGAGGCTCCCAGATGACGTAGAAAATTAAAATTCGGATGTCTTATAAAACCATCCGTCCAAATGGTATCAAATTTTCAAATTTCTATCAAGGAGATCACGAATTTGTTTTTTTTCTTATATTATATATAAATTATGGTTGGGCTTGATTTGAAAAGTTCAAAGCCGGTTATTTGCTCTGCAAATTCAAATGAAAACTGTTTTTGTATTTCAATCAGAGAGCGGAGCATAGTGAAAAAGTTTATTAAGATTTTTTTTTTTTAAGATTTTAACACAACAATTTTTATTATTTAAGATTGTAGTTTTACTTGGAATATACAGGCTTATAAATTAGTATAAATATATTTTGATTAAGTTTAAGATACATATATATTTTTTTTAATTTAAAAATTAATATATTAAAAAACTTATGAAAAATATAATAAATTTAAAAACTATATTCGAATTAACTGATTCAGCTTAAAAATAGTTGATTATTTTTTTTTTTTTTTTTTTTATACAAATTTTAAAAAGTTTACATCTTACTTCAGAAACTATTTCTAAAGAACTAATTCATCAATTTCTTTCAAACATGAATTATTTGAATAGAATACAGTCATATTTTTACTGATTCAAATATTTTTCAGTTCAAAACTATCTGAAGAAAAAAAAATAAAATAGAAAGTATAATAAGTATAAAAAAGGTCATAAATTTGAGTTTGTTTATTCCAGTCGTCGTTTTTGAATAAACATCAGTTTGTGTCGACATCAACATCATTTCAATGCTAATGTGGTATTCTCCAACAGATTTGAATCGACGTCTATTGTTTATCGATAATTTGAACAAACAAAATACATCTCTAATTTTTGAGTCAGCTAATTTCTTTCGCCGGAAATTTAAATACAAATTTTGCCGTCAAATATAAAATTCCAATTAAAAATTGTCTTTTATTTAAGATTATGATTATGAAGTTACGAGTAAAAGTAACAAAATTTTATATGGCAAAGAGTTTCTGACTGACTTCTAAAGCCGCCCATAGTTACATTATGCAGAGAATACTTCCGATGAACCCCCCTATACGTGTGTGATTGATGATTTTAATAAAATTTTTATTTTTGGAGCAAAAATGCGAATAAATATTTTATTTATCTTTTTTCTTTCAGTAAAAAAAAATCAAGCTGAAATTTTGATAAAAGACAAAGAAAACTTCTAAAATTCATTCAAAATATTGTTTGCAGTATAAAGTTCAATTTGAAATCAAAATGATTTTGATTTTTCTCACACATTCTAAAGCTCTCTAAAAATTTTATTAATACATGCTTATTGCAGGAGTTTATGCAGTATGTGTCTATGGGCTTCTTAATAATATCGGACAACAAATGCTGCAAGCAATATCAACTTAAAAAGCGGATTTCGAATAGATACTATTCAGCAAAAAAAGAAAAAAAAATCTTGAAAACTCTCTAAAATTTATTTATAGTAATATTAGGTTTATTTTCGTGCTTTTTGGGTAAAGTGCGGTAAAATGAGAAAAAGCTTATTTTTCTCTCACAAAAATACAACAACGTACAAAAGTACGAGAACACAAAATCCGAATTGTTTACCCAGGAATAAAACATTAATTTTTTTTTAAATTCGTATGTGAATGTAATTTTATTTTTCAGCATATTTGAATGTTTTTAAAATTTTTTATTGAAACTTTCCTATTAGTAGCAAAAAGAAATGATCTACCCGAAAACATATTCTGGGCTGTTTCGTGCAAGAAGAAGAAGAATATTATTCTCCAAAAATAGTTCTATTTTGCCCAATTTTCCAGTACGGGAACGTTTTATGGTAACATTGGGATCCCGCGTGCTGTCAATTTAGAGTACGGGATCAAAGCTATTAAGAATTTTAGCTCAAGAGATTGGAACAGTAGGTCGTTTCAGAAATTTGTCTGAGGCTCAGGATGCATTGAAAGTGACAATTTCCCAATTCGTAGAGATTGCACTTTACAATCGTACCGAGAATTAAATACAGTCCTGTATTTGAAATGATGTTATCTTCTTATGATTCCTATTCATTGATTTTTATTATGTACATACTAGGTTATCCACTTATTCGGGTTTTCAAATTAATTGTTTAATTCGACAAATAATTATTGGAGGTTAAAAGTTTATTGGTTAATAACCGATTAATGGCAAATTATTCGATTAACCGAATAGTTTTAGTAATACATGTAAAACATATAAATAATATAAAATTTAATATTTAATAAATTGAAATAGTTATTTAGATTCTTTAGATCTTTATATTTTATCCCACAAAAAAAAGGGTCAATAAGATTCTGGCCTTATGATCCAGAAGTAGTGCAAAGTCGAATAATTTACAATGGATTTAACATAGGCTAGTCATTGGAAGATGTTCTCTTTTTTGATGCTTATTTAGTGAGAAAGAAGTCATGCTCACGATTTCATGCTAAATTGCAATAAACATTCAATTTTTTTTATCGGTGCAAGTAATGGGAGAGTACTTTCCTGAAAATTACTTTTATTTATTTTTGCCGAGATATAACAGACATTAAAAAATAAAAGGATGTAATTGTCATAAATTTATGTTAAAAAAATTTAAATTTTTAACTTCAAAAAACTTAAATACGGTTAATAGTTTATTCGCCACAAATTATTCAACGAAAATGAATCGGATAACCAAATGACGGTTAATCGATTGGATACCCTAGCACATACATACTTTTTTTATTAAATTTTATTTACTTCTTCACTTTTCTAGAAAAAAATATCTTCAGTAAATATTTTTATCATTTTTTATACTTTATTCTTTTAAACTCTTCTAGTCGTCACCAAATTTGATGATGACAAAATAAAAGTCTTTCCAATACAATATCGATATCGACATTTCTCGGAGAAATTTTACATTAATACATAATTACATAATTTAACCGTCATCGATAGAAGTCGATAACGACAACTAGAATACCAATTTGCCACGGACGACACAAGACGATGTCATTTTGTGTCAACAATGACAACTAGTGTAAGGATGAGTAACTTTTTTTTCGCAAAAACTTCGTTCCATAGGATGACTTTCATAGGAAACCACTTTTAATATTTTTGTAAAAATAGTAACCGAATTATTTTTCTATAGCAAGGTCAAATTTAAGCACTTTTTGCCTTGTTTCTATAAAAAAAATACTATTTTTTGGGAAAAATGTAATAGACCAACGTTTTCCAATTACTAATAGGTAACTGAAGAATAATTTTTTTCGTATTTTTAGCTAAAAAAGAAGTTTCCATACATGATTTGTATGGACCTTTGTAGTAAAGGTATGTAAAATTGGAAAGGATTAACAGTTATTTTTTATTTTTAATCTGTTAGCAAAATGAGAAGCAGGAGAGAATCTTGATAGCCAAGTTTTTCGTAAACAACTTCTATAAGTTAAAGTTAAAGGGTTAAAGGAATTATTATAGCATATTGTGCCTAATAAAAAGTTTAGTTTTTATTAACAAATGTACTAGTTTGTGATTTTTAATTAATAAATATTAAGGGTCATCATAAAAACGCGCAAAACCTTCGCCAACTGTGTAGCGTGCAAGTTTGCACACTCGCAAATGAACTCGAAAATTTTATGGAAAATCATTAGCACAAGACTTATAAGTATGAAAAAGTACGTGTTTTTTCTTTTGATAAATTTAAAACTAATAAAGATATTTGAAAATAAATTGGTAAATAAATGAACGATCAATAAAGTTTTCAGATGGTCTAATAAAAATAAAAAAGCAAAAAATTATACATAGAACTTGTCTTAAAAGAATCGACGATATTTTAGCTCTGTTCCCGTACACTGAATTGGCATTCCTCTACTCAAAAATTGGGTTAATGAGAGCGGCTTTGTGAGAATAATATTCTTCTTCTTCTTCTTGCACGATACAGACTTTTTCTTCGGGTAGACTGAGTAAATTGACAAACAATATAAAAATACATAACGTACAAAATAAAAAACAATTTTATTTGAGAAAATTAAAAATGAAAGAAAATAAAAAAAAACATTTAAAATATTCTAAGGTTGAATATAAATTGTTTGTGAATTTTCAAATTATTTTGACGGTTTCATTCTCGGTAAATAATTTAATTTATGCTGTTCGAGCACTTTTGTATATTTTTGTATTTTTGTGTGGCCAACTTATACTTATTCTAATTTTTCCAAACTTTACCTAAAAAGTACGGAAACAACCTATTATTTCTTTTTAAAAATTGCTTTACAAATTACAAAGTTCAACATCTTGGTAAATGTATTGCGGATTTCGTAAGTATATTCAGTCCAATCATCATAAAAATTTTAGCTTCATTCTATTATGTCTCAAATTTAATCCATTGATGACAAAAAGAGCTAGAGCAAATATGTCAATTACAACTGGTGGAGAAGAAATAGTGCTACAAAAGTGTAGTACTAATTGAGTACCTTACTTTCAATCTTAAAGTTTAAGAGTTTAAAAAAGTTCTCTTTTTAACCCACCATAACCATGGCAAAATTAGAGCAAAAAAAAATTGTGTAGGGGAAGAATTAGCACTGGATATAACTAATTTATGATTTATGATCATAGATTACGAAAATCACAAAACGACCAAAATTATACTGGGTAAAAATGTGTGAAAAGCAACGTTTTAGAAATATTATATTCTTAAAAACAAATATATATATATAAAGGAAGGTTAAAGACAATTATCCTATCATATGAAAAAAATTTTGAATTCGCTTAGACAAAAACTTAATGTTAAAACTCTAATCATAGTAGTCCATTATGTGAAATTTTGAACGGTATTGTTTCTTCTCTCAGAGAAACCAAAATTAAGGAGACAGTTAATAAAGTTTATGCGTAAGAATTGTTGAAAAGGTTAAAAGCAAAAAATTAAAAGACGTTATCTCATAAAACTCTAACGTGATGAACATTTTTTGTTTTACTTTATTCACTATATCTAGCACAAAAACAGAAAAATTATTTGCGATAAAAAATGTTTTTCTAGCATTTTTTGAGAATATAATAATATATCTTTTCCGAAATAAATTATAATTTCTTTTTTTAATTTAGTTTCCCTAATAAAGAAAATAAATCAAAATTAATGTGAAAATATGTTAATAAAATCAATTTTAATCAAATCGAACGATTTTATATAAACGTGGACATCGATTTAATTTTAAATAAATTTCATAGATTTAATAGTTAAAATTTCATCTAAAGGTTGAGCTATAAAATAGTTTATAAAAAGTTCAGGTATTAAAAAAATGGAATTGATTAAGATTCATCAGCCAATGGAATCTTAAAGATGCTACAAAAATTTTCAAAAATTTTTTTGTGAATTTCGAAGTGGTGAACACTTGGTACTATAAATATATTAACACGAATACCCAATAATTATATTGGGTAGACAATAAAATTTATTTGAATAAATATTGCTACAGAACAAAATGTTTATTCCGAATGTATGTATATTAGGCGAGGTTTCTGATTACAAGATAAACTTCAAGTAAAAATTTCTCAACTAATAACTGCTTAAAGAGGCAAACAATTATTTACACCGATTGTAAATAATAGTTTGCCTCTCGCAAATGAAAAAAAAAAATATATATTGGGATTTCTGATTCGGGAATAATGTTTAAAAATAATTTATTACCCTTTTCCTTTTTGGCAAGTTTGGCCAGTTGTTACTAGGCAAAAGAAACGCCTCAATGGTATAGAAAAAAGACAACGATTTTGTTTTAAAGGAACATAATATTATAATGGTATATTTAATATTCGGTATAAGATATATTTTGTTGTAAAATTTGCATTCGATTTATTCATAGACTTTGGTACATAGTTTAAAATTAAAAATTAGTCAAAGATGTTATTTTATCTATTGTTTCTTAGTATCATACAATCTTAAATAGTTTTAGTTGTTCGCTTATCTATTAGATTTCCATTGATTGAAGAATGTTTTAAGATTGGAATGTTAAGCCTATGAACTATCTTTTAAAGCTTCTACTAAGTAATGAATATGGTCTATAACAGGGGTTCTAGATCTTGATTCACGACCTCCTTTCAAAATTGCAATGGAAGCGCGACCCACTAAAACCTTGGCTCTTTAACTTGAGTAGTTAAAGAGTGAAAAAGATAGTTTTATATAAACATGTTTCTAATAGTTTTAGGTGCTTCGGGGCCAACAAGTGGATACATTTTGCTATATTTCAATTAAAATGCTTTGAAATCTGTTGATTCAAAATTAAATTTAACACATGGGTTACATTTTCACACTTTTTGAAGTAAATCTGGTATTTTATCAATATTCATATCAAAAGGATTTTTACGTCTTTAAATTATAAAGACGTTTAAGCAAATTTTCTTTTTGTAGCCCGAAAAATTCTTTACAAAATAAAAGTTTTGTGTACTCAGCATTGAGAAGTCGCGTCATTTGAGCAAATTTTGACACTCAAATTCGGAGAGGGCATTGACACGACTTTATAAAAAAAGTTATTGGCATAATATATTTACAAAAAATAAGAGTACGACTTCATGTGAAAAATCGATAGTTTCGTCAAATTAAAGTTAACTAATGATCTTTTTAATTAATTGTTTTCCCTGCCGCATCGTAAAGTTTACTTTATATTGTGTCATGGGACAACATGACTTTCTTTATTTGATCCTTGTAGTATTTATCTTTATTTAGTATAATATTTTCAATCGAAGCATGTTGATTTTTAAAAGAAATCATTTTACATATCTCTATGTTTGTCTTTAATTTGGGGATGTTTTTTATAAAGATGTATTTGCGTTTTTAAATAGATTCATCCTTTCATTGGAATTTTTATTTAGACTTATTAATAAAATTCACATCAAAAAATTGTGTGTTCAAGAATATTTTTCAGGATCTCTTCACGCCCACCCCCAACGAATTTCCTTACGGACCCCTTGTAGGTCGCGGACCCCCTTTTGAGAACCGTTGTTCTATAATGAATTCTGTTAAAATTCAATATTAATTTACGTTGTTTTGTAAAAAAAAAAATATTTCATTTAAAAAATGCAAGGTCTATAATTGATTTTAATGTAATGTTTCCCAAGACTACTAATATGCGTGTATATAAATTTTTTTGTATAATAAAAATATTCCACCAAGTAAACACCATTTAACTTACCACCATCTGGTGTTGCCTCTTCATTCAGAGAACGATTCAAATTCGATTTACGTTTTGAAGATTTATCACGTTCCTCATTGTGCTTAGGAGATCTATTTGACTATAACAAAATAGTTAAGGGAATAATAAAGAATAATTAAAAAATTATTTTGACAAAATTAAAAAAAAATATCCACTTACAGTTCTACTTTTATGTACTGGATTTATATCCAAAAGTTTTTCATTACTAGGTGAAGATTTTGACTTATCCGAATCCGTATACATGGTAGAACAACGTGGCCTTATCACCCCACTATCATTTCCATCAGGCAAATCATGAATTTCCAGAAAATCAGCATCAATATCATCTTCCAAATTTTGAAGTGTTTTTTGTCCATTAGGAGATTTTGTTTTTTCCTTGGGTGAGGCCAAAATTTTAACAGTACATTCTGCGTTGTTTACTTGAGTTTTCTGTTTAGGAGATTTAGGTGAATTAGCATTCGAACGTATGCTATTCGATCGTGAAGCAATGCATTGAGTTTCACTAAGATTCTGTTTCATTAAGACGGAAACCGAAGGTATCAGTTTCTTGTTGCCGCGATGTGTTGGTGAACTATTGGCCGAGGACATTTTTTGCTGTTCCCCCTCAGAGCCACTTGTATGTTTTTGATTATCCAAACAGGTGCTGGAAGGTCGATGGTGTAGTGAGTGATGTTGAGGTTTAGGTGATGTTGGAGAGGTAAAACGTTGCTGTTTATTTTCTTCGTCCTTTTTCTTGTCTAAAGGGTGGAAAAGCACAAAAATTGGAGGGAATTAAGTCATACATTTATAGGTTAGTTTTTAGGGGGTCTATTAAAGGCTTTGTGTTTAATGCAGAAGTTTAGTAGATAGAAGTAAACAAAGATTAAAGAAGAAAAACAAGAAAGAGGTAAGGATAGGAAAAGAAATTAGAGTTACGCGACAGTTAGAACAATTAGTGAATATTTTTATATCTATTTTTTTATTTGTTTTGGGTAAATAAAATTACTCATACCAAATCAAGTTGGGGTTATTTTAATTTGTATTAAATTAAACGATTTAAAAAAATTATTAATTATGTTTATTAGACAAATTTTATTAATAGCTGCTCAGTATTTAAAAGCATTTAAAAATAGCATTTTATAAAACATAAAATCTAGATACTTCTTTTGAAACTATATCATTGATCGGTAATTATAACCTTCAGTGGTAGGGAGGCCTTCAGCATTTTTAAGTACACAACACAAATGTCAATAAAGAGCATAAAACTTTAACACATACTTATATATGATTTACTTATGTATATATGATTAAAATTTGTACCTTCAGTGTTTGTGCCGATCAATGAACTATGTATTTCATTTATATTTCAAGATTTTGTTTAAGAACTTCAGTTAAAATAAAAAAAAAAAAAAAACTGTTAGTTATATCTCAAGCAGTCGTACAAAGACATCGATTCGACTTAAAATGTTTTATAAAAATTCTACAAATATAATAAATTAATTTAGAAATCACTAGAATTCTCATCAAATCGACTTTTTGTTGAAGAAAATCGAAAAGCCGAAATTGACTTTTTGGTTTGAAAATTGTCGAGAAATCGATTTTATTGTTGCCAGATAGTCGAAAAGCCGAAAAGTCGAAAAATTTACTTTAGTTAAAATAATAGTTTCTTTGCAGTTTTTATTTCAACTACATCATCTAACTGTTGGAAATAGTATCATAAAAACGTATCTTTGGTTGTAACCAGCAATTCCATTGTAAAACAAATAATAAAAAATATTCAAAGAATTCATAATGTTATTCAATAATTCGACACTGATTGATGCCAATGCGGTATCAAATTTCGTTAATGATTAGAACACGCAATGTACAATTTGAACACATAAGTGTTATGATACTTTATTGACTCTTAATTGTGTTGTTTTGTATACGTATGTGGTCGCCAAGAAAACCACTTACTTGTAAATGATCGAGGGATGAATGTGTAAGATTTTAGGAGTTGTTTCATGGTAATAGAGCCTGTAATCCTATTGAAAAAAAAAAAACTATACTATGTTTATAATATGTCATATATTATAATGGAAGTCCGATATTTAATGATATTTAATAAACAAGTGGAAACATGAAAATTTTTATTTAATTAATTTTAGTAAAATTCAAAGAATTATTTATATACTTTGAAATGCTACCTCATAAATCAATCAATTAAGGCAATGGATTTATTTTATTGTAAATCTAATATTAGTCGGACAAAAATGATTAGAGGATCAAGACTTAACAATAATAATTATTTTTGGATACGAATGTTTAGGGGGTAAAAACGGGTAAATTCGATAGCCTTATATCTGCTAAACTAATAAAGATAAAAAAATTTAATAGTTATCGTTATTCAGTTAAAAAATAATCGAACAGGTGGTTGACACTTTTTTGAAATTGAGCTTTTTTAGGGAGAAAACGGGTAAAACTGTATTTAGGTATTTTTTTGACACCCAATCCAGTAAAACGTAGAAATAAAATTTATATTGTATTCGTAACTTATCAAAAATTGAAAAATATAAATTTGGTACTTTTTGGAAATTCGAGCATGTAAGGGGCAAAAATCACATTTAGTTTTTGGTACTTTTTTCCTAAAACAGTTTTTTTCTGCTTATTGACATATACGTATAGATATTTTATTATGGGACTTCACTATAATTTTGAAATACATTGGAATAAAATTTTTTCTTCATTCATAGGGGTAAAAAATGTATGAAAAAGAGGGGAGAAGGAAACACGAATTAAATTTTATTCAAACTCATTGAGTTAATTTTGATAAAATTTTAAGGATTGGTTTGTTCATTTAGTCTCACAAAATAAGATAACGGGACGTTATTTGGAACTCGGGTACCAAAACGAATTTAAACACAGAGAGCATTTTGAAAATTCATATTGAAAGGATATGTTACACGACGGAAAATGGAAATTGGCATTTTTTTCCTTATAATGGCAGCTTTCGCATTTTTTTCAATAATATTTATTTATTACCGTCATAAAAGTTAGATAAAAGTTTTGAATGAATTAGAAATCAAACTAAATCGTGCTTAGTTTTTTCCCTCTAATGGTGCCAAAGGTCGAAGTCTAATAGTACTTTCTTATATATTTTTAAGTTTGAATCCACAAAAAGCTGGACTTTCTGGTACTTTCTGTATTTCTCATACTATGAACTTTAATGAAGAAATTTCACGTGAACCTGAATAAATGTGCGCAAGTCTGAATTCACTAGGGGTACTTTTTGAATTATCTATAATATTGAGCGCAGAAACATGAAATTAAATACAAGCTATCCTGAGTCAATGAGATCCTATATGAAGGGTTTTTCGAAACTCTAATAGTACTTTTCGAATTTTATATAATAATAAAGTTATAGATACATATAATATAATAATAAAGTTATAGATACATAGATAAATGAGCAAATATCTACAAGAAGAGATTTTGTGATACTTTTTTGTTCTTCAAATGGTACTTTTTGAATTGTTTTATTAATTGATCTAGAAACATGAAATTAAAGATGCCTGCTCTCAAGTGACTGAGGATCCACAAAAGAGAACTTTGTAATAATTTTTATTCTTCAAATGGTACTTTTCTTATTTTTTATATAACTAACATAGAAGTATGAAATTAAAGATAAATAGTTCTACGTGGATGAGAATCCACAAGCCCTCTGTATGTTTTAAGCCTACAAACGCAGGGACAAAATAAGTCACATTATTCACTACAAAAAATGTCGCTATTAAAAAATAAGACATTAATAATTTCGTACTTTTTGAAGCTTCGTACCATGTAAAAAATGTATTTTGGCACTTTATTGGTACCCTACGGTTCTGCCAAACTAAAAAACATAGAAAAAATTTTAAAACGTATTACTTTCTTACCACAATTATGTCAAACATGTTGTTGGTACTTATTGAAAATCGTATTACTTAGGGGTAAAAAAATTTTACTTTTTAGTGTTTTTTTAATTAAAATATTTAAAAACTTTACTGTTGATAATGACCTATAGAAATTATCTCCGCCAAAATATATTTACTTCGATAGTTTTTTCGGTACCCTGGGTTATTTAATTAGGAACTCATAGAAGGTTACTAAGTGTTACGATATCGCTATATAAACATGGAGGCATTAAATTAGAATCATCAGAAGGTATGCTGAGATTTAAGGGTCAATGTGACACTATTACTTTTGTATGTTATAGACATCGATTCAATCTTAAGAGTAGAGGGCAATTTAAAAACAGTTTAGTTATAGTTTTAATATTTTTATTATAAACAAAAAAAAAAAAAAATAATAGCAAAAAATAACTTTGAATATTGCCAAAAATTTCCCATTAAAAAAATATTTTCCATATGCCACAAACATTTGTTTCCAAATGATTTATAATTAACACCACGTTTACCATATTTTAAAAACAAAATAAATTAGTTGTTAAATTTGTTCTAAATTTTTAAAAATATTATTTTTGTTAACAGTTTCAAATATTAATTAGGTAAGGTAAATTAAACACATCAATACCATTAAAATTGTTTAGTTTTCAAAATAAACTGTTATTTGCAAACTCATTTCAAAGCCAATAAATTGTGTTGCATTTTTTATTTATTTATTTAGAAACCCCAATAATAATTAGTAAAAAAGTTTATGAGCTATTAAAAAGAAATTAAAAAAGCAGACAAAAAAAAAAACTATTAACAACTACACTTGACAAAATCTTGTACGCTTAATAAAATAACAAATAAAAGGTAAGAGAGGAAGGGGGGTAAACCAAAAACATCAAACTAATTAATTAATTCAAATAATTAGGTGTAAACAAAATTAACATTTAAATTTATAACCTTTAGAACAGCAACTATCAAATTTTGTTTTAAACAAAATATAATTATATTTTCAGTGTATTAAGAGAGGAACTCACCCAGTGCGGCGGCACGTAAACGTGTGGTTTTCGTGGTACGCACTAAATGCACTGACGACGAGCAAGTCGAAGAAGAATTTGGAGATAGTGGTGAAAGTGTTAAACCCAGTACTGGACTGGCCGGTGATATTTTCGCAAAGTGTTGTTGTTGCGGCTGCGGCAGCATTGAAGTTGTCACCAATTGCTGTGAAGGTGATGACAATGATGTGTTTGAAAATAATGATGCATTTGTAGTGATTATAAGCGGTGATAGAGGACATTTGCGAAATTTTGATGGAGATAATATTGCAGAATTGGCAGAAGAACTATTTGTAGTAGAATTTTGCTTGCGTTGCTTAAGTACTGATGAAGCAGTGGGCGTGGCATAATTATTATTACAATTATTGTGATTATTGTTAATATTATTAAGATTTAAATTATTATTAAAATTATTTGCAGTGATATAATTTTGTTTATTGGAAATTTTAAGTTGTTGCAATGAAGCAGGTTGTTGCAAATGTTGTTGATGATTATGATGGTCCATTAATTTGTGTTGCAAGGCAGACATTGTTGGTGGACAGGCAGAGGAAGATGCTAAAGATTATTTGAAAGGCACAATACATATTTGAGAAGAAAAAAAGGGGAAAATGAATAGTAAAAAAATAAGGAACAAAACTTTAAAAATTATTTTAACTTCCTGCTTAAAGCCTTTAAATTTGAACAATGTTTATAAAATGGTATGTATTCAAAAGTGAAGTTTTGATTTTCTATAAAAGAAATTGAAATCATCACTATTAAAATTAATATTCATTCACTTGCCTCAGTGTATTTTTTGGCATTTATACTACATATATACTACATAAACGGAAAAAAGATAAAATTAGAAAAAGTAATTCTAGTTTCAAGCTGCCAAATTTTTAATAATAATGATGGTAATAATGCTGATGATCTCAAACCCTCCATGAAATAAATTTGAAAAAAAAATAAGTTAAAAATAGCCACAAGAAAAATAATTACAAATATCCACAGAGAAATGTGTTTAATTTAATAAATGATTTTTTTTCTGTTTGTATATGAAAAGGTTAAAGTCATAAATAGTATAACGTCATCTAAAATGCAAAAGAGCGTAACCACTCAAAAATCGAAAGTTGTTTTTTTATTGGATTTCGATGTACTGATCCAAACTAAAAATGTTCATATGTTCAAAATTTTCATATTTTCAAAAATGACATCAATATTAACAAAAGTCAAAAGGCCATAAAATGCATCAACTGCATAAACGAAACAGCCGTAAAATTAGTTGCACTTAAGAAAATTTGGTTTGAAGAGTGTATTATGCTCTATCAGTTTTTGTTTTAAGTGAACAATTAAATAAAATTGCTTAAATTAAAATAAAAAAATTAAAGATTGTTGTTGTGGCCTTTTGCATTTTAGGTGACGATATCTATGTTTATTTTAAACGATATTTCGTCGATATTTGGAAGTGCGCGTAACAATCATTTATTTTCTTATAAACATTATTTCATGATTTTAATATTGATAACTTAAATAAAACGAAAAAAAAGATATAGTCGGTCAAGACCGACTATGTGATACCTTACACCATTGTGTACGAGCATAAAAATTTGGGAAGAGGACATATTACACCTGTGGCCAATTTTACTAAATGTAAAATAAAATATAAAAATAAAAAATAATGCGTTGATACTAAAATCTAGATGATTTTATACACCTTAAGTTTGATTTATAGAAGTGGGTTTATATGGGAGCTATGGAAAATTATGGACTGATTTTCATAAAATTTGGCAATGTTATTTCTACATAAATAAAACTTATTTGTATCGAATATTAACTTGATACTAACATTCATATGGGATTTATGCACGATAAAAAGGTTATCGGAAGAAGGATTTATAAGGGAGCTATGATCAATTGTGGACCGATCTTCATAAAATTTGTACAGAACTTCTTTGCACCGAATTTCATTAAAATATTCTTATTTTGAAGATATTTTTGAGTGTTTTAAC
Source organism: Protocalliphora azurea (assembly GCA_932274085.1). Taxonomy (NCBI): domain Eukaryota; kingdom Metazoa; phylum Arthropoda; class Insecta; order Diptera; family Calliphoridae; genus Protocalliphora; species Protocalliphora azurea. The sequence goes on from OW026522.1 coordinate 119,676,961, forward strand.
TCTATTCCGGGGGGACATTTATATGGGGGCTAGGTAAAATAATGGACCGATCATAACCAATTTCTATGTCTTTGTACTCGTATCATAGAAGTTGCACGTGCCAAATTTTATTGAATTATCTTTACAATTGCGACCCGTACTTTGTGCACAAGTTGTACATGGATAGACGGACGGACGGACATTGTTAGATCGATTTAAAAAGTGATTCCGAGTCGATTGGTATACTTTAAGGTGGATGTTGGATAACTTTTTCTATGCGTTACAAACATCAGCACAAACGCATAATACCCCTATGGTGGTGTAGGGTATAATGAAAAGATAATTTTAGAAAATCATTATCTACAGGAAAAAAAAAAGAAATATGAATATAATAATCAGTTGAAGAAAACAATCAATTTCTTCCTTTAACTTTTTTAATTTTATTATTTTTGATTTAAGTGTATTTCTAAGTGTATGTCTAATCGAAGTGATTTGAAATGTTCTTTGGGGGATTTTTTTATTAACTTAAAAAGTAAAGTGATAACTTAGGAACTAACTAAATAAATGACCTCCCATTGTGTTTACACTATATGAGATTTGTTAAATATATTTTCAATTTATTTTAATTGTTTCGTTGTGATAGTTATGCGGTTCTTAAATGATATGCCGAAGGTAAAATTTTTTAAAATAAGGAAGAAAATGTAAACGACGTTTCTTATGTTAGAAACAGAATAATATCGTACGGTGTATGAATGTACAATGCAGAATACAACAATATTTCTTAACCCTTAGGGGACCCATAGGTAGGATTATATGCATATATGGAGCTGCAAGACCATCAGAAAATTATAAACAAAAACTGAAATATTATTCTTTTCCAATATTTCATTAAAATAACTTCACTTCATTAATTATATTCCTACATTATGGAAATTATTTTGAAAAAATGAAAAATACATAAACTTAAGATTAAATCAAAAACTTCAAAACTAAAACATAAATGAGAATGTAGCAGGATTTTTCTTGATCTTATTAAAATCTTAATAAAAAAATTTAATTCGAGTCATTTTTTCTATTTGAGCATCAAATTTAAATTCGTTCTATGAATCATATTGTAATTTGAGGCGCTGAATTTACATTCTTTTCTCAAAACTGATTTCAATTTTCGAGTTCCCACTGGGGTTTGGGGTGCGGGAATTAACGGGCGAAAAATCCCGAGGGAAAATTTAATATTAATTTAATATATAGTTTTAAAATCCTATAGCAAAACGGTTCAATAAATAATTTACATTATTGTACACATAATATTTACCAAATATATTTTTAAATATAATATACTAAATATTGAGATTTGTTAAAAATTCGATACAAAAGTGATATTTTAAATTATTCAAAACCATTTGATTTTCATATCTATCAATAAGGTATTTTTCTACATTATCAAAAATAAGATTATACAAGTTTTCTAAAAAAAAAATTAAAAAGAAAAAATATTGAAAGAAAGATAAAAACTAAATTAAATATAAAATCATGGTATTACCGTCTGAAGTATTCCCTATCAAATCTTTTTACATACTGATAAAATACGAAATATTTTATTTTTCAAAAGTATTAGTACTTCTCGTCATAGACTGTCTTAAGAACTTAATGAAATTTCAAAACAATTTTACTTTTGGCTAGTTAAATTTTTGATTTTTTAATTATATTATTGGTTTTGTGGAAATTAATATTAAATAATATTCACTGTTATAAAAAAATTATTAAGTTAACAGTTTTTGCACTGAACATGTTTCAATTTACACATATGTCTTCTACAAGCAATGAAATTGTAAAGAAATATAATATAGAAATATATTTTAACGCCTCAAAATTTAACTGAGGATTTTAAAACGATTAATTGAACCAAATTATTTAAATATTTTCCTTAATGTATTTTATATCTCTAAATTAGAAAGAATTAATAATGTAAGATGAAGATAAAATTGAAATAAAACGATAATAAAAACTATTTGTATTGAAATTTAATAATAAAGTAATTCCATTTTAAATTTAAAAATTTTGACCTCTCTGAAATTTTCTCTGTAGCAAGTATTGCGATAAGGTTTCCTACCAAAAAAAAAATATAAAAAAATTAAAGATGGACTTTTTTAGATACACGTGACTAAGGGAAATTTTTACAAAAAAATATGTTAATAAAAATATTTTCAAAATTTGTCTATGGCATCCTAAAATACAAGCTTTGACAAATTCAGTGCAAAAAATTATTATTTTGATATCTTTTATATAAAAAAAGTTATGGCTATTTAAATAAATATGTTAATCACTTTCAGAGCTATGGAATTGCAACAGTTCTCAAAATAAAAATGAGAGAAGTTCATTTTACATGCCTCTGTATCCTCTTGTACACATGCACCAAATTTTATCTAAATCGGTACCAAGGGTCAAATTTTTTTAAATTTAAGATGGAATTACTCAATAGTAGCTTAGATTAGGATTGTTTTGTTTAAATTTTTTCCATGAAAAACTAATTAATCTTGAAAGATGCATCATACTTCAATATTATTTTATTTTTTGTTAAATAATTATGATTTATATTGTTATTTAATATTCTTTACAATTTCTAAAAAATTAAGTTTTTAAATATTAAAAATTCAATTTCTTGGTACTCCCGGGAATTAAATTTTTCATTCTCGTTTCCGGGAAAAGATATATCACGGGAATCCCAAAACCCACATGTCGCTTACACTGCTGACACATAACGTCTTTCGGATGTTGACTTCGCATAGTGGTCCCAAAACCATTTTTTATTTGAATAGAAATTTACACGGCCAGAGATAAGGTGCTTTTGAGTTGATTTGGAGGAGTACAGATTCCTAGCGGGTCAAGGGGGTAGTGGCCTTCTAAAGTTTGACTTCTAGGGTATGCAATTTTTTTAATCGCCAAAAATTCATTTATGATATGACAGAAAAGAAACTTTATATATAGATAGTCCTTGTAAATCTCTACAAAAACTACGTTTACCTATGTAAGATCACTAAAATTAAATTAAAACTGAAGTTAGAAAATTTAGTTTATTTTAAAGTTTAAGACGATTCTGCATATATCAAATTTTTAAATTTTATATTAAGCCTTGTTCAGAATGGCGCGAAATTACGAAATTTCATGCCGAAATTATGAATGAAATCTAGAGTGTTCATACTGGCTAGATGACATTTGATGTAATTTCGTGAACAGCTGATACTTATTGTTTACATTTTAAATTGTTATAGGGGTAAATAAAGTATTTTGAAATGGAAACAAATAAGAAACAATTACTTACTTACTAAATTGTAAATTATTAATTGGCAACAACTAAAAATGTAAAAAGGATAAGTTTAATTTTGCAAAATCACTTTAATAATTAATTTTAAGATTTGTGATTAAATTTAAGATCAGCTGTCAATTGTTTTTTTTTCTTTTCACGGTTGAAACATGCAGTACATAGTTGAAAAAAAAGTATTTTTTCCAAGCATGTACAGAGTTGCACGGAAATGGGCATCGTAATTTCAATGTAATTTCGCTGAAATTACACAAAATTATGTAATTTCGCAAGTGTCAAAATGTATGGGAAATTACGTAATTTCAACTTGATTTCGGCCGAAATCACGAAAGTACATAATTTCGCGTTGGTCTGAATGCCCTATTAAGAAATATTAACAATGCTCTAAAATTAGCTAAATCATAATTTTGTTCAAATCTATTATTAAACCGTTATTTAATAAGAATCAAGTTTCTTGTATTATAATATTTAAATTCATAATATAATATATACAAACTTAAACTCGCAAAGGTTTAACATAAACTCCCGTTGTCTAGCAAATGTTATATCACTTTTTTGAATTTTTGTGGATAATTTGTTAACGCTTCACCACGTTTTTATACAAACAAATAAAAATTTAAATGTTGAACTGGTTTTGGTTGGATAAATAAGAAAAAGACTCTACTATACATATTTTTTTTAACTTTTAGGATTTATAAAAGATTAAAACGTGTAAATATATAATTATTGCAAAACAAATACAAATAAACTATTTAACAATAAACAAAGTGTATTATTAAATATAACAACTTTAAAAGACGTTTTAATTTAAGTTTTCGAAAAAATGATAAATAAATAAAAAATGAGGAAGAAAGTCAAATAAAAACTTCTTTTATTGTTTGAATTAAAAAAAATATATATATTATCAAATAACAGACATACAAAGAGCTAGGCAGACCGTCATACCGACAGCAATTTTTTTTTTAATGATCGTTATTTTCAAGACGTAAGAGTAAGTATCTATTGATTTATTTATTTAATTTTTGTTTATTAAATTTGCATAAATGACACATTACTTAGTTGGCTTGGCTTGTTTAGTTTGCTTTGTGGTTGTTATTGTTGTTGTTGTTGTTGTTACTATTGCAGTAATTGCCGCTATTACGAGGCATCCATCCCCATCCACCGATCGACAGATAAATATACTTATATAGGCAGACAAACAGACATCCATCCAGACGACAGACAGGCATCAAATAGGGTTAATAAAATATTCAAAACACTTGACTGACAACTAGATATTAAGACGGACAGACATAACATAACGATATTCATACAATTATTCAAATAGGGAAGCAGAAAGAAGGAAAATTTTGGTTTATGATTATGCAGACAGTCGGTACATTTAAACATGGTTCGTATGAGCTTGAGAGAAGAATGAATGAGAAATTAGCTGGAAGCCATAAAAATGTCATATTTTATAAAAAATTTATTGGTACCTTTAGTATAGTTTTATTGTTATTAAATGCCATGAATAACAATAACAACAAAAACAACTCGAAAAGCCCAATACCAGTGACATAATTTATGACAAAAAATTAAACAAAATAATTAAAAATGTGTGAACATTTTTCGGTTTCCTAAGATAACGGTGAAATATTAGATGTAATTAGTTGTAAAGTTACATTTATTGAAGTTATACAGATGTGGTATTTACGAAATTTGGTTAATTAATATTTTATCTTGTCAAGTTGTTTGATTTTTGTAATACATTATCTAACCCATGAGTATTGTCTTAGAAAGAGTTTGCCACAGAATTTTTACGGGGGTCTCTATTTATATTATAATACTTGGCTTTATTGTTAGATATTAGATGAAGTGTTCAGAAATAAGTAAGATATTCTTTCATAATCTTATGCAGATCTTTTAGTTATGTTGCTAACAGCTTTTTTGAACGTCTTAAGTCTTAAGTCATATAATATAATAAGGTGTTTTTCCCATTGAATTCAGAATTTTCATAAATTATTAAGAAATTTCTACATTGCATGTATCTCGCAGCAATTCAAAGCATAAATAGAATAAAGGCGTACATATTGAAGAATCGAAATGATATTATCAGCCTTGAAAGCAACAAATGTTTTCTTACAACTTTATATATCCACAGTAGAAGAAGACATAATAAAATATAACAAAAAATTCAGATTCATGAAATTATAAACTATAAAATCCGATAAACAATCCCGTTAAACGCTTTTTCATTTTTTTTTGTATTTTTTTTTTTTTTTTTTTTGACAATATTAATTGTTGGGATTTACCCCCCTAGATAGCGTAATAGATGTCAGCAAAAAAAAGTACATCCAAAGTATTCAATAAGATCGAATTATTTCCAATGAATTTAAATATAGGCATCAATAAATAGGAAGTCATGTTCACAAGCTCAAGATATTTTTCTTTTTATCGGCGCAAGGAAATCAGTTCGAGAAATATGTACCCAGCAAAAATTTGGTAATGACATATAGTTACGGAAGTAGTTACTTTTCAATGACAACAACATACTGCCTGCTTTACATAGAAGTTTTCTAGTAACTACTTACTTATATACCGGGTTATAAGTAAGTAGTAGAAATATAATTTTATTATTTATGATCAAATATTTGAGGAATTTTTTTAATTTTTTAATTCAGTTTAGCAATTCATATATTTAGATAAGGGATAAATATATGAAAGATTTAAGTTTTTGAAATTAAAATTTATAAAAAAAAATAATAATAATAATAAAACCCTCCTTTTATATTCTGACATTTTATTAGTTATTTGTAACCTAGAATGTAACTAGTTCCTATTGTTTTTACTAATAGTGATTTCAGTAATGCTTTAAAATGAATAAGTTATTGAACAGATTGTAAGTAATAAGTTTTTGTAATGACATCTGGGAAATGACTTGCTAAAATGCCCACTTGTTATAATATACGGTAAGTAATTGCCTCTAACGTCATCACCGTGTTAAAATAATGAGTTATTTAGCTAATGTGTAAGTAGTGAAGAGCCATTATATTAGCTTCTTAACTCATTACATGGCAACCAATAAAACAATAATATTTAGTTTTAAAAATGGTAGTATTGTTTTCTAGAGTAGTATTCATGACAGTCAATACTTTAATCGCTTAAACCAAATTCAATGGAAGTTTTTCTTCATCTGTATCATCTCACAAACATGTTTTCAATAATATAAAGTTATCGTCTCAGATTATTTTTATTATTTTATCTGTAACGACATGGGGTCTTTTACATTTCCAGAAAGAGAAAATTTAATAATGGTATCTCTTTAGAAACGGTACGACTCTCACAGTTATTAATTTTTTTTCAACTGGACTCTCCTTATGTCAAATTCTTTCAAAATCGTATGCATTAGAATATTAGTGACATTTGGACTATGTTTATGAAGTGATTATATATTAAAACGTCACACTATGAAACTGAATTGGAAATTGAAAACATAATGCAACATAAGTCACCTGATCCTAAAAAGAATTAAATATATTTGTAGGCAATATTACAGTCTTTATGTCCTCGGCTAAGGTTTTAAGCTTTTGTTTAAAAATATCATACAAGTGTTTCTTTTTTTCATAAAAAAAAAGCAGAAAGAATTTGACTTGTGATCAAAAAATCCCATTGCCTAAAGAAGTCGTAGATAATCAGAAAGAAAGAAAAATAAAAGGAAATACACCTAACTAAATAATTATTATAACATAAATTTAATAAAGATATATAAAAGGAAAAAATCCTCATTTTATATAAATGATCTAGATCCAAATATGATTTTAAGAAGGCGATAGAATATCTTAACTAATCTTTGAGAAAAAGAGAACATATCTGGAAGTGCTAAGTAGTAAGTAATATATGAATAATATAATAATATTTGATATAAATAGCCCTCGATTAGTATTTTTCAGTTTTTAGTCAGCTTGTAGGGTCATTTCTCTATATGTTAAATTAGATTAGATTTATAACCAAAGAATACAAAGAAAATAAACTAGTTCAATTTCGAACAACAACATTTCCCTCTCTTCACATACAAGTTCTGTGTGAATTCAATAGACTTATGAGAGAGAAATACAAACCAAAATAAACAAAAATCTCCTTTAAAATTTAAGGAAACTTAAAATCGCGACACATTTTTCCACTAGCACAAAAATTTTTTATCATTTTAACTCCCGTAATACGAATATTTTCCTTTTTTCTATGTTGAGATTTATACTGAACGAAAAAAATTTATACTTTTGGTATCAAAAATAAAACAAAATTTAAAATAATTTTAAATTACTTTCATATTCTTTAAAAAAAAAAAAAAACAAAAAATGTAATTATATTTATATTAGTGGAAGTAATCAGCATCAAAAGATGAAAATTTATGAAAACTTGCGGATATAATTGTGTTGAATTATATTTAATAACAAAGAATACAAAGAAAAGAAACTGTCTCAATTTCTTACAAATAACAACATTTCCCTCTCCTTAAGTACAAGTTCTGTGTGAATTCAACACACTTGTGAGAAAGAAAAACAACCCAAAATAAACAACTCTCCTTTAGAATTTTACGAAAATTACACTCGCGACACATTTTTTCACTAGCACACAATTTAACTCCCATAAATCCGATTTTTTTTAATTTTGACTTTCATTTTTCTAAGTTGAAATTTAAACTGAACGAACAAAGTTCCTACTTTTGGTATTAAAAATAAAACAAAATTTAAAATAATTTTAAATTATTTTCATATTCTTCAAAAAAAAAAAGTCAAAAATTGTAGTTATATTTATGTTTGTGGAAGCAATCTGCATCAAAAGCAGAAAATTTATGAAAATTTGCGAATACAATTGTGATGAATTATATTTAATAATTTTTGAATACTATTCTGAGCAACTATGTGTGCTTATGATGTGGTGTAAAAATGGTTTCAGCACTAATACATGTAAATAAAATTTTACTAATGCAATATTACCCTGCCCTGCACACATTTTCTGTCGAAAGCGTAACTATATCGACACACCAGGAAGTTTATATGCGTCGCTTTTACTATCGAATTCTGATCTACTTAGTAACACCGTTCAGGAAGAACTGTGCCACTAAGCGATAGTTTCTTTTGAGTAACACTTTAGTCAGTATTGAATGTCACTAATTCGAATCTTCAAATCTCCACTAAAGACTTACTCAAAAGGAACTATCTCTTCGTGGCAAGTTTCTCCCGAACGGTATTACTAAGTAGATCAGAATTCATAACGCTTTAGTAAATTTTGTACGACACGTATTAAATCTACTATAACGCAGTAAAAATAGTCTAACAAAAAATCCTAATTCGAATCTTTCAATCCCAACTAAAGCGTTACTCAAAAGATGCTATCTCTAACTATATGAGAATTCGATAGTAAAAGCGAAACATATCAACTTCCCGGTGTGCCAACGTAGTTACACTTTCGATAGAAAATATTTGCAAAATTTTAAAACTATTTTGCATAAAATTTTTAAAATAATAATGCCAGTAATACTTGAATTTTAAAATGAAATTAATTGCACAACAATATTTTCAATTGAAAGAGAATACTAAGAAATATTTTAAGCACAAAATTAGAAAAGAATATTTGTTTCTTCCACATTTAATAAAGTAGGTATATATAATAAAATAAGAATAATTATTAAATCTAATTTATTTTTTAAATAACAAAAATAACTCTTCCTTGTATTTATTATAAAAAACAATGAAATTAATTTCACAAAAAATTTTGAATTCAAATGAACATTTAACATCTATTAGAATATTTGCAAAATTTTCTGCAGTTATTAGTATGTTCGGCGACAATGTATGATTTTTAGAGAGGTTATGATGTTCGCATTATAAAATGTGTAATTCAATATTTCCAAAATGTTTTTCAGTAATATAATATACGATTTCTAAATATTACAAGACTACATCATTATTTATTTTAATTTTGTATTGAATTTTCTATGTAATTAAAATAAATATAATTTTTTTAGTTAATTTCTTTCTAAAATCACCAGTTTTGCTACAGAAAAATAATTTAAAAACAAATGTATTACACCTTTTACAAGGCGAACACCATATACTTTCCTAAAATCATACTTTCTCGCTGGACAAATAGCTGACTACTAAGAATTTTGGAAACATTTGAAAAAATATTTATAACAAAATTTTCTCTAAGTTCTCTTTCAAATGTTTCCATTTTTATAAAGGCGATTCCCTTTATTAAAGACTATATGATCTTTTAATCATTTCCATACTCTATTACAAATTTTAATGATGATGTACCGTTTTAAATCATTATTTAAATTTTATCTGGGCCCTGAAAGTTTTTTCAATCATTTTTGTCAATATTTAAGATTTTTGAAACTTAAAAATAAATACCGCTACCAAAAAATACCACCATCTACTCTACATATTTCAAGCATTACAACAACAACAAAAAATAATCTTTGAATTCTTTACAAACTTTTAAAAAAATTTAATTTAAAATTTTGAAGATTCAAGTTTAAAGTGTAAAAATTCAGCTCTGCTAAAATATTTCTCGGATACTCTAATGCAATGCATTCCCAAAATTTTGATTGCTGCATATACAAGTTTTAATCTTCCACAGAATAGACTTGTAAAATTGAATTTTTAATAGACTCGTAATTTTTTGTTCTATAGAAAATTATTCTGAAAATTAGCAACTTTTGCTGCGGGCATGTCATACGTAAGTCAAACTCCAACACTTTTAAAAAATGTTGTTTAAGTTATCAAGAATTTTATATAAAACAAAATTTTCTGTCCATGTTCTGGTCCTCAAATTGTTAATAACATATTTTAATTTTATAGAAAATGTTTTCAAAAATTTATCGCTTGCTCAAAACTAGTTGAAATAATAATAATTTATTTTTAATTTTGATAAACGCTTACCTTATTTTCTTAATTTTCCTTTTATAAGTACAACTTATGAATATTTTGTTTCACTATCAGCTTACATAAATAATTTTAGTTAATGTCAATATTTTTTTCACTCTAATCACTTCAAAACTTATATTTTTACTAAGCAAAATTATATTGTTTCTGCTTGTTCTTTTTCCCATTATGAAATGTAAACAATAGTCAAAATCATGATTTTATGATAAAATTTCGAACATAATGTGTGTTGTTTTTGTAAAGTTTTGCACGTTCTACTATTAATCATCTTAGAGTGCCAAATTCGACAGATAATGTGGATTGTTAAAAAACAATCTTCCAAATACTAGCAAAGGTGTTGAAAAATAGTGTTTTCGTTTTAACTGTTACTGTTATCCAAACAACTTCTAATAGTGATTAAAGAAGTTACGTTTAGAAGATTCAATTCGTATACTAATATATTTTGTTGTTGGAAAAATTTGAGAAATCTTCTATTGCACTTCTAAGAGTGGCGAAGAAATGAGCTATTTCGAAAAAGAATTAACTAAATGCTTGCAGGGTAGCCAGGTTTTTTTTGACAAGCTTTAAATTCTTTGTATTCTTTGTTTAATAGGTTTTTAATACTATTTTGAGTAACTATGTGTGTTATGATGTGTGGTGAAAGTGGTTTCAGCACTAATAGATATAAATAAAATTTAACTAATGCAATCTTAAAGTCAGGGTTTTTTGACAACAGAGTTGTTTTTTTTGACAAGCCCTCCATTTTTCGTTTAATAAATGTTTAATACTATTTTAAACAACTATGTGTGCTTATGTTGTGTGGTGAAAGTGGTTTCAGCACTAATACCTATAAATAAAATTTGTCTGACACAATCTGAGTCAGGTTTTATTTTTTGACAACAGAGTTAGGTTTTTTTGACAAGCCTTCCATTCTTTGTATTCTTTGTTAGTAACAATTCAAACATGTTTATGTATAATGAAATAAAAAAACGGTGTGACCCTATATTTTGAACTTAAACTTCAGTCTTTACTTGTTAATATACTTCTTTCAATGTTCTTTGACTTTGATCTTCAAATAAAACTTATTATATTTGAAGTAAAAAAGTAAAATGCATAAAACACAAGAACATAATTATAATGAAAAAATGTTTCAAAAAATTATGAATAAATACTCGAAAATGTTAAATATTTACACTGATAAAAATCTACTATGTTTTTTTTTCATTTTTAATTTAAATTGAAATTAAAATTGAAGAATTGAATAAAAGTCAATAAAAGAAACAATTTCATACGAAAAATTACAAGGAAAAAAACGTAATAACAGATAAGAATGTCCAACAAAATCTGAATTAAATGAAAAAAAAAAAAAAAAATCAAGAACAACAACTACAAAACATGCCACAATAATGAATAATAACAATAATAAGAAAAACAACAACGAATGTCAGTGGAAAAAAATAACGAACAACAAAAAACAAAACAAATAGAGTTGTAATCATTTGTGAAAAATAAATAGAAAAAATATTAAAAAATAAAAAACAACAAAAAATAAACAAATAAAGAAAATAACGTGCAATCATCAACAACAACTTCAATTGCGTTGAATTGAAAATATAACAGCAACGATAAAAAAAAACACTTAACAATTTACCTGTAGTACTTGAACATGAAGCATCAACAGTTGCTGTTGGAGTTGCGTCGCTTGTTAGTGGAATATTTATTTTTAATTCTTTAGTATTTGTTGCTGTTGCAGTCGTTGTCGTCTTTGATTTTTTACCCGAGTTATTAGTCATGTCTTCTTCTTGTTCTTTATCTTCACCGTTCGTTTTAATCGTATGACCGTTGGTTTCAACTGTTTTTATTTCAGATGATGGGTTCGTAGTAGTTGTTGTAGATGGATTCAATTCTTGTTGCTGATCTTGCTGTTGCGGTGTTTCATTTAGGATTGGGGTGTTTACAACAGCTGGTGATGATGATGATCTTAAGTCATTTGTTGTTTGTTGTTGCTGTTGCACACGTTGCGAACGAGTTATATATCTGAAAGAAAAAAATCGAAAATAAAATATTTTTCGAATTATTTTTTTTAAAAACTAAAATTAATCGAATCGAATAACCCCAGATTTACCTGGGGTTATTCGAAGTTTAAGGAATCACACTTTATATAAGTAAATTTGGATACCAAATTAAAATAAAAATAAGTCAAATTCATTGTAGAACAGAATTTTGACAATTCAAACTTTTTACAATAGACTGGATCGATTCTAACTAAACGCTTATATAAAAATAGAGTTTAGTATTGACAAGGCAAACATATCGTGTTTAAATTTTTTTATAATAAGGTCCATAAGGTGTGCGTTCAAATGAAACATAACATGGTTTTTTAAATAAAAGATGAACGAAACAAGTTAGGACTAAAACTAAATCAATCACTTGTAGAATTTCTTCTCCAGATTTTTCTGATATATGATTTTATATAAAAATGAATTACTAACAAGATTATTCTTAATTTTTTTATATATGACTTCTAAAAAAATTTTAAATTCGCTTTTAATTTGGATCAAAATCCTTTACAATTGCCAAAATTATGGGTAATTTAAATAACTAATACTCTGTGAAACTAAAATAAAATTCCCAATTCTTGGTGCTTCTACTGCAAAGATGGAATTCTAAATCTGGCCAGAAAATGCTAAAAATACTGTTGCATATCACGAGTGCCGTCAATTGCTTTTTCTATTCGAGTTATTCAGACTAAAGAAGCAAAACAATTACATATCTTGTCGCATTTTGAGTAAACTTGTGTTACGATTAATTGTTTTGTAAATTTTTATTGTTTTTAGTTCGATACTATTCATGGCCATTTATTTCGATTATTCGCTGTACAAAACTTAAACCTTAGAACATGAGAAAAGTCAGCAATAATGTATGTTTTCCGGGCTACAAAATATTGAAAATATTTTTATTTTTTTTTTATTATTAAGTAGCTTTGAGCATACTTTGCCGAGTTCTTCTCAGCTTTGTTAATTTGTAATTTGGTTACGGAAACGAATGTTTGATTACTACAGCTATAATATGGTTGCTGCAATTATGTAAATTATTCCAGTGAATATAAAAGAACTTTTAAACGCGATAGTTTGCGGAGGCAATGGTCAACTATATTTTTTCTATGTATGTAATATAATGTAATAAAAAGTATAATATAAGAAAAACTGAATTCAAACTTTTTTTTCAACATTTTCACTTGACTAACTTTAAAACTGAGCGAATATGAATAGGACTGAGTTCATAAAACATTCTGATTAATCGATATATTGATTAAATAACCGATTAATAAACAATTATGATTAATCGATTAATTAAAAATTAATTAAAATAATATATATTAGACCGTTTATAAAGTACTCACTGCTAAGTTTACTTAAGTTTAAATATTTCGAAGAAATTTCCATTGCAAATTATATTTTTTATATATTAATGTATTGAATAAAGCCTTTAGTAGCAAAAGGAGTATCATTGCCGGTAGGAAATAGACATTCAGATTTACATTTTATAGATTTGTAACAAGACTCATCCATATTTTTCTTAAAGTGTGCGTTCGAATAAAACATAACACAATATTTTCGTAATAACTCTTACAGCCGTTAATTTTAAATAACTTTCTTGATTATAATATCTGCTAGAAACATGTCAGATTTAACAGAAGATCGAATTCTTGATATCCGGTCATTTGATCGCAGCCAAAGAAAAATGTACAAAATAAAATTTTAATTTCTTTTTTTCAATTTACTAGAAAATGCTAGTTGAGTAAATTTTGACAAAAGTATTACATTTTAGGGTAATACAACTTAACAAGGACCTAAAGAATGAGATCAAACTTAGCTCAGAAAAAGGAAAAGTGTTCATTTCTTCAAAATGAAATATGAACCATGCTAAAGCTATGCCTAAGTTTTAGTCAATCAAAGTTAAAAAAGAAAAAAAAATAATAATAATAAAACAAAAAATAAAAATATTTTCAATATTTTTGTATTTCAATATTTTGTATTAATCGAGGAAATGGTTCTCAATAGTATCGAACTGAAAACAATAAAAAATTTGCAAAACAATTTGTCGTATGACAAGTTTACTCAAAATACAACAAGATATGTAATTGTTTTGCTTCTTTAGTCTGAATAAACTAGAATAATCATAACAAAGAGTGTCATAAAAAGATATTGATGACACTCGTGACATATAACAGTGTTTTTAACATTTTCTGGCCAGATTTAGAATTTTGTCTTTGCAGTAGAAGCACCAAGAATTGGGTATGTTATTTTAGTCCAACTACCCAGAATTTTGGCAATTGTAAAGAAATTGAATCTAAGTTAAAAGCGAATTTAAAAAGACCCCAGCAGTGGTCAATTTTGATTATTAATTTTAAATTCTTATAGAGAGATACCGCGAAAAATTTCGTAAAAGTACTTTCACATTTTTTGCAGAAGTCAAACTTAAAAAAGTAAATAAAGAAAAATAATCTAGCTAACAATTAATTTTATATAAAATGATATATCAGAAAAATCTGGAGAAGAAATGCTACAATAGTTGATTTAGTTTTAATCATAACTTATTCCATTCATCTTAAAAAAAAAACATGTTATGCTTTATCTGAACGCACACCTTAATAAACCATCCTTGTATATACAAAGAAATGAAATTCGAGAATTTTAAAACGTTAAAAATGATGTTTCTATTCTTAAAAATATATAAACCGATAAAAAAATCTAGTCTTTTCTAAAGATAAAGACAATTTAAAATAGATTTTCTATTTGTTTTTTTTTTTTTTTTTTTTTTTTTTTTTTTGTAGATAAGGTGAAAAATTATATATATATATATATATATATATATACAGTACACTCGCGGTAACGTGAACACCGTCTAACGTGAACACCGCCTAACGTGAACAAGATTTTTTTTACGTTGACTACTCTGTAACGTGAACAAACACAGAAAGCTCTATAATGTGAACAATTTTTTTCACTGTATGTATATGTTTTCTAAGCATGTAGATAACATTGAAATACATACATTAAATTCGAATTTTAAAATTTTGGGAATCTCCTTATATAAATAATGAGTGTATATCCCCTAAATTATTTTGTTTGTATGGCAAAGAAATTTGAAGTTAGTTTCTTATGTGATGTGAATCAGTCGGCATGAGTGTAAAAAAATCTAAATATTTGGAGTTAAAAGAAAAGGCAGACATTTTAGATAGTTTGCAAAAAGGAACAAGTGTGACTAGTTTAGCAAAAAAGTATAATGTCGCTAAGTCAAAAATATGCAGTATTAAAAAGAAAAAATAAGCAATTTTGAATTGTGTAAACAACACATACCAAGGCCCGGAAAAAAGAAAAACTTTAAAATCATCAGAACTTCTAGTTATGGAAAAAACTCTTTACCGTTGGTTCCTCCGAATGCGTGATAGGAATTGGCCTGTAAGTGGTCTAATGCTAAAAGAAAAAGCTAAGGAATTACATTCCCAACTTAAAGAAAACGGAGTTAGACTTCTTAAAGTATCCGGAGAAAAACTCATCGCAGCCTAAATTGGTGGATCCATTTAAGCTAAAGCTGAAACAAAAAATTGAAGAAATGGAGTGTGTAACGTTCCTGTGTGTGGAGATGCAACGGTGGATCAAAGTGACATGAGTGCACTTAGACTCTTAAGGGAGAAAGCAGTATTTCAGCTTTAGAGAAGAAACAGCAGCAGAAAAAGATAACGGATTTCTTTAATGCATAAATGTAATGAGTAATTTTATTAGCTATGTAATTTTATTTCAATAGATATTTTCTCGTAATCTCGTTTTGTTTTGTAATGGATTTTAATTAAAATTTTAGTTTTATATTTTAATAATGTAAATAATAACAAAAGAATTTCACGTTCAAACGTGTAAAATTTGATATTTTTTTCATGAAATTTGACAATCGCTAACGTGAACAATTTCGCTAACATGAACTCCCTTGGTTTTAATTAGTTCACGTTACCGCGAGTGCACTGTATATATATTTACACAATATTTGTTTTAATTTCATTAAGATTTTCATTTTAAAAAACATTCTTTAAATACGAATCTAAATCAGCAATAGCAAAATTCGGCTGTGGATATTCTTTTAGAACACACTGTTAAAGCAATTATATTTCACTTCTGTTTTTAATGTTCCAATTATAATATAAAACTAATTTCAAGTATTTTAACTGAAATTGTAAAGTGTTATTTTTAATAATAAATATTTTTTGCAAAACTTTTTATCTTTAGTTTCTAAGGTCATCTTTTAGATAATTTTTTTTTCTAATTTTTATTAAGACATGTGTAAACAAACTAAGCAAATGATTAATTTAAAGGTTTTTTTTTTATTCGTTTATTTTAATTTAAAAAAAATATTTAACTTATTTGTATATAAAAAGAAATTTGATTTAATTTTTTATTTTATAAAGAATTTGTTTTTTAATCTCTAAAATGATTTTACTGGTGACAGTTATTTATATTGTTATTTTTTTATTTTTTGTTTTTTTCTATTTGCAATTATCATAATTTAAACATTAATATTTCCAATTTTTATAGACAAATAGAAAAATGGGTTTCTTTTCTTTTCTATCTGAATATCAAAAGAAGACTTTCAAATATACAAAATTATATTATTTTGTTTAGAAATCTTTAATAAGTTTTGTTTTGTTTTGAGATTTAATGGTTATTCTTAAAATTTTTTCTTTGTAATTTCAAATTAACTCTAATGTTATAACGTTTAGCATTTGTTCATTTAAAATGTTATTATAAATTTCCAAAATTTTATTTTAATATTAAAAATTCAGTTTAAGGTATTTTTCCATGCACACTTACTATATAAGTTTTGCAATTTTAATTTTTTTTTTTTAAATTTTTGTTGTAATATTTTTACATTCACATACTTTTTTATAATAATTATTTTACGATTTCTTTCAAGAAAAACGTGCTTTACGTGCAGATTTGCCAATGATGCAACAAAATTCTACTAAATGTTGTATTATTCCTATATGCCTCAAAATAAAAAAATAAAAATTAAAAAACACAAACAAAAAAAGGCATCCATGCCATTCATTCACTTCCACAATTAAAATTTATTGTTTGAATTTTTAACTCAACAACTTTATTTATTTATTTTTTTGTATCTTTTCTTTAACAAATTTATCGTTTATCACACTATTTTCATTTTTTCGTAGTACGTACGTAAATATTCAGTACTTGGTTATATTCGTGGATTATTTTGTTTTCATTTATTTAGTAAGTGAAGTGAGCGTGTTGAAATGAGTGAATGCTGATTGTTTGGTGGTTGACGGCACGCACGCACTCTCATAAGGTTCGCTAAAAACTAAACGTAACTAATATTTTAAATTATCTGTAGAGCGAGCGGCAGCAAAGACCAAACAAACGAATAGTGAACAAGAAACAAAAGCAAATATGTACAATGAAGAATATAAAGAAATCAAAAAAACCAACAACTACAACTAGTCAACTCTAACCATCCAACTACTGTTACAACAATAATAATAATAATATTAATAATGGTATCTAAGAGATACATTGTACACCAGAGTTGCCATTTAAATAGGAATTATTTGTAAAAAAAATAATTTTTTAATTATGATATTACTATTATGAATTTAAAGATACATATGAAAATTTACTATTTACTAGCTGAATACCCCTGGATTGCGTGGAATATAAAAGTTTAAGAAAGCGTAAAAATACAAATTTGTCCAGTTATCTTCAAAAAAAAAAAAAAAAAAAAAAAAAACAATGTTTCCCGTAATGCTTCTTTTATTAAAACTTAATTTTTATCGAAATGTTAAGAACAAATTAAAGTGCATAAAAACTGCAAAATTTTAGCCATTTTGAGAAATATGCAATTAATTTATATCCTATAGTTCCTTTCACCTTATATTTATATAATTTATATATAATATTTATAATTTCATTAAAATCGGATCAGCGGATTTAGAACATTAGTGACCATGACTAAAACTGTAGCAGTGTTAATGAGAAAGACAAAATTGCACTAAAAGAAAATTTGAGAAGAATCGTAATGGATTTTTTGAAACATTCTCTATTTTTAAATTGATTTATATCATAAATGGTAAAATATATTACCAACAGCATTTTATTCTTAATGCTACGCATTTTAGCTCATCGCTGTCTAACCTAGTGTCTACATTAGGCAAATTTATATCAAAACAAACGTCAAAATCAGTCAGAATATATACAAGGTAACCTTAGTTAAACAGTTGATTATTATTTTGGTTGTTACAGTTGTCAAACTGCATATATAAAAAACAGTAATGAATACGCCATATTGTTGTTTTTGTGCAATTGTTGCCACCTTCCACAAATTCGCGTTAAGCTTGACGTTTGTCTTGATAAAAAAATCTCTAATGTAGACACTATGTAAGCGAAGACTAAATAAAAGTGCGTTAGAACACGTGTGAGCAGTGTTGCCGATTTCTGTGTAATTATCCAAATATGGAACAATTTTAAATTTCATAAATTAGTAATTTTGTATAAAATTGCTACAATTTAGAGATTTAAAACTTTGCAAATCAAAATCTGAATTTCATAAAAAGAAAGGCTCAAAAACGAAGTTGTATCCTAATACAAGATTGCAACTGGAGCAGAAATAAAAAAATGATTTTCAGCAAGTGCTTCTAAAAGATAACTTTAACCATTCCAAAGATAAAACTAAGAATTTATTTTGGAATATTTTGGAAGTTATTAATAAAAAAAAGGGTTAATTTCAAAGACAATTAAAATTTTGGAAATTTATAAGTATTTTTTATCTTTTAGCAAACCTAAAGCAACATTTTTATTAAATAATGTTATAAACATTCGTTTTAACAGAAGCAGTGAATAAAATTCATAAAAAAGACCACAAAAAAGAATTGTTATTGGTAGAACAACTATGGGTTAAAAACACTGCAGCATTAAGAACTTTCTCCCAATGACAACATATTGTAAAATCATCGCTTTTACAATTCTTCTTCAGTGTATAATTTTTGTATAATTTTTTAAATCTTTGATAATTTGAAGGCTTTGATTGTGCAATATGAACTATCGACTCTGGCAACACTCATGTGAGCAGTGTTGCCACGACAAAAATTTTTTTCTAACCAAAAATTTTTGAAAAAATAACCAAATTTTAAAAATTCAAAGTTATTATATAAAAATTAATATAATCCTAATATACATATGTATTCAAGTTTGTCTGAGTTGTAGTTTAATTTTAACGTAGTTTAATTTTAAGATTGTTTAACGCCACGAAAAATTTAGATATATAAGCAAAGTAATAACTTTAATTTGTATAATCTCCTTAGCATATTTCTCTTCGAAATCCAAGAGACATCGGTATGAAGTAGTGATTTCTTTGTTCTGCATTAAAATCGACACGTTGGGCTTTAGAAATTCCATTTAAGGCACTAGTTTTTAAAAAATTTACTATGTCTATTGTAGTTTGAAGAGCACTTTTAAATATATCAGGTAAACGTTTCGCAGCAATTACTTAACGCTGAATTACACAGTGAGATTTAAGTAATTAAAAAAAAACCTGATCGAGAACTTATCATTGATGCGTCTACATCTATACACATTTGGAAGTCGTAGACAAAGGTTTAGTAAACAATAATTCTTCCTTTATTTCTCTTTCTGCAATAAATCTGCAATAAAATTTGGCTTAAATTAGAAACATCAGTCGTTTTATTACACTGCATCAATTATTATTATTTTTTTCAGATGGATTCTCATGACCAACGACAGCAAAACACAAAAATTGTGTGTGGTTCCCTTCCTTTTGCTATTAGCACTGATATATTGTACCAAGCTTCAATAAATTTTTCCCCATCTAAATGACAGACATCTTCAACTAAAATAAAATATATATATATAGATATATATATATATATATATATATATATATTTTATTTTAGTATATTATATATATATATATATATATATATATATATATATATATATATATATATAATACTTCCATACACTCTCTCGCGGACCCCCAAGAATGTTTCTACGGACCCCCATTTGGGAAACCTTGGTATAAGAAACTAGTA
This sequence comes from Protocalliphora azurea, assembly GCA_932274085.1. Classification (NCBI taxonomy): domain Eukaryota; kingdom Metazoa; phylum Arthropoda; class Insecta; order Diptera; family Calliphoridae; genus Protocalliphora; species Protocalliphora azurea. Next base: position 119,697,284 of record OW026522.1, read on the forward strand.
AGGAAACTCTCTCACTTGGTACCTAACGCAGTTATCAAAAGTACGTAACGCTAAGAATGTGTTAGTAAAATTTTATAAAATTGTATTTAAAAATTATTTAATATTTGTTTTATATTTATATTCTTTGTTTGTGACAAAATTAAAACAGAATTTAAAATTTTGAATTTTTTACATAAAAATTGTTTTGTTTTAGTCCTGTAGATATAAAGTTCAGAATACGAGGGTAATTTTCAACTTTTGTAATAAATATCACAAACGATTTTTTATTTCGATCACCCATGGTTGTGTAGGGTATAATAAAATAATTGATTAAAATAAATTCAAATTATAATCAAGTTTGTAACTAAACAGTTCTTATAAGATTAATACAGAAGGCCTTACACTGAATCTAATTGTAACATTTAGGTTTAAAACCCCAAAGTTATTTTTCATTATGTTAGTAGCCGAGAAGTAACCAAGTTTAAGTTTGGAAGGTCGCTGCCGCGGACCTCAAAGTACGGAACCTCTGTCATGGAAATTTTTAAAATGCTAGCCAATATTTTGTTTCTCATCTGATTTAAATTTTCTTAAAGTTCTCATTAAGAACTTTGTCAAAATGTTAATTTATAATGTTTATCTTTGATAGCTATTGTGTTATTCGCATCTGAATTTTCAAATTTCATGCATGCACTTTTTATCCGATTTTATGGAAACAACATCAAAGTTGTTAATTATATAGAATAAATTTCATGTCATTATCTTTTCCGATTACAAAAATTAACAGTTTTGAATTTGAAATTAGCAAAAACTATAAATATTTTTATTTTTTGTTTTAGTAAAAAAAACCAAACATTATTACACATTCGCTTCTAAGTGTTTTAACAACTTTCCAGAAAGCTATCTTAATATCATTTAACCAAATTTCATTCCGAACTTGGCCTGTTTTAAACCAAAATTTTCATGTTAACCCTTATGTTCTAAAATACCAAAACTAAAAATAACAAGCTGCGTATTGAGTCAGAAACCTTAATGTGTTTAAAATCATCTGTAAATGTATTCTACCAGACGAAGCAGTGATTTGTAAAAAAATTCCCTTTTTCCATTGTTAGCTTTTAAATTTCCCTCTTTCTTAAAATCTCAGTTATTATTAAAAAAATTAACATAAAGGCAGCTTTCTAATTACTATCCTTTCTTCACGTTAAAAATACATTTATTTTAATTTTTTTGGAAGTAAATATTATTCCAACTTTTGAAGTAGTAAAAATGTTCTTTTATGGAAGCACTCAATCGTTTTTTACGGAACGTTGATATTTGTATATAACAATTAAATATCAAATTGAAGTAACTACATTACCTATTTGTAAATTTTAAATATTTGTTAAAACAAACTAAAGTATTCAGTAAATTTGCCAATTTTTAAGTTTATTTAAAAAATAAAAAAACTTAGAAGTAGAAAGCTTTCAAAAGTACATCGAAAATGATGACAAAAATGATGACATTTTTTTTCTAATGCCGTCAATATCAATGAAATCGGACTTCAGCTTCAAAAGATATGGATAATTAAAAATACGGCTTTGTGAAATATTTCGTTTTTTTACAAAATTAGAATCGTGAATAACTCCGCAAATCTTCTGTCGATGAAAGAATTAAAATAGTTATGTTTTATTAGTGGTATAAAGTGTGTGCATGCCAAATATAAACCAAATTACAAAAAAAAAAAAAAAAATGCAAAAATATTTACGGGACAAAAAGTGAAATATCATTACAGTTCCTGAAATGTAAATGTATAAACATAATTAAAGTCAATTACCATATTTACACAACTGCATAAATTTCCTTGTCAAATCGGTACCTATAAAGATCCTACACCATCAATCTACCTAAAATTATTTTCCAATAAACTTTTAAGGATTTTCATAATTACCTTGGGAATTCCAATTACAAAACAATTGCTGGCAACTCAATTTTACAGTTTTGAATAGTAAACGACTCTTTCGAAGCAATAAGCGAACAAATAAAAGAAATACGTATGGAAAAAGAGACCAACAAGAAGAAATTGGTACCTATCTCGCAACTAATAACTAATGTGATGGTCCATATGTTGCCACCAGTATTATGGGTATTTTTTGTCTTATGTGGTTTTAATTTTGAGTTTTATTTCTCGTATGGGGTTATTTTTCATGAAGAAGCAACAACAACAATCTCAAAGTAATAAACAAAACAAAAATCAACAATCAAAATAAATATGATAAAAAAGCTAAACAATGATGAACTGACATTATAAGAAAAGAGAAATAATATTTGTAAAAAAAGAGAAATTATCAAAAAATTGAGTTTAATAAAAAGCATTGAAGAGAAGTGTAATATAAAACCAGATTACCCAAATAAACAGTTATTTGCAAAAAAAAAAGTGACACATAAATGTTTTGTCGGTTAATTTGTTAGACTGTCTATCTGTCTGGCTCTGTGTCCGTGTGTGTAGATACAGTGCGTGAAAAAAGCGGTCAATGTAGATACACATGCCTACACTCAAAAGTTAGTAGTGACACATTTGTTTTTTAGTACTTTTGGTTTGTTTTTAATGCATTTTTTGCATATAATTTTGCATTATTTATTTGTTTGTTTCATTTGCAAAAATGTGACGGTTACAACTGGGTCTTTGTTGTATGTGGATGCAGTTAGCAAATCTCTTTTTACTTTTTGTTTTTACAATGATACACAAGCATTGTAAGTAACACGATTTGACATTTAAATTGACAGAACATGCGTTGCAATCTAGAGCATTAGGTTTCTAAAATAAATGAGAGGAGTTTTTTTTTCTGTAAATGTAACTAACTACATTAGGAGGGCCATGAAATTTAGTATAATTCAACTCAATGGTGTTTATTATAATCATGGCAACTTTTCAAGCTTTACGCTTGAAAAGTAAGCTTATGCATATTTGACAAGTATTTTACAAAAAAATAATATTTTTGAGGTCTTTGCATAAATTTGAATATAATAAATACCAAAATTAGCTTTCTTATCAAAAACACTTTTTTTTTAAAGTGATTTTTTGTAGTTTGATTAACTTATCTGTATAAATTATTTTGTAAATTTTTTGAATACATAATTGTAAAGAAAGAAAATCATTCCTATCAAATATGACTATTAAATTCTATTTACGTATTTAAATATCTTTTTATTTGTTTATAAAACATCGAAAACTATGAGAATTTTAAAGTTAAAAAATGTATATTTGTATAAGAAAGCACATGAATTTGTCTGCATATTTTTCTGTATATTATTTCATTTTTTCCTGCTTTTTCAAGCGCATATTTCAATTTTTTTGTGCATATTTTAACTCGTCCTGATTATAATATTATAGAGATTTCACACATGTGTTTTATTTGAAAGGTTCTTTCTTACTGTTGGATTCCCCCCTTGGACTGATTTGTACGATTTAAAATTGCAAACATCTTAATTATGTTTTTGCACTTAATTGAGCTTTTTCCATTCACTTTTGGTTCATTTGCACTATACAAATTCATATTTTAGTTTTACTATTTCTTTAAAACTATTAACAAGCGAATTAATATAAAATTTTCCTTCTGAGAAATTTTCCCAAATATCCAAAGACTCAGAAAATTCAATAAGATTTCTTTGTTAGAGTAAACACATGGTAAAGTGCACCGTCACTAAGAGGGCAGGTAGGTGTTCAAAATACTTTGAATCTAAATGTCTTTCCTCACATTGAATGTTCGTTTTTTTTTTTGGTCATTTGCTTGATTGATTGTTAAAAATTAAACTCGTTTAATACAGTGTGTATACGAATTGAATTTGTTTAAAAAAGCTGCTGCATATGTGAGATGATTTTAGTTGCTTACTCATCGTTAAATAATAATTTCATTAATATTAATTAAGTAATTATAATTTGAGAGATAGTAAATACGTGTGATATTCAGAACTAAGTCTAAACATAAAACAGGGAATGTTTCATTTTGTTTTGTATCTTAATCTTACTGAATAAGTCTTAATTGTGGCTTTTATTTGAGTCTCAGTTGTGAAGCCTATACTTAACGGTTTTCAGAACCTCGTCCAAACTGAATTATGCAGCTATCACTAAGCTTTCTAGATATTGAGTTAACCTAACTTGAAGATCGTTAAACAGGCTAATGCCCTGTTATACAGTTAGATGGTGCTAGCTTAAGGGTACCGTAAAATCGAGGGCAATAAAACACTTTAGCGATAAACATAATAGAAAAACAGGACACCGATCGTTGTTATCGAAATTTAGCAGATGAAAGGACGACAGTATGGATTTCTTAAGGTTAAATAAAAAAGAGAAGGGGTAGAAATGGTGAAACAAATTTTTACCCGAAGTAATAGAACCATAAAATGAGATGGTTTGATAAATAGTTGCACGATGTTCCGAAATAGAGGACAGGGGGATTAAATAACTTAAATATATTGTGATGTTGTAGTGGAATATTTATTTATCTGAGATGAATATTATTTCGTATCTACACATTTTCGGTAAGTGCAGAGCGTTAGATTTTTTTTATTTAATCGTGACTACTTAAAATATTTTGTGTTTGAAAATTCAAATAATTTTTTTATCCGCCTTGTTAGAATATCTGCCTAAAGAATTGTGATGAAATTTAACGTGATAAGTAGAGCTTATTATCCCTGAAATAACTTCTGCATGCTAAAAGGGAACTATTAGGAATACCCATCCGTTTGAAATCCAATAAACGAGTTTCTCGATATTTCCTCTTACTAAATTCAGTTCTAGACAGAAGAATCATAATCAGACTATGAATTTAAAGTTTAATCCATAAAATTCATTTTTTTTTTTTTTTAATTGGAACCGGTTACGATTGGTTCATGTACATGGTACATGTTTTTTTTCCGTATGGATTTAGACATATTCCACAAAGTTTCAAAAGAAAAAAAAAATATCCAAAAGTGGAAAAATATTAAAATAGCTAAAATTTTGGTTTCAAAGTTTGTCGTCGTATAACTTTGACCGAATAGCGATAGTGCCAAAACATATATAGTAATATTATTCCGCCATGTCTAGAGTGTATATAAAAGTATATATAATTCAATAACATTTTTTTAATTTTTCAACTTTGCAGAACTGTAACTAATCATCATGAAGTTTGGTGACTACGAAACTTTGCAATTTGATTGTTTAAAATGTTACCAATACAATTTTATTAGCCATTTCGCCGAAAACGAAAGCATGTTCTTAATTCTTATAAGATTAACTAGGTTCCATCGGTTTTTGAGTTCTTGTCCATATATACATTAAAGCGGCGGTTCAAAATGAGGGACCATTGTAACGTTTTAGGAGGTCTGCGAAGAGGCCTAAAATAATGTATAAATTTAACTGTTTTTTACTTTTGGAACAAGAGTAGAAATAAGAGATCGAATACGATCGAAGAAACAATTGTTTCTCGGAACAAGGTACCAAAAGTAGAGTTTGTTTCTTGCCTCAAAATTTAAAAAGCTGTTTTAGGATGGAATCCATATATTGTTAGGAAGTTGGGAAAAATCCATGGTCTGCTTTAAATAAAATACATTGTACCTTTAACTTGAAATAGCAATTAATTTCTTAATAAAAAAAGCGGTGGGAATCCATGCATATACCAATATATTTCTTTGGCGACCCCGCAAATATTTTTTACTCATTTTGCTTTGTATTATTAAAGAATTCAAATATGTTTGGAGGTCCGCCGGAAGATGAAAAATTCTTGAAAAGGTACGCGTAGTGAATTATTTTGGGAACCCCTGAATTAGAGAGTTCCATTATTTTTTTTTTTTTTTTAAGAAAACCACTCAAACAATACGTATTATTAATGAGCGGAATACAGGAAAAATATTAAAAAAAATCCTAAAATAGATCTTCAGTTCCTTATCAGTTCCTTACAAAATCACGGATCTAGTACATTTTGTCCTAAAGTTTTGCGAGTTTTGTCTCGAAATTAGTATTAAAAAGTATTAGTTTGAAAATTTTAGTACATCATGGAAAAAAGTTCGATATATATTTTTGAAAAATGGATAAAAAAAATGCATTTTTTTGTTGCTTTTGAGTGGTATTCATACATAAGAATTGCAAAAAAAGGTGTTTCACGGGAAAATCGAATATACATAATGTTGGCCCCAAATGTATGTAAAAAAAAAAAATAAATACTCTATATTTCCAACTAAAATTAAAGATTACTTCATTCTCATATAAATTTTGTCAAGATTTCTGAACATGCGTATTTTTGCGAGCTGGATCAAAGAATGAATATATTATTTTTCGGGTTATTGAACTTTTTTGGTATTTCCTTCAAGGGTAAAATATATCAGTTTGGTGTAATATGAAATTTCTTTGAAAGTTTAGAATAAAATTTGTAACATATATATTTAACATTTACCATGACTGAAACATAAATAAATTTCGTACACGTACTTTAAGTACAGCTTAAAATCTACTTCCTCTTAAAGAAGAAGAACAAATATAATTACGATAAGTTAACAGCATATTGACACACATGTTGTAGGAGGATTTTTGTTGCAGTCAGAATCATACAAAATTTTAAAGAATTTCCCCACGCCATATGTCTGAGTGACTGACTGCAATTTTTAGTGTACGAAATATAGACATGTTAATAAACTTATTCCCTAAGACAATTTTGTAGCTGTTATGTATTTTTTCCTACATCTATCCAAACCACAAATTGTCATGCTTTGCAAAAAAATTTTCAACGTTATGAAACTATAACAGCCTACAACGTAGTGCAAGGAGTTTTTTATAACACATAAAGTTAATGATTTTATTTAAAACATATCCGTATTTCCATATTACTGATATTTTTAAGATAATTTATTGATTTACACTTTTATATATGTGTATGTATTTGTTTCCTAGTGGCGCAAACTAAAACTATCATTAATTTTTAATGCATCAAATGCAAAGAAAACGAAACTATTAATTTTAATGTCATAGAGAAAAAAATAAAAATCGTAAAAGAAGAGAAAAAAAAATATATATATATATATATATATATATATATATATATATATATATATAAAATCAAAAACTTTCGCCTTTAGAAAACTACAAATACGGGTAAATGACAGACAACCTTTAAAGCAAAAGCAATAATAACAAAAACATACACTTTTCATCATCATGTAAACAAACCATTATTTTCTTTCGTTTTTTTCACACTAAACAAATTAGTTGATTCCCTAGTATGACAGTTTTTTTTTTTTACAAAAGTCAACAACTACTACTATTTTGTATTTAAGCTAAGCTTCAAGCATCATCACCATCAATATCATCCTCAAACAGCCACACCAACCAACCACAACGTTATAGTCATCATAAAGACTTATTACGACAATAGTTATTAATATGATATGAATACAAAATAAGTAGTTTTTTCTTTTTAGAAAATGCTACAAAATAGTAAAAATATATAAAAAAAAAAAAAAAAATATACATTTATAAATATGTATACACTTCCATATGAATTTCAAACAATTAGTTGGTGAATTTATGACTATAATACTACTAAATAAAATAGATGACTTTGGCTACGACTACGTGCCATAACCGAGTTGCCATCATGAATTTATTGTTATGTTAATGCTGTAAACAAAATTTCCAATTTCTCTTTAAATTTATTTAAATTCTTGGCACATGTATGAACTTTTCTACATCAAAGCAATATTTTTCATTTTCGCGCCTTTACTTTGTCAATAGAATGACCAGCTGTCAAGATGTGACATTTTGGTGGTAATAAAGAAAGATTTTGTTTATAGTAGTTTGTTTTCATAAGTAGTTAGAAAGAAGTATAACATTTGTTAGGCCATAGTTGAAAACAATTTATAGTCTTTGATTAATAAGCTATTGTGTGAAAATCTTTACTCTTTTCCAGCGCTGGTTTTGAGAAAGTTTGTCTTGCTGTTAAAATCCAAAAATACATTTTGAAATTTAAGTGCAGAGAATCGAAATTTTAACACTTACTCAAAATTAAATTTATTTATTATATATTCTCATCGAGCGCAAGGTATGTAGATTGTTCTGTATGTTTTAGATATACGAACGTTTAATTGCAAAGATTTTGTAAGTATTTATTAGCATTTATTAAATACTCTTTCTTTATCGTGCTTAGTTATTAAGAAGTAATAAAGTGTGTTATGTGGTCTAATACCCCATATTTTTATGATCTAGGTTGATTCGAACCTGAGGAACGGAGAGAGAAATCAGATTCCAATAAATATGAATTTATCTTTGAAATGAAATACAAAACTGAGAGAGTGGGTTCAACTCCCAACTGCAGCAATTAATTTTTTATAAATCATGCTATAATGAATAACATTTCTAAGCGCATAATAAAATAACTGTGTTATGAGTAAAACGGTAGACTAACAAATAGAAGCAGTGGATGACTCTCGGGTTTAAATCTCAATAGATCCAAATACACATAAAAATTTTGGCATCCAAAACAACTGTTTTGGTACCCTAATAAAAATTTGTGAATTTTTTGGACATTCCAAACAAAATGAATAAGTTGTAGCTAGGGTTGCCAGATGGGTTGGATTCGGCTGGATTTTCCAATTTTTTTTTGATGATTACCCAGTGTCCAGCCAAATTTAAATTTGTCCAGTTAAATATATTAGTTTTTGAAAAAACTAATCAAAATCGATAAAGAAGCTGTAAAAAGCGATATATGCAAAGTAGATACGAAAAACAACTAATTACACGGTAGATTGAAAATTTTGTCAAATAAATATTATATTCCTCGTAATAAAGTTTTGAACTATTTAAAATAAGTAATTAAAATTAAAAGATACATATGTATTGAAGAGCCGCAGAACAAAAAGTACTTTTTTCATATTATACGGCCCATAACATTTACTAAGTATTATTTCCGTATATTTAAATATATTCTATACCATTAAAAAAATAAAACCCGATCGAAATATTTTTTCCTTCTTTTTAGCCAAACGTACGTTTTTAAAATTTCTTACAAACTCCTAAAAGTTCGGAATTGAAAAATATAATTAAATCTCAATAATTTCGAAAACAAGTTTTAAGTTAACCCTCAAGGGTCAAGGCATCTTTTCTTATTTTTATTTATTTTTTTTTAATAATTTATACTTAAACTTCTTTTCGTATTGTAATAATCACATAATAAACTAAATAATCTTAAATCCTCCATAAATGTTATACCAATTATGTTTCTAATGTGTAAATTGATTTTTTTACTCCGACCGTTAGAGGATTAGATATCGTACGCTGATGAAAATGATAATATTATATATATATATAATATTATCATATATACATATATATATATATATATATATATATATATATATATATATATATATATATATATATATATATATATATATATATATAGATATAGATATAGATATAGTATTTTTAATAAATTTTCTTTGAATTTTAGCATTTTTTAAAAATTCCGAATGTCTGGCTTTTTGTGAATTTGGATCTGGCAACCCTACTTGTACGATCAAGAAAGGAAGATATTTTTATATTCATCCTTATCGCCAAAAACGACCAAAATTTTATTGCTTCGGAATTTATATTTTTCTCGTTCAAAAATTCATTATCGCGAATATCAGATGAAACAGATGATTTCGTTCAAAATTGAAACATCTGTCCAGTTGTGGTCAGATTTTCCTTTCATAATTGGGGGATAAACGATTAAATTTTTGGGAAATGGGAACACATTCCGAGGGGAATTTTATTCGCGATAAGGATAAGGGATAAGGCATCGCTTACAAAAGATGAGAATTAAGGAAAACGCATTCGACTTCAAACTAAAAAGCAAAAAGAAAATAAAGAATATGGGAAAAGTTTACCGCTTCTAGAAAAGCACCATTAGAATGATTTGGTTACCACAAGTGGTTACATGAACAAAACGGCTTAAAATGTAACACTCTATAAAAAAAATTTTTTTACTTTTAATGTTTATGAAGAAAGCAGCATCCAAATTATTACCGTTTTCTCCTGAACCTTAATAAACCAATCGACGATTTAAAGTTAAAAATTATCATAAGGGACATAGTCTACTCGAATATGAATGGTAGGAAACACCTCCGTCGCACTAAAAATATACTTATTATACTCGAAAATCCATTACATGCCATGAAAAAATAAGACCAATATGGAACCATGATTATCAAGCTTTTATTTTCACAAATGTATTAATTGCATATATAGAGCACATGAAAACAGAGTTTATGATTCGACTAATGAATGTCTCATTTTGGCGATTAGCTGTAGCCAGCAGAATACCCCACTTTCCAGAGTTTTTTCTATGGAGTTTTATCAAACTATAATGCGAACGTTACCGCACTCTTTTCTTGAGCACACCATTCTAGACTACGGAAAAAAGTGTTTTTGTTTTGAAATTATTTTTCTTTTTTTCAAAAATAAAGAGGTATTGGCACACGTACACTAATTTACAAGTCAGCCTCAAAAAGAAATACCAGATCGACCGATAACATCGCCGCTATCAGTCCCAGTTCGCAGGAAAACCCAAAACTATTGATTCTTTGACATGCACAAAAGCTTCGACTTCCTTAGACTTCTATTTGGCGAATTTTTTTCTGCAATTCGACAGACCTAGGAGCTGAAAGTTAATAACCATCGGAATTATTGATATTCGGACCATTTTCAAGAGGACTCAAATTACGGCCGAAAAATTATTTTTTGCACCGAGGCTCATTTTCATATGAATGGCCATGTTAACACGAAAATTTGCGATATATGTAATGACGCCAATACTATTTCGAAATATCTTTTTAACTGCAAGAGATAACTTAGGTGAGTAAGATTTTTTTTAGCTTGCCAAATACTTTTCAGAAATATATATCGGACCTGATTTGTAGAAGTTACGATTTTTTGAAAATACGATTTTTTGAAACTTTTACATACTCGAGGTAGTCAACTTTGACACCCTGTAGCTTATTTTATGTTATCACAGGGTGACTGCAAGTTGATTTCTGAAAGCTTAAGTCCTCCTCTAAAACTCTACCATATATTTCAATTCGATCCGACCAGTAATATAGGAGATACAGATTTATTACCAAACATTTTGCGTTTGGCCCCACTCTGATGCGTTTGAATTTGAATACAAATTTAAATTTAAATATGAGTATGAAGTACTATTTAATTATATATTTTCTATCCGCATTTGAAAGCGGCACCAGATGTTGTTATTTTAAATATATAGTGTACACATTTTTTATATTGTTGTTGCTGTTGTTGTTATAATGGGTTATGGTGAGATTTTGAATTTTGTTATTTTAAGTTTGTCATCTGTGTTTTGATTATTTATTTATTATTATTTTTTATTTACGTACATATAAAAACTTGTAATTTTAAGCAGTTTATGGTACTTGGGGTTACACATGTTTTTCTGTAGTTTTGGGTGTGATCCTAACGTGTTAGCATAGTACAGTGGGTTGGGTGGGTGAATAAAATTAATACACAAAAATATATATAGGGTGATCCATTTAGAGTTTATGTTTTTTTTTTTTAATCCTAATTAAAACACTTAGATTTGGATATTAAAGTCTTTATTATGACCCGAAAGAACTTTCTCGAACATTTACTCTTTAAAAATAATTTCATTCAAATATTGGCTGGGACTACGCTGTAGAGGGTTCATTCGCGGTATTAGACCCATAACATTACAGCATTGCTATGGTCTGCATCGTGGATTTTCATTGTCAATACCATCCACAAATGTTGAATCTCAAAATACGTAATTGGAAGATGATATGCGACTGAATAGACCACATCTAGCCCGTAGTGAGGAACATCTTGCCGAATTTTTCGCCAGTATCTTGGTGTAAAGGCTAACAAAAATCCAACTTGGTTAGTAAGACGCTGATGCGACACATATAGCAATGGCTTTATTGAGAAATCATTTTGATGAGCGGCGAATTGACCACATCTAGCCCGTAGTGAGGAGAATCGACATCGCGCCTCGAATTTTACGCTAGTATCTTGGTGTAAACGCTTACAAATCGAACTCGGTTAGCAAGACGCTGATGCGACACATATGTCGCGCGAAACAATGGCTTTATTGAAAAATCATTTTGATGAGCGGCGAATTTCGGACTCCGAACCTGTCAACTGACCGCCTAGAACGTGTGACATCACATCTCTGGACTCTTTTCTTTGGAGTTATGCGTAGTAAAAAGACTTCGTCGATAAGCCATCTATGATTCAGAACTTGGAAGGCAACATTACTCGCGTAAATGCTGAAAAGCGTGATTGAAAATTGAGCCTCCGAATTGACCACCTACAGCGTAGCCGCGGATAATATTTGAATGAAATTATTTTTAAAAAGTAAATCTTAGATAATGTTCTTTCGGGTCATAATAAAGATTCCGATATCCAAATCTATTTTAAGTGTTTTATTTAAGATTAAAAAAACTCTAAATGGATCACCCTATGGTTATATAAATATAAAAACAAATTTAGAAAATAAAAGGCTAATATCCCAACCACTGATTATTAAAAAAAAAATACATCTTAGATTTCTTAGAGAACATGTAGAATATTGTTTTAGAGCTAATTCAGAACTATGCAAAATGGGTATTCAAATCCCTATAATCTTTAGAAACTTTTATAAATTTTGATATTGAAATAAAATTTAATTCCATATAAACAGAAATTACTATAAATTATTTTGTCACTCCACACCCACTGTTCCTCCCCAATACGAGTATGGGGAAAAAAATGCGTGAAACTATTAATTTTGCATATAAATGATCATGTATGAATGAAGATACAAATTCATACAAAATATGAAAAATAAAAAAAAAAACATTTTAGGAGACAAAATAACCAGCCACTACATATAACAACAACAAACAGCAAGCGGTAAATGATGTTTTGTTTTGGCGATAAGAGTCGTTGAATGAATGATTGGATGGTTGGCATATTGGTTACACCTTAATTTGTCTAAAGCTTGTTCAACAACAAAACCAACAATGAATAGAAATATCAAGTTAAGAAAAATTTAAGAAAAAAAAAACATTTTGGTCAATAATGTATTAACACAAAGAAATCAATGGGTGTTTATTTTTGCGTAAACCGCATTTGTAGTGGACTGAAAGTGAAGCGGATTTCATGAAAGTTAATTGAACGAAAGTAATAAAATTTGAAAAAAAAGAAGAAAAAGAAAAATGTTAAGGATGGTAATGAATAAATTTTAATTAAAAAATATGAAATAGATCCGCATTTAATACTGTTAATAGTTACAAAATTTGTAATAGAGGAATAATGTGCTTTAAAAATTTATGTAATTTAAGTTAATATCTTTAAAAGCTGATATCTATATAAATATATGGGAAATTAGCTCCGTGAGATAGTTTCGTTTTTAACATTTTCTGTTAACTTAACAGAGTCAAATTATTTTTTTTTTTTTTTAATTAAAATTTAAAAAAAATATATACAAATGATTGTTGAGATCCGCTATATACAAAAATATCATATTTAAAAAAATATCAATTTAAGGAATTTAAACTTAAAATATGTATTAACATATTTTCTCAACAGCAACGTAAAAAAATGGAAGAATCTGATAGAATTAAAAACTGTGCGAGGATTAGACCTAATTTGCTTGAAAGCCATTGTTTCAAGGATTTTAGAATTATATAGCTTATATTCAAAATTTATTTCAGATGTGAGAAATATAACTTTGAAAAATGGAAATTTTTGAATTTTGCCGGAGGTAATATATAAAAAATTATAAAAGTTGGCTAAAACTAAAAACTGTGCGTGGATTAGACCTAATGTTCATGAAAGCGATGGCTTCAAGTATTTCAGAGCTAAATAGTTTATATTCAGAATTTAGTTCATGGAAGAATCTGATAAAATTAAAAACTGTGCAAGGATTAGACCTAATGTGCTTGAAAGCCATTGCTTCAAGGATTTTAGAATTATATAGCTTATATTCAAAATTTATTTCAGATGTGAGAAATATAACTTTGAAAAATGGGAATTTTTGCATTTTGCCGGAGGTAATATATAAAAAATTATAAAAGTTGGCTAAAGCTGAAAACTGTGCGTGGATTAGACCTAATGTTCATGAAAGCGATGGCTTCAAGTATTTCAGAGCTAAATAGTTTATATTCAGAATTTAGTTCATATCTGAGAAATTTAACTTTGAAAAATGGGAATTTTTGCATTTTTTTAAGTGTGATATATAGGAAATTGGAAAAATAGGGTAACTAATATGCATGAAAGCCATTATTTCAAGGATTCCAGAACTATATTGTTTATATACAAAATTTATTTCCGATCTGAGACATTTAACTTTGCAGAATGGAAATTTGTTTGTATTTTGGTAGGAGTAATATATATTGAAAATGAAAAAATCGGCTAAAACTAAAAATGTGCACAAAAGCTATTGTTTATATTCAGAATTTATTTCAGATGTGAGAAATTTAACTTTGAAAAATGTGATTTTTTTCATTTTACCAGGGATAATATATAGAAAATATAAACTATATAGTTCTGAAATCTTTGAAAACATGGCTTTAAAGCACATTAGAGCTAATCTGCGCACAGTTTATAATTTTATCAGATTTTACCAATTTTTTTACGTTACTATTGACCAAACATGGTAATACATATTTTAATTTCAAATTCATTAAATTGGTATTTTTTTTATTAAATATGATATATTTAGCGGATATGAACAATCATTTATATATATTTTTTTGCAATAATTTTAATGCCAATTTTCAAAAAAAAAAAAAAAAAAACTTCATTCTGTTAATCTTACAGTCTCTGTTAAGTTAACAGGAAATTTTAAAACAAAGCTATCACACACATTCTGTATAAAGGTCTTTCTTCTCTGACGGCCATTATGGTTTGGCGTCATCTGTCAAATATGTTGTCTACTATTCTGTTATTGATGCTTAATCATAATGATACTAAGTTACACGTTTGAGAAGTTTCATTAGCCAAATGAGTGTTTATTAGTGCATATGCGTTTCATGGTATACGAGGTGGCACTTCAAAGTCAACTCCCCAATGTTTCGTTGCTAAATTTGAAACGACCGTATCGATAAACTATTAAGCAGTACGTAAAAGAAACGCTAAACCAGCCAATAACATAAAAGCTATTATCACGTAAATATGAAAAAGATCGGAAAGCAGTCAATTCATCACCCTTCATAAGAACAGATTATTGATTACCAATTTCTTTCAGCTGGCTAGCACTACGTGCCACACAGCGAACACAATAATCGATATTCTGCATGAATGTTTCAGAGTATGGTTCAATCTCTCAAAGGTTCACTAAAATTGCTATATTTTATCAGAAAGGATTTACGTTTATGCTAATAAGTAGAAAGCGACCAATGCCCTAAAAGTAAAAACAGATCGCTCAAACTCAGTCGGATCTATTGCATTTTTCCCATTGTTTTAAATTAGATTTCGTTAATAGTATTTATTCTAAGCGGTACATTTTCACAACTATGTTACGTGAAAGCACTACCAAAATAATCAAAATCTTATTCAGCATGTTTTATTCTATTGAAACATAAACAATATAGTTTTTTGAAGCTTTGAATATGGAAGAAGTTTTATCTATTATTTTTTTAAAAGGCGGTGAAGCCATCGTATTTTCGTGAAAGTTTATGGAGATTAGTTTCAGCTGAGGCAACTTGTAGTGAGTGGTATAAAAATTTATCTCATTAATGGCCCATGGCAGCTAAAGTTGCCTATCAACAGAGTTTAAGCTTTTTACGTTCTCTGATAACAAAAATTTAGCTTTAAAAACAGTTCTGGGAATTAATGGGTTAAAACCGGCAAGCCAAAAAAGTTTGATGATAAAAATTTGGAGGCTTTACTCAATTAAGTCTCATACCAAACGCAAGAAATATTTCTAAAATCGTTGGGAGTAGATTCAGCATTAAGTTGCAGACTTTAAAACACTATTATTCATTCAAAAACATGGAAATTAGATGCCACACGAACAAGACAACAGCCGAAATGCTGTTTCAGTACCACAAAACATAGTCGCTTTAGCACAGAAATGTTACGGGATGCATTCATTATGATAATCTAAAGCACAAATAAAGGAAATGTGAAGCCCGGGCCACGTGGAAAATCAAAACGAAAGACGAATATTATTGCCACCATTTTCGTATTTGGTGAGATCTAAAATGTGTCTTATGAGGTGTTAAAACAAGGTGAAATGATCACGGAAGACCTGTACCGAACGGAATTGATTCGTTTGAAGAGAGCATTGAACGAAAAATGGCCAGAATATAAAACCATACATGATATTGCTTGGCCTTATGCTGCGTTACCAGTTAGTTAAAAGCTAAAGCTTTGAATAAGTTTGCCCTACTCACTATATAGAAAAACATTGCTCCTTTTGACAATTATTTGAGAATAAAGTAGTGTTGTCTACTGCATATAAATTCTCCTTACAGATGATGACGAAAAGCGGGTTGTTGAAGATAAAAAGGGAATTATCATTCTATAATTGACAATGAATTATAATTACAATTAAGGGGTTTGGGAATAAAGAAAAATTCAATTAGTGGTGTAGCTGGTTCTTATTACAACAATTTTTCACCTTTTCTTGCAGGGAAATTCCAGTTCAGTTTTTTTTTATTACAAAAGATTTCTTTCCTAGATTTAGGTAACTTAGGTTAAGGTAAGTATTGAGAATTACTTAGAGTAAGTATTTTAATTATTTATGACGCTCGTGGCGGCTCGAGACTTTAAAAAAATAAAAAATTAGTTTTTTTTTTGTATTAAAAAAATCAACTTATGGCACTAGAATTTTTAGTTCTTAGTATACACTGCGAAAAATAATCTTATATTAATTTATTAAAATTAATATAAAAATTATAATTTAAGGGTCTAACTTGATTGGACAATCTGTTCCATTTGATTCGGAATGGCATAGCTGAAATATAAGGATTTAATCAGAATTTAAAGCTGGGACATGTCTCGAGGTATATGCTAGAGGATATTGTCTGCTTTATTACCGATATTCGTAAGGTACTAGATTGGTGATATTTGGAAGGGCTTCGCAATTTATCTTTATGGACTCCTAGTTTCACCTTTATTATATTATATCTTGAATACTCGATACCCTAACTGATAACACGTGAAGACAGTTACTATAAGTTGGTATTCATTTTATTGGAATAATAAAAAGCACCATCACATACAATACGAATAATTTCACATTAAATACCGTAGCCTCTCAAATTTTAAATGAATTGAACTATTAAGAACAACTTATATGAAAGATAACCGTTGCACTTGAGCAAGCCAAAAGCCTTTGACATTATCAACCACGTCATATTTTACCTGGAAATATTGCTGTCTATATTGCTTAATAAGTTCTATTACCCCTCCATGTTGTATATTTCCATCGCCACTACATGAAGTTCAATAGCAAAGTCGACAGCAACACTTTTCTTCAATTGATCGGATATTAAACAAAGTCGTAGTTGAAGTAATTCGACTTTGAAACAACCAAAGATATTAAATATTAGAGATACTATTTGACAGCCTTTCTACCTCCTCAGCTCATGCCACTGAAATAACGAACAAATTGTGAAGTAGAAACAAGATCGTTAAGGAGCTAGCCGGCAGTATAAATAAACAAAGTCTCTTTGCTAACCATCAATGATAAATTACTTTGCTTGTGCGGAACATTTTGCTGCCACGAAAAACAAAAGTAGTTTTGGAACAAACTGAGGTCGTAATGGAGCCACAGGATTAATTAATGCTGATTTAAACTTCCAAGCTGAATCCCCTGATTAAAGAGCTTTACATCTGTACAGAAGAACCACAAATTAAAGTGTTTAATTTTGGCATTAAGTGAACCCGAATTTATGTGGATGTTATGGAGACACTTAGTAATAGAACGCTGATATAAATTTAAAGATTATCGCCTTACACTAAAATCAAGGAATTTTATTTATTTCATGGGAATATAATAGAAATCTAATTTGAATTAGACCAAATTCAACAGAAAACTCCAATCAATTAAAAAGAAAGATTGGAGAATATATTAAAAATTCGGAAGTTTACAAATAATCGACGAGTTGAAGTCATATATCTAAATTGAATTTTTATTGATTCTAGTAAAATTATTGTTATAATACAACATTTTTTCCTGCCAGAAAAATATCAAAAAATAAAAGTTTTCAAAGATACATGAACATTTTTGCTTACTGTAAACTCTAACAAGCCTTTATTCCTTAATCATTTAGCATAAATGGAAAAATGGCAACAAACGTAAAATATTATACACTTATTCAAATTCATTTAAACACTAGTTACAACTAGTTCGATGAACCCACAAATGATCTTTTACTTAAGGACTACGCATGAAAAAATACGTGCACACTTTCAGGCTAATAACTTTTATTATACATAAACAAAATTAGTACTGTTAAGGTGTTTACATTTTTACTATTATCAGTAAGTATGGGTTAAATTTTGTTGTAATAGCGTAATTAGTTTTTTTTTTAAAATGAGAATTTAACAAAATTCATGCAAACGCATAATTCTAATTTATAAAAAATACATGTCGACCATATAAAAAATTTCTTAGGAATGCTGGTAAGTTAGGAAATTTAGTTTTTTGAGTCATAAAAACTACAAAGAGTTCATGGTCATCGAAAGGAACCCCGATAACCGAAGAAAAAGTTGATTTACAGACTGTAGGATCGCAAACAAAATTATACGAATTTTAAGAGAAAATTTCTACATCTCTGGATGGAATATGACTCATTCTTTAAATTGAGTTGTATCTTTTATCAGAAAAGTTAAAAAAAAGTGGCAGGAAGGCCCACGAAGTAGAAAAAAGTTCCTAATAGTAATGCTAGAAAAAATGTGAAGGCAAAAGGAAGGACGCAAATTACTGATGCAAAATGTTTTCAAAAATATGAATGCTGCCTAAAGGGTGATAAAAAGTACGTACTGTCGAACTTTTTACAACATCCTGGTTATGAATTCCATATCACAGATGTTATGGGAAATGTATCAGATAAATATTGTCTAAAAAGATCGAAATTGTCGAACAAAATTTTAGTCTGGCAAGACATTTGTACATGTGGAGGAAAAAGTAACTCATTCATAACAAATGACACTTTTAACAGAGAAATGTACGCAGACGAGTGCCAACAGAAAAGGTTCCTTTCTACAAATAGAAATCACAATGAATTATAATTTATTTGGTCTCATCTATCTTCTCATTATTATAACAAAAAAGTAACTGAGTGGTATCAAAAAAATTGTGCTGCATACAGAACTCAGACCATTGAAATGTATTGGGTTATAGTAAAAAAATATTTAAAGAAAACTTAAAGCTGAGTAAAAAATATAATAGTTTAAAAAAAATGGACCCATTCCAACAATAAAGTAATCGAAAACACAATAAAGCTTTTATTTAGGTTGTTTCAGAAATTATTAAATAATTTATTGAAAACTAATAAAAAAAAAATTTTTTTAAAATTTAAAACAAGAATATAACGGTCTTCGACAAAAACAAAATTTTTAAAGAATTAACTCATTAGTTTGATTTTTATATGCACTATTTTTTTCGTGTGCAGTACTTAGCTCTTAGAATCGTTTATAAATTTAGCAATCATGTCCACATACAAGTTCAAGGATAATTACAAAATTATAAATTCAAAGTCTAGGTAAATGATCGTGTTGTGGTAAAAAAAAAAAAATAAAAAAAAAAATACATGAGAATCAAGAAATAGAAAATCATAAAGTCAATTTTGGATTAGTCAAAACTACAAGAACAACTAAAAAATAATAAAATAAAAAATCTGAATCTAAAACACTTACCTTTTAGCATTTGCAGCAACATTAGCAGATAAAGTATGAAAATCGTGACCGGCACCATTTAAATCATGATATTGTGAAGGATGATGTTGATCGCCATCATCAACATCACTATAGTTATCACCATCAACAACCTGCTGATAATGATCATCATCATTACTATGACGATGATCATCTGAATCATTTAATTCAGATGGAAATATTTTTATGGCACCATCAGTATGACGTCTGGGTTTATCATCACGCAAACGTCGATGTTTACGCGAATAACGATCAGTTTTAGGTGAAGCTGTTGTTACTTGTTGATGCAGTTGATCTTGTTGCTGTAACTGGTTGTTGGTTTTTGCAGTTGTGGTGGAGTTATTGGTGCCAGCACCTGTATCATGTAACGAACTACTACTCAAATGCAAGTGAATGGGTTCTACACTTAAGGTGGTGGTTGATGATAATAATGGATTTGATGATTGTTGTGATGCTGTATGATTAGCATTAGAACTTGGCTTAGCATTACTACCATTACTGGTCTTAAAAAGATTATTCTTTTTTGATATGTCGGATAATGAGTCGTGACTGTTATGATTTACCAGACCCGGCGGTAGTGAAGAGGACTTGGTCTGTTGTAATTCATCAAAAAGATTGCCCTTCTTGTGCGTATTGCGCATGCGGAAGTTCTTACGAGAACAACCACCCTCTAAGCGCTGAATTTCATCGTCATCATCATCGCTGAGATCATTAATAAAAATGGTATTTGGTGAGTATTTTTCGTTGCGTTTCTTTTGCTGTAGAGCTGATCTATGTTGAGGGTGATCACCACCCGACGAATTATTGCCCAAACCACCGGACATATTGGAATTATTGCTACTGGCCATAGATGGCTTGGTTTGTCGTGACACTGATCTAGAATGGGATCTACGAGATCTACTGAGAGGTTGGGTGGCGTGAGCTTTTTCGTCGTCGTGACTATGCGAGGGCGAGGAATCCTCGTCGTTCGTTGTAGTGGTAGCTATATCGAGACCTTTTTCTTTGCATATTATATCATACAAAGCACTAATCGGACGCGATTCACTGCGCACGCGTACCGCCCTCTTACGATTGGCAAAACGCTGAGTATTACGACTACGAACCGCCGTTACGTTTTGAGGCGACAATTCCGCTTCAGCTGTAATACAAGGTTTAAAATTGGTACAAGCAAAAACTACACTACCATCAGCCGCCGGCTGTTGTGGTGCCGCTAATGATAGATGACTAATAAGATGATCTTCGTTTACAATAAAATCTGGGGAAGTGCTAATATTACCTTTGGTAGGCTGCGGCAATCTTGTGTTTGATGGCATATACGAAGGATCGTTGCGATTTTGTTGTCTTTGATCGCTGTGCAAGTAAGCCCCACGAAAAAATTGTCCCTGTGGATTTTCTACACTTTCCGCCGTTTGCTTCGGACTAAGGGGTAGTGGAGCTGCTAGAGTTGCTGTTGTCGTTTTCGGAAATTGATGTTCGTCTTTGATTAGTTTCGATGGTGTACGATAGACACTTTGATAGTTTTCATTAACTGAATCCTTGGCTTCGGGTGTATGGATCTTTAGATGAAGATCTGTGTAATAAGCTGGTGCTGTGTGATGATGAAAGTGCGGATGATGTCCTTGATAACGTTTGGGTAATTTTCTCGATTGTAATTTCGATGATGATTCTTGTTGTGTTGACTGTGGTTGTTGTTGTTGCTGGCAGCTAGTTTTGGCAGTGGCTGAATTTGATGAACTTAAGTCATTGACAGAAATGTCAGTAGCGGATTCTGAAAGGATGAATAAATAGAGAAAAATTAGAAAATCTAGAAAAATTATATATAGAAGTTTATACAAAAATTATTGTTAAAAAAAAAAAAAATAGAAAAAAATAATCCTTAAAAGAATAAACTCATATCGTCGTTGTTCCGACAAATTCGGTTATGTGTTTTTTGATTGGTTTTCAGGAGAGCGAAAAAGCTGTTTTATTTATTTTCATTTTTTATTTAGTTGGAACCTTAACAAAATTACTACAGATATTAGGTAAACAAGACAAGACAAGAGAGCAATAATAAAATCTTTCAAAAAACTACGCATAAATCATTTAGCTGGAACATTTTTAATAAAATTATTTTTTGATTTAGAATATTTTTATTTTGAAAATTTTATAAATTTTCCAAGAAATAACTTATTCAATGTGTATACGGATTACTAAGAATTAATTATTAGTCTTTTTTTCAACTGTTACATTTTCTCTAATGATGTCCTTAATATTAATAAGAAAAATAAACATATTAAATGCGTTTATAGGAATATGCACTAGTGTATTAGAAAAGTACAAAAATTTTATAAAATCTTTTGTGATTTTTATGCTATTAACAACAATAATATCATGTTTGAATTTAGCTTTAATTCCCTTTAGTTTTACCTTCATAGTAACTTTGCTTTTCATTTCATTCAAGGGCCAATTTATTATTTATTTTAGCTTGCATTTTACTTATTGTATAACACTATAAGATAAAAGTACTTGTAGAATGGTTATTTGTATGTACCCACATATATTACAAAGGAGTGTTTGTGCTTCCCACAGTTTTGAATTAGCACTTCAAAATCTTTTCGTCATAACTTTATTTTACCTTCAACTACAGCAAAAGTTGAATACTATTTCTGTGAATACAAGTTGAATGCTGTTTCTATGAAATTCTATTTTATGTTATGAAAACGCTTATTAACAACTCAATGCTAGAAATATCTACAAAATACACCAACACATGTTGGGAAAAAAAACATCCATAAACGTTGAATATACTAATAATATTTGTAGTAAATATGAAAAGTAAATAATTAACAATAGTGATCGAATTGAAAAATGCTCGACATATTGAAGTCTTTATTGAAAGAAAATTTTAATTAGTAAAATGCTAGAATGAAAATATAATAAATAAATTAAAATCTTATCCTTAATTATACAATGCCTGACACTTGGATAAGGAATCACATTTTTTTAACTTTAATTAAGTATATCTCCTAAACTAAAGTACAGAAAAAAATTATTTCTTGCGCAACCAAATTTCAAAGTGTTGGCTTTAGTTTCCTGAAGAAATAAAAAATATACATATTTTGTTATAATAAAATTATGCATTTATTTAAAGACATGTATTTCTGTGGTACTATTTCGTGTGTCACTTGAATAAGGAATTCTTTTAATATTAATCAGGAAGGCTATGATTTGAATTTCTTTCAATATAAACGGCTAGAGAATTTTTAATTTGGTAGTTTTTAAATAGTTTTTATTCAAAATGGGACGTGGTAAGGCTCTTAATAACTATGAAAAAGAAAAAATTCTGATTTTGATATCTCAGGGTCAGAATCCGGTCCAAATAGCCAAAAACATTAATAGATGAAAGACAGTTCTGTAC
Source organism: Protocalliphora azurea (assembly GCA_932274085.1). Classification (NCBI taxonomy): domain Eukaryota; kingdom Metazoa; phylum Arthropoda; class Insecta; order Diptera; family Calliphoridae; genus Protocalliphora; species Protocalliphora azurea. Next base: position 119,720,548 of record OW026522.1, read on the forward strand.
AATTATTTAAATAACGTGGTAAGATATGGAAAAACATGAAAGGGCGGAAGAAAATGGCAACAACTCCAAAAGAAAGACGAAAAATTCTTAGAATTGCATCAAATTCTGCCATGTCAGTATCAAAAATACGTGAAAAAGTGGAGTCAGTGGCAGTCTAAGAACAGTGCACCGTATTTTAAAGTCGTGCCCATACATAGTCCGACGAAAGCTGCAAAAAAACCACCACTTGATGAAAAACACAAATCACAACGTCTAAAGTTTGCCAAAAATACAATGACATGGTCCGACAAATGGTTTAGAGTTGTATTTTCCGATGAAAAGAAGTTTAATATTGATGGTCCCGATGGGTATAACTATTACTTCCATGACCTAAATAAGGAGGAATTATTTTTGAGCCGCAGACACAGCCGAGAGGGCGGAATAATGGTATGGGGTGCCATTTCGTATTATGGTACCACAGAATTGGCTTTTGTATCCAACAAAATGACTGTAACGACTTACAAAAACATTTTGGAGGAAGCATTTCCAAAATTTAATGATTTCTTTGGACCCATACCTTGGACGTACCATCAGAATATGGTACCACAGAATTGGTTTTTGTATCCAACAAAATGACTGTAACGACTTACAAAAACATTTTGGAGGAAGCATTTCTAAAATTTAATGATTTCTTTGGACCCATACCTTGGACGTACCATCACGACAACTCTCCGATTCATACCACCAGAGTAGTAAAACAATGGATTAATCAACAAGGTGTTCAACTTTTGGATTGACCCCCATATTCACCAGACCTGAATCCAATGGAAAATGTCTGGGGTTGGCTTGCAAGAAAAGTTTATGAAGGAGGAAAACAATTTGAGACGATAGAATCCTTAATAGATGCAATAACGGAAGAATGGAGTTCAATTTCGCTAAATTACTTAGAGTCATTATACAAGTCGATGCCAAATCGTATTTTTGTGGTGGCAGTAGTCATTACTAATTGAATGCTAGAAGATAATAACTTTAATTTTTATATAATAAAAATGTGATTCCTTATTCAAGTGGTAGGCAGTGTGCATTCATATTTCGAAAAAAATATTTGTAGCACAAACATTTGGTATAAACCGTACCTTAAAGTTCAGACTCATATATGGATATAATACAAACTGTAAAATCTCCATACATTTGTATGTACTTAAGATAATATTAAAAATACAATAAGTTTATATTTATTTAAATAACTGACAATCTAATATTTTTTTATAACTAAAAATATGACGCAAGGAAATATGTAATTTAAGCTCAATAGTTAAAAATGTATTTTTTTTTAATACCCAAGTATTTAAAAGTGTCTAACAACTAGAGTATTTCACGCGAAATGCTGGGACAGGAATTCCTCAAAATTTTCTGTCCCGCAGTTCAAGAAATCATGCGTGAATTCCCGGGATTTCTCGTATATGCAAAATGTTTATATTTTCTAACTCATATATAGATATTTTAATAGATAATGTGTTTTAGATTCATTTTTATTTATTTTATTTAGAGTTTAAATATTTTTAAGGAATATTTAAAAATATTTAATAGTTTCTGAGTTTATGTATTTTTGTATAATTGATAGAAAATAAAAAAAATTCTATTTATGGGAATATTTTAAAAAGGAAAATAAAAGATTCTGCATATTTCTTTCATTGTGTTCAAATATAATATGTTGCAATAGGACTAGTAAGTAGTAAAATTCCACATTTGAAAAAGATTTGAAAATATGCAAATTGCGTGTAAAAATTGTAAGAGAAATCTCCTTAAAATGTTTAGAATCTTCAAGTAACAATTTACATTTTAAAGCACCGATGTAATCGTGGGCTTAATAATATATAAGCTATTAAGTGTATAAGGATTTTTTTTATCAGATAATTTACAAAAAGTTCTTAAAATTTAAAGGCAATTTAAAGGGTCCAATAATTCCAAGAACTGAATATGATGTAAATTAATTTATGAGCTCAGATTTTCATTAACTATGGATTAATAGTCTAGTATAAAAATAAAAGGAATTTAATTATATTTTTGTATGAGAAAAACCATTATTCACAAAAATATATTATAAACGTTGAAAGAATGGGGACTCTGAAATCCTTAAAATTGTTTGGGGCTTTCTTAATAAAGATTACTTAAGAAAAAATATCGAGGGAAGTTTTACTCACAGGACAATATGAAAACCAAAATAATGATTCGATTCGGATGCGGATGAGTCTTTATATAAGTCAAACGCAATAATAATAATAATAAAAAAAAAAAAAAAAAATGGAAGATAGTTTTAAATCTACCCATAAATACTTTGATAAATGGAAGATAAAAGTTAATATTAGTAAAACACAAGCTATTATATTTCCATATAATAGATCACAGAAACCTATTCCTACAAAACATTTATATTCTAGGAGAGTTTCTATTCCTCTGCAAGATAGTATCAAATATCTAGAAATTATTTTAGATATAAAAACTATCATTTAAACAACACACAGTAAATTTGTGATAAAGCAATCAAATGCTCAACAGCAAATCTAAACTTAATTTAAAAAAACCATAATCTTATTTACAAAATGTGTATTCGACAAATTTTGACCTACGGATGCCAAGTCTGATTTAATAAAGCTGCTAAAAAATACGAAATAAAAATCCGAAAATAATTCATAACCTACACCCCAGATATTCTACTGATCTACTGCATCGAAACTTTAACCATAAAATGTTTAATTCATTTGCAAGGGAACTGACTCTGTCATTTAATGAAAAATGCAGAACGTCTACATTTGAAATAATAAGAAATTTGCTAAACAATCACTAAGACTCTATTTTACTTGAAGAATAATAATTCATGGTTGTTTTTAAAATTTCTTATAATGTTAAAATATGTACAAGGTTTTTTTTTTTTGGAACAATTTTCCTTAATAATGTGATAGTAGTTTCCTTATTTAATTATTTAGATGTTGTAATACTTTTAGGTAAATCCTCATAACGATGTAATTAATTAATTCATCAATTAATTATTTTATAAAGATTTCAATAGGATCAATAATAATAAAAAAGAGTTTTTATATAATAAAATATTTTCATATAATTTCCAAAATGTAAATATTTAAAAAAAACTGAACTATTTCATCATTTTATGATTAAAAAAATATATTTTAACATTTTGTTTTATCCTTCTATAATAATAAAAGTCGTTCCTCGTTTTTATCTTTCAAAATAATTTTAAATTTATTTATTTTAATACAATTATCCTAATTTTACTTTAAACTACTTTTGTTTATTTTAAATTTAATGGAATTCTAATAAGAAGCGCCACCTAGGTGTCATTAAGACAATAATTTCAGATTGTTTATAACAATTAATACAACTCTAGTGTTTATTACTATTTTTAGCAACTAAAAATATGTCAAAAGAATTTAGTATAAAAGCAAGCAATGTAATCAGTGTGACCAGATGCGAAAAAAATTTTCAGCTAAATCGTATTTAAAATAAAGCTAAACAATGCTAAAAAATTATTTAAAAATGCTAAAAATAATGCTAAATTAATAAAATACTTTTTAGTGGTACATTTGCATTTCGCGTCAATTTTACATAATTTTGACCTCATTATTATTATAAAAAAACCGATTATAAAACAGAAGAAGGAAAAGAAGACATATGCAGAAGCATTAGTTGCTAGACCAAAAAGAATCATAAGCAGCTATAAGAAGGATCTCACAATATTTGCTCTCCCATCTACTGCCATCAAGTCATTCAGTTCATATGATGAATCGCGCAATATTTACAAGTTTGCAGTTATATTTATTACCCAGTTCGTTGTAGCATTGCGTCCCTAACCATCTAAATCAATGGGCAATGGCAAATTACGTGTTCTACCACTTATGTTTTCTCAACATTCTCATATTATCCGCAAAGATTCGGTGTGTCCTTGTCCTACATACTTAATTTCGATCTGATCGGATAGTTGTTCCGTCATAATAAATTTCTTGCGTTTCATCCTAACATTATCATTTCTTCAATGGGACATAAAGACCTTGACACCATGAATTCGGAATAGTAGCATAGATATATTATTTTAATACATCCATGTCTGTTTCAAAGCTTCGGAAATATTTATTTAATATTATTGAAGTTCATCTAATATAAAAATTAAGTTGTAATATTTTAATTTATTTCTTATAAAAAAATGCTAAATATATGCCAAATGCTAAATTTATAAAAATGCTAAATTTAGCTGCAAAAATGCTGCAATGGTCGCACTGAATGTAATGTAATTTAGTTAGTCTGTGCCCAGCTTCGGTGGAGGTAAGACAAATTAATTATTCGTGGTAAGGAGTCGTCTGTGGAGTTCTCGTGACTAGCGTTACTACGGCTGGGAACTGTGCAGAAGTATGGTGGTAGGCTCGTGAGAAATAAAGTTTATAATGTACATAAAAATAAAACGTGGTGTTGTCTCTCTTCTCTCGGTCCACAAAAATAAATTTTTGTGACGAACCACTGATACGGCGAGTATACCCCAGCGTTAAGCGGAAACGCGTCGTCACACTTTATTTAATTGAATTATATTTTTAAAAATATTTTTAAGTTTGTAATTATTTGTTTTTAGTGGGAATTCCCGGGATCCTGAGAAATTTAAAAATTAAATGGAAAATTACGTGTTCTACCACTTATGTTTTCTCAACATCCTCATATTATCCGCAAAGATTCGGTGTGTCCCACATACTTAATTTCGAACTGATCGGATAGTTGTCCCGTCATAATAAATTTCTTGCGTTTCACCCTAACATTATCATTTCTTCAATGGGACATAAAGACCTTGACACCATGAATTTGGAATAGTAGAATAGATATATTATTTTAATACGTCCATTTCAGTTTCAAATCTTCGGAAACATTTATTTAATATTATTGCAGTTCATCTAATATAAAAATTAAGTTGTAATATTTTAATTTCTTCCTTATAAAAAAATGCTAAATTTAGTTGCAAAAATGCTGAAATGGTCAATTGATTTTTCTTATTAATAGAGCTATTATAAGCAAGTGGATTTAGTGGTAAGGACTGTTGATTACCCTTGCTTGAGAATACTCGTCTTAGGTAGATTGATTGGTAGTTGTTGTAGAGTTAAGGAATTCTCAACAACACAACAATCTAGTTTGAGGGCATAGTTTCGGCTGTAAGGTTCTTGTGGCTAGCGTTACTACGGCTGGGAACTGTGCAGAAGTATGGTGGTAGGCTCGTGAGAAATAAAGTTTATAACGTACATAAAAATAAAACGTGGTGTTGTCTCTTTTCTCTCGGTCCACAAAAATAAGTTTTTGTGACGAACCACTGATACGACGAGTATACCCCAGCGTTAAGCGGAAACGCGTCGTCACACTTTATTTAATTGAATTATATTTTTAAAAATATTTTTAAGTTTGTAATTATTTGTTTTTAGTGGGAATTCCCGGGATCCTGAGAAATTTAAAAATCAATTCCGATTTCCCATGATCGGTAAAAAGACCGAGAAAAAAAAGCTCTACCAACAACTCCCTGTTAAATATTGTGTGGGTGTAGGGTACAAATAAATTAAATTCCCCTTTGCAAATCAAATAAATAAACTTTGACAACAATATCAACAAACAAATTTGTCATCAGTTTTAAAATAGATCATAATTGATAAGAAAAATAATAATTAGTACTTTTAAACATTATATTTTTTCTTTTTACATTTCTACAAAAAAAAAAAAAAAAAAAAGAAGAGAAATATAATACTTATGTTATAATTATTTCTTAGTACAGCCATACATACAAAGCGAAAATAATTTATAAGTAAATTTATTATTAAAACAAAAATATAGAATAAAAGTTCTTACGAATAACTAATTGCAAAATTTGTTCAGAGAAATTTATAACCAACTACGTTTAGTTGAAAATTCTTAAGTAATCAAACTAACTCAATAAGTCTCAAGTATCAGGATACTTATTAGTTTTCTACAATTATTTTAGTTTTAGTGCATACAAAATTTCTTAGGAAATTTTAAATATTTATAAGTCATAACAGCTGCATTATTGAAAAATGTTTATGTAAGTTTGCAAACTAAGTCAATTAATTTAAATAGTAAATGAAATGATTCCAGAGTTTTAATTGAAATTTTTAAATGATCAAAAGTAGAATTATGCAAATAAAATGCTTGTATAAAATATATTGGTTACCATATGAATTACAATGTACTATAAGTGAAAGTAATAAAACTAAGTTAACAAAGGTACGTAATATTAAAATGAATTTTGGAAAGTTCGATACAAAAATGTCTCATCTCGATAAAAATTTGAATTCAGTGGCAAATTTAATTGTTCGATTATAAATATCAGCAAACAAAGCAAAAAATTATAATCTTTATATTCAGGCAATATTTTAAACTGGGAAGTATCAAACGCTTTAAATAAGACTTGAAATATTTGCCACGTAAATCCAAGTTTTGGAATCACATTCTTTTAAATAATATTTTAGGCATTTACTTTTTTTCGTTTTAATAATTCTGTGTGAAAAATCAATCGCTAAATAACATAATGCTACATGCACTAGGCCTTCTTGAGGACATCAAAAACAAAAGATTCTAAGTGATAGTTTGAGTAATTGAAAATGAATTGAACTTTAATTAATAAAATAATTTAGATTTTAGATTTTCTGTATAGAAATTGAATTTAATTACAAATTTTTAAATTTCTTATAAATTTTTTTGTTTTATCGAAAATTGTTTAAAAATATTTTTTTTCTTTTTTGCCCCAGAAAGTATGCTCCAAATAAAGTATAAAATAGAATATTTTGGCTTAAAGTAGGTGTATGTATAAATAAATTATTGTACAACTTTAGAAAAAGCTTTTTCAGTTTTCTGCTAATTTTAAAGAAGAATATTTCGTTTTATTCTAAACAAAATAGTATTTAAAATTATATATTCAAATATTTTTGGTTTTACAGAAAAATAGTTAAAAAAATGACGTAAGGGTAGACATTTTTAAAGAAAAGGAAAATGAGTTTAGGAATTTTGAATTAATAACTACCAGGAAAACAAAAAATATGCTCTAAATAAAGTGTTTTATGCGCATAAAAAATGCTCTTAAAATCGGCAAATATGCCCTCAAAATTAAAAAATATGCTCTTAAAACATTATTATTTTTTGGCTTAATTTTAAACTATTCATACAATTTATGCTAAAATTAACTAGATTTTTAATGGCAATTACTAAAAACGATTTTCTTTTGTTCTGCTAAGAAATTACAAAATTTCTTTTAATTTAAAAGATTAGGGAATCCGATTTTAAAAACGTATGTGTGAGTAAAAAGAAAATTTCACTAATGGCAAATTATGTAAAAATTTCTATTATGTATAAAATATTCAAAATTTTTTTCTTACGTGTAAAACATGCAAAATTTTGCCCTTTTTTGTAATGTGTGCAAAATTATGTTTTTAAGTGTAAAATATGCAAAATTCTGCTCTTTATTATAACTTATGCAAAATTATGTTCTCAAGTGTAAAATATGCAAAAATATGTCATTTAAATTGCAAAAATAATATTTGTTTTTATAAAAATGTAACCAAATATTCTTTTAATACCGAAATATGCAAAAATGTGGTGTTAGGATCAAAATATGCAGAAATATTGCGAAATAAAAAATAAAACTGTGTAAAACGTATAAATAACTAACAGTTTGGTTTATTTGAAGCCCAGGAAAAATATGATTTTGCAAATTTTTATTGCCCTGATAATCAGTTATTTAATATAGAGTAATTCCGCTTTAAATTTGAAAAATTTTGACCATTGGTTACCGATTTAGATAAAATTTTTGTGTATGTGTAGAGGACGATACAGAGGCATGTAAAATCAATTCTTCTCATTTTTATTTTGAGAAATGTGGCAACTCTAAAGCTCTGAAGGTGATTAACATATTTATTTAAATGACCATAACTTTTGTTATATAAAATATACCAAAATAATTTTTTTTGCAGTGGATATGTCAAAGCTTGTATTTTATGATGCTATATATAAATTTTGAAAATATTTTTATTAACATGTTTTTATCTTTATCTTAGTGATGTTTATCTAAAAAAGTCCATCTTTTATATATATATTTCTTTGGTACGAAACTTGCTCCAGAATTATTTCAGAGAGGTCAAATTTTTAAATTTAAAATGGAAGTACTCTATAGTTGAATTAATTTAAAAACCTAAAATTGCCTTAAAATTTAGGGAGATTTTTAGACCTTTTTAATATCTCAAAATTAAGGGAGGAATTTAAAAAAATTGTTATGTGATTTGCTTAAGAAGATCTTTAATGAAAGTATACGATACATTGCACTGTTTTGCGAGGGAAAAAAAAATGTTATTTTGTAATAGATTGTAACTTAAAATGTTTATTTTATTATTCAAGTAAAACAAAAGTATTTATCAACTAAAAATATTAATTAATTTTTTGTTTAATTTTGATGTAATAAACAAAATAATAATATTAATCAAAAGAAATTAATTGATTTTTGATTTCCAAACAAAATTCTAATTATTTAAACTTCATTCATTATTGAAATTTTGCCAAAAATATATTAAAATTTTAATTCACAATGGAATTTGTGTGGATATTCTATATTTTATAAATAATTCATTGAAAATCCTTTTGGGAATTAAAGTACTCGATCTGCGTTTAGATAAAGAAAAAATTGTCACTGAAATATCTCTTCTAAATCTAGAAAACAACAAAGAAGTAAGAACATTGAACGTAAACCATTTTATTGAAAACTTCTAAAAATTATAGGTCGATTATGTATTGCAACCGAACTGAAGTTGTGTTGCCAGTTGCCGAAATTATATTACATATGGCAACTGGTAATTGAAAGCTCTTAACTTAACTAAATATGTTTTTTTTTCGTAAAAGTGTTAATAATTTGAGGAATTAGTAGATCAAGTACCAGTTCCATATATCTAAAAGCACTTAAATTCATGCAAAAGCTAGGAATTTGGATGCAACATGAACACTAATCCAAGAGATATCTTAAAGGCATTTTGCATGTCTAAAATGCTAATTCAGTATCAGAAGCGATATTGTTTCTGTGACAGCACCCATTCATCTAGGAAAATCCATACCAGAGCTGGTGTATTTGGTGCATTCTGAAGAGTGTCATCTATTGTAAGCTGTTTAAACTTGGTGAAATTATCACGGAAGATCTGTAACAAACACAATTGACACAATTCGTCGAACGAAAAACACAAAAATTCACTTACATTTTTGTTTTTTTACATTATTTACATTTATTTCAGTTGCTGAACTTTCAAAATAGTGTATTCTATTACCTTTTTCCAATTGAAATGGAGTTGCTATTCATAATATAAATTTACTTGTAGATTCGGTTGCCATATATAATCGACCTATTAGAAATCTCCAGGGCAAGTTCAAATATGCATGAAAAAAATTTACATATGCACTTGCAAACGTATGAAACAATGGGATAATATGCAGAGAAATATGCACAGAAAAACAGCAAAACTTCATGTGTTTTCTTATGTAATAGGTCGATTATGTATTGAAACCGAACTTTAGTTGTGTTGCCTACTGACAACGCAACTTATAATTTATATTATGAATAGCAACTTTCTTTAAATTGCCAAAAAATTATCGAGAATACAATTTTGAAAGTTCAGCAACTGAAATAAATGTAACTTAACAAATAAACAATGTAAAAAATAACAAAAATAAAAGTAAATCATCAAGTGGATCAGATCTTCTGTGATAACGTCAACTGGTGTTAACAGCTCATAATATATGACACTCTTCAGAACTCAGCAAATACAGATAATTATCTTGGCAGCATGGATATTCCGCTTTGGTGTGGATTTTCCTAGTTGGAGGGTTTCATGCACGACTTTTTAAGCTTGCGATTATCGTAATGGATCCTCTAACAGAAACAACTTTGTTTGTGATACTGAATCTGCATTCCAGACATACAAATTCATTTTTAGATGCCTCTTGGATAAATGTTCGTGTTGCATTTTATCTCTTAGCTTTTGAATTAATCTAAGTGCTTTTAAATAAACGGTATTTGTACTTGATCTACTAAATACTCAAATTATGAATACTTTGTCAAAAAAGAAAAAAATAATAATATTTAAAATTTTTTTTATTAAAAAAAAAAAAAAACTAAAGTTGAGAACTTTCAGTTGCAAGTTGCCACCTGCAATATCATTTCGGCAACTGGCAACGAAACTAAAGTCGACTTGCCATACATAATCGACCTATAAATATACCTAAATATGCATTTTTCTAACTTTAAAATCTGATAGTTTTCGATTTTTTATAAAAAATAAAAAATATATTATATATATATATATAAATAGAATTTGATAGTCATATTTGATATGTATGAATTTTTTTATTTCCAATTATGTACGAAGTATTAAAAAATTTATAAAATAATTTATACAGATAAATTAATCAAACTCCAAACAAAAAACTTATGCCAAAATTTCAAATATATGAACTTTTTGTAAAATACTTGTGAACTGTGCAGCTTGAAAAACTTGCCCTGGTAATCTTTATATACCAATGAAATATGTATATACTTCAAAGTATGTACATTGAAATAATAGCTAAACATCATATAAATAGTTTTACATACAACTAGCTTACATAGTTTTACACATGAATTGATTACAAATTTCCGTCCTTGCAAACACTACAGTTACCGGTATGACTTTTCGTTACTTCTGTAACTAGAGACCTGCGCCGAACGGCTAAAATCCGGTTAAGCCGGGCCGCCGAGAAAAATTTGGAAACCGCCGGCGCCGTAAAATTTTCGGCTTAACTCGGCTTGAAAACAGCAGCCGTTTTTAAATTCTTTTCGGGAAACTATGTTAAAAACGAAACTTTTCTATTATTTTAACGACATTTATGTTTTATTTAAATATGAAAGGAAAAATATTTGCATCATTTTGAACTTCAAATAATTATAAATAAACCAAGTATTTTTGATGACTTATAATTGATTATTTTTGATGTTAATACTGTAAAAAAATAATATTAACAGTTCCTAATAAATTTTAATGATCCTGTGAGAAATCTAAAAAAATTGTACATAAGTTTTTATTATCTAATAAATCACTGCTATTCATTAGTGGTATTAAGTCAAAATTTGGTTTTATTTTACTTATGACGTTATACCAAATGAGCGATATGTGGCTGGGAATTATCAAAGTAATTGATATAAATTCCATCATTTATTGCACTTTTTTTTAGCATATCTTGATAATTGTGATGTTTTTATGTTGGATCAGAGCATTCTTTACTCTAATATGCAAATAATTATTCTAATATTTAATGTAAAAAATGTAAAAATATCCTTAAATTACTCTCATATTCTTTCTTTAAAATATTTTCAATAAGTTAATAATTTTGTTTTTCATGTTATGATTAGAGCTTTTCATGTTATAATATTATCTTACTACAGTATTATTCCATTCTATCCATTTTATACAGTATCAGTACCTTATATTGCTTGAATCACATTAAATATAACAAAACCTTCACTGTCTGTATTAATTCATGTGTAAACTAAATGAGAATTATGATGAAGGTGGAAAACAAACGTTATATTAATAATATTATTAATAATATAAAGGATTTATAATATATAATAGTTGTAAAAATATTGATATTTTTTCAAATTAATAAAATTTGTTTCTGGTAATAATAATATTAAAAAAAAAAATGTAGTCAACTATATTAAACTTTTTTATTAAATGTAAACATTTTATAATAAAACTGAAACAAAAACTTTGTTATCATGAACGCAGTATTATTAAAATTAATGAAAATTAACAATAATAACATAATATTCTTGTAGTGACAATGCTGTAACCATGATTTTTCGCAGTGTGTACACCTGAAGCTATACTTACAATGAGACGTCAAAAACAAAATATGATAAACAGAAAAATAAAATAAAAATTACGTCAATTCATCACTGCAGTACCATCTCATCAATGCTTCAAGTATCTTGGTGTCATAATCAACTTTACATTCAATTTCTAACATAATTTTGAAATCTTTTATCGATGAAGCATTATCAAAATGATACCAAAATAAGAGAAGACAATTTTCACTGTATTAGGCTCAATGATTTTCTACAGGGTACAGACTATGCGTACTATGGGTTTGTAGCTCATATAGTACTATGTTGGAACCTGAATCATCCTAATCGAAATCGCTGTAAAAGATCTCGTAGTCCTATTTTTATGAACAATGTTAATTAATGGGAATGAAAATATAAAATTTTTAATTAGTGTTTAAACCCGCCGCCGAAGCTTTTTCACACAAGCCGCCGTCGCCGAAAAAAATCTCGGCGCAGGTCTCTGTGTGTAACTTTTGCGTCCATACCCACCATGTCATTCTTTTTTTTTAAGGTGAAAGACTTATATCTAAAAGGATTTCAGGCTTAACTTTTCTCGGAATAATTTTCAGATATTTGGTAAAAAAAAGTTCTTAGCTTGTCGATATTTTCATGTTGTTGTTTGTGAAAAGTGTTCTTTTTGAAAAAGCCTGTTTGATGATTTATACTCAGAAATTTTTAAATTATTAAACATAGAATACAACTAGAAGTTTATGTGAGAGACAAAAAACGTAACTCAGTTGTCGAAAACCTAATTCATGCAACAACAAAATATATTTTGTGTTTTGAAAAAAATGAGTAAATTTTTTGAAAATTTTGTTTGAACTTCCGCTTACATAAACTTTTAGTTGTATTCTATGTTATTAAAGGATATTATGATTATCATTATTTCTAAGTATTTGTTAGTTTAAGTAGCTTGAAATGCACACAATAAATGCAAAGGTAAAATATCTTCTCAGTTCAAAGTGTTTCAGCACTAATGTATTTATATTACTTTTGAATAACTTTGGAAAATATTACAAAATTATTTCCATAGTTTTGTATAAATTTGAATTTTGAATTAAATAGTACGAGTGTATACCATTCATAAAAATTTTAATTGCCATAAATTAACTAAAAGAAAAAAACTTTTATAATAAATATTTTAATTTGAGAACTTAATTGTAGAGAATTTTAAATGTTTTATTACTAAAAAAAGACAAAAAAAAAAAAAAAAATCAACAAAAATTTAATTGATATCTGTTTGGACAATATTCGCGTAACTAATGAATTTAATATAAAACTAATTCAATATTTTATGCTCGACCGAAAGAAATAATATATTTTAAACAAACAATAATAACAATTAAATAAACAAATAAATTTAGACTAAGCCAATTTATATAGAGAATTTCACAATAAAAATAAAAAACAATATATATATATATATATATATATATATATATATATATATATATATAACACCCACAAAAATTTATGTGTAAAATAAATAAGTTTAATTATAATGAAATCGAATGAAAAACATTTGTTTTCAAATAAAATAAAATGCTTTCTTATTTAAAATGTGTTCATGCCAAAAAAGAATCAAATAGTTATTGTTGATGATGGCCTAAAAGCACTTATAATAAATAAATGAAATAAAATAATATCTAAGTCGATAACGAAGAATCCTATACATTTAGAAACAATTTATTTGTAAAAAATTTAATAAACACCACCATATCTATCTATATATAAAATTCTCGTGTCACGGTGTTTGTAACTGAACTCTTCCGAAACGACTCGACCGATTTTTATGAAATTTTGTATATGTATTTGTTAGATATGCGAATAGGTCGTAAACTTATTTCATATCGCTATAGGGCGTAAAATAGGGCAAAAGGGGTAAAAGCTCATCTTCCCTATATCTTCTTAATTAATCAACCGATTTTCTTGAAATTTGGCAGTCAAATAGTGTAACATCTGGAAGGAACTACAGCCCAAAATGTTTATTATCTAGGGCGTAAATTAGGGTAAAAGCGGTAAAAGCTCCTACTGCCTATATCTTCTTAATTAATCAACTGGTTTTCTTGAAATTTGACAGGCAAATAGTGTAACATCTGAAAGGAACTATAGCCCAAAATTTTTATTATCTAGGTCGTAAAATAGGGCAAAAGGGGTAAAAGCTCATCTTCCCTATATCTTCTTAATTAATAAACCAATTTTCTTGAAATTTGGCAAGCAAATAGTGTAACATCTGAAAGGAACTATAGCAAAAAATTTTTATTATCTAGGGCGTAAAATAGGGCAAAAGAGGTAAAAGCTCCCACTCCCTATATATTCTTAACTAATCAACCGGTTTTCTTAAAATTTGGCATGCAGACATTGTAGCATCTGAAAGGAACTTAAAGATATACATTTTTTTTGGAAATTCCAACATTTAGGGCGTAAAATAGGGCAAAACGGGTAAAAGTTCCCTCTAAAAATGTCTTCTTAATTAATTATCCCATGATAGTTTCAAGTCTTATATGGAAAATATACGTTTGCCGGGTCAGATAGCATTAAATAAATATTTTAACATAACTAGGAACTAATATCTTAATCTTTATGTTCCTATATCCATTCATTGCAGCTATGTATACTGATCGACAACATTAGATGGCCTTCAATTTATTAAGTTCTTAATTTGGTACTACATAGAGCATTTAACCAATATTTTAAAAATAAAGGCCACTTAAAATTACCATGACATGCCGAAAAATTGATGTAAGTAAAATTGTATGTTTTTGAATTGAAAACAAATAAAAATAAGAATAATTTGAAATAAAATAGAAAACAGACACAAATGACAGCAGCAATAACAAACACAACAAGTGACATAAATGTGTTTGAAAAAAAAAAAACAAGCAACAAAATTAAAAACCCAAATACTAAACACATACACAACCAGAAAGAACTGACAGATAAATTGAATTAATTAGAGGGAGGGCGTATTAAAAACGGATTAAATATTTCTTCTTGTTGTCTTGTTGTTTCTACAATTTATTTTTCTATATCTATTTCTATTACAAAAGTCACACATACACAGAATCATAAGAGGGGTACTAATAATATAAAACGAAAATAAAAGTTGGCAAAAAATCCAACAATTCTAATTGGCCACACTTGTACACCTGTATTCATGTCAAGGTTAAGTTAACGAAACAGAAAATACTTAAGCTTTATAGCACAAAACAAAGAAATAAAATTAAATTTTACATTTAATTTGTTTAATCTAATGATGTCAAATTGTTTAAAACCGAAGCAAAATAATTTCCCAATTCACAACTTCGTTATTGTGTTATTTGTTAAAGTTTTATGTGAAGAAAAATAACATTTTTAAAAAATTAATACACTTTGTGAATAAGTGTGTTTTATTTTCAAATTAACTGAAATATTATAAATGTTATTATTTTATTTTTTTGATTTTTTCAAATACAATGCAAGCTCGATTTTCGCAACTAATTAAAAGCCAAACCTGTCGCGAAAACTGAATTTTCGCAAAAACAGAACCCAAAATTTGTTTTTCCTTCCGGGAGCCGTTTTCTTATTACATGTGACAAGAGAGTAATTTGGAAGCATCCTATAACATAAATCGGATTCGTCGGCATTGTAGATTTGATGAAGCGTCAACCCGTTCATAAACGTAATCCTTAAACTCTTTCACAAAAGGATCAATAAGATAAGATTTCGAAGTCAATCCAATTCCATGCCAATGCTTAAATTTCTTCAACCATCCTTCACTGGAATTGAAACCTGAATTGATTTGATAAATTTTGGAATACAAATGACTGGCTTTTGATCGTAAAATCGCTGCTGATATTGAGACATGTTTCTCCCTTTGTTTTATAAACCACTTATAAAGCATTTTTTGCATGCTTGGGTACTCAGCTTTCTTTAAGGTACAACGTTTGCCAGGGCCACTTTCTGTTGTACGTACGAACTTTTTTAATGAATTTCCTTGATTTATAATGTGGTAAATCGAAGACTTATGTAACTTGTAATTCACGTAAATTTAATTTATGGAATCTTCACTTTTAATTTTTTTAAATCTCTAATTTTTGAGAAATCGTTGGCTTTAAAATGTGTTGAACTTTTTTTTATTAAGAGATGTATTTACACAACAAATGACTGACAAAATTGAAGATCAAAATCATCCAAAAAGGTTAATGTACCAAAAGACGGAGACTTTCCTGTTTTGGTTGTAGACATTGTAATTAAAAAAAAAAAACAGATAAAAGCCACAAAAGTAGAACCCGTTTTCCGTAAGCAGTCGCGATTATAGAACTTGCAATTTTAAAAATTAAGCCGTCGCGATAATGGGCAGTCGCGATTATCGAGCTTGCACTGTACTTGAGTTTTTAATGAAAAAATGTTGATGAAAAACTTATTTTTTGAAAACTCTGATTTTTATATATTGGAACACCCACCCTAAAGTACACCAGTAGACTTAGAATCACTTTCTGAGGCGATTAAACGATCGTCGTCCGTTTGGCAGGTTGTCGGGCTGGTAGTCAGTCCATATATAACTTGTGCCCAAAATACACAGAAAACATTATTACCGTATATTTTTCAATAAACACTGTTGTTTAATTTTGCATATAAATTTAATAAATATATTTAAGTAAATAAAAATAAAATTTAAGTAAAATTTTATTACTCACTTAAATTTTTAATTCATTCAATCATCTACTTGATTAATTTGATAGATTTTTTAATTGGAAAAAATTTTCTGTTTTTAATTTTTTACAATTTTTATTAATTAATATAATCATTTTCGTGAGAATCGCAATTTTAAAAAAAGTTTCAAATTGAATGTATAATTTACTAATATATTTAGTGGTTGGTAACTTTTTTGCGTATATACAAACAGATATTAATTGAAAACAAATTTTAAGATCCTCTTTTAAGGCTCTTCTTCTTTTTTTTTATCAAAAAATGTTAACAAATATTCATCTGCATATTTGGTTCAAACAGTTTTCTTATTTATGTTCAAAAAATATATCGTTCATTCCACAAGAGAATAATAAAAAATGGCAATTCTTTGATGGAGGGTTATCAGATTTTGTTCATATTTGGTACGTATATAACATATGGAGCCATTTACTCTTTCTCATTATTATTTTTTCCAATTTCTAAAAATCGTGAATTTATTCAAGATATATATTTTTATAAAGTTAGAAAATCCGACAAAGTACGTAACTTTAAATATAAATATTTCTATACGATGTAGATGTAAAGATTCTAGGCTCTAATGAAGGCCAATTGCAACCACTTTATATATATATATATATATATATATATATATATAAATTTTTTGTGTAAAAAATCGTTAGGAATATTTTTAAAATTTTATTTTAAAATAGTGGACCATTTTGTCCCAGAACAATTTATATTCCAATTTTTAATAAATATTCACCCTTATTCTAGTTGTCGTTGTCGACACAAAATGTCGTCGTTTTATGTCGCTTGTGGCAAGTTAGTATTGTGGTTGTCGTTATCGACATCTATCGATGACTGTTGAATTATTTTTGGTACATTATATTTGGTATTTGGTCGACGTCGATATTTGTATTAAACTCTTTATTTTGTCGACGTCAAATTTGATGACGTCTAGAAGAGTTTAAAAGAATAAAGTATAAAAAATAATAAAAATAAATAAAGTACGCTTATTTAAGATATTCATTGAATATAGTTTTAATTATTTCTAGATAAGCGAAAAAGTAAATAAAATTTAATAAAAAATATATTTTTATATATTTTTTATATAAAATATATAAAAAAAAATATATAAATAAATATATAAAAAAAAATATATTTTTATATATTTATTTTTATATATTTAATAAAAATATATATAACTTTAAATCAAGGAATAATAATCAAAAGAATATAACATCCTTCCAATCACAAAACTTTTTTTATTTTTCAGTATGAGGGCAAAATGCAATATTTATTCATTGGAAATAAATTGTCATTTTCATTGCATCCGGAATCCCAAAAAAATTTCGAAAATGACTTACTGTTGCAATCTATTCAGCTAAAAATCTTAATATTACTACAAAAAAGTCTTAAAATTTTTTTTAAGGAGTTTTTCTTTTTAATTTTAGGCTGATACTATCCAAAATCCGCTTTTGAAATTGATATTTCTTACACCACATGTTGAACCTCATTTGTGGCCTGATATTAAAATTGCGTCGGTAGCTTTTGTTATTTTTACTCATAACTTCAATCAGAATATTAAATAAAAAACACTTTTAAATTGGAATTTTATATTTGAGGGCATAATTTGTGTTTAAATCTCCGGCAAAATAAATCAGCTGACACAAAAATTAGTGATGTGTTTTTTGTTTGTTTAAATTATCGATAAACAGTGGACGTCGTCTCAATACTGTTAGAGAATACCACCACATTATCATCGAAGTTTTGTTGATGTCGACACAAAGTGCTGTTAAGCCTTGTTCACACCGGCGCGAAATTACGAAATTTCATGCCGAAATTACGAATGAAATCTAGAGTGTTCATACTGGCTAGATGACATTTGATGTAATTTCGTGAACAGCTGATACTTATTGTTTACATTTTAAATTGTTATAGGGGTAAATAAAGTATTTTGAAATGGAAGCAAATAAGAAACAATTACTTGATAAATTGGAAATTATTAATTTGCAACCATTAAAAATGTAAAAAGGATAGGTTTCATTTTGCAAAATCACTTTAATAATTAATTTTAAGATTTGTGTTTAAATTTAAGATCAGCTGTCAATTGTTTTTTTTTTTCTTCTCACGGTTGAAACATGCAGTACATAGTTAAAAAAAGTATTTTTTCCAACCATGTACAGAGTTGCACGGAAATGGGCATCTTAATTTCAATGTAATTTCGCTGAAATTACACAAAATTATGTAATTTCGCAAGTGTCAAAATTTATGGGAAATTACGTAATTTTAACTTGATTTCAGCCGAAATTACGAAAGTACGTAATTTCGTGTCGGTCTGAATGCCCTTTTAGCTCAAAAATGACATTAACGTCGAAGACGACAACTGGAAGATTGAGAAAATAAATTGAGAGGATAGAAATGTTACAGAAATACATCCTAAAATTGCATCTGCGTTATGTGAAAATAATAGTTTTAAATTACTCGCTTAAAGAGGGTATATTCATCATTAAAATCCGTTTACAGCTTATAGAGATATTGATATTTTTCAATTTTTTTGACTTTTCAGAAAATGAAAATTGTGAATTCGCAAGTTTTTCAAAATTCAAAAAAAAAAAAAAAATTAAAATAAAAAATAAAAATATTCAAATGGCTCCATAGGGTATATGTATGCCAAATATTAACAAAATGTCAAGACCTAAGGAACATTTTTGAGGGTCCTTTCATGGAATAAATTATATACATATTTTTATACTCAAATTAAATAAATTTACTGCAAATTTTATCTATATTTATTTAATTTTATGTAAAAAAGAAAAATTATTTACTTTAAATTTCAACAATTTCTATATTTACAAATATCATTATTTCTATTTCAAATGTTTTCATAGAATTTATGTAAAAAAAAAATTGTTTATTTTTAAAGATCATTGACATTGCGCTACTTTTTAATTCATTTTTGTATTTTTGTCATGCTGAACGAAATTAGCATAACATAATTTAGTAACAGAGATAAATGAGATAAAGAAAAGTAAAACACAAGTAGTACGCGACTTTGAAATACTTTTTCATGGGGAATTATAAATTTGGAACACTAAGAATAATATATTGAATAATGTTTACCAAATGATTTGATATTTTTTTTTTAATGATCTAGAAAAATTAAACTAACAAGTGGTCAAGGTTGAAACCTGGTAAAGAATAAAAATTTAACTTAAAGAAATAAAAAATAGATGTTTTGAAAAGTTCATGAGTTCGTTTAATATATTTTGAAAATTCTTGGAACATTGAGATGATGAATTAATTAGAAATTCTTACGAAAAGTAAATAATATTTTTTTTTAAATTTTATAATTTAAACAAAATTTGTAACATACTCTATGACTAATTTAAGAGAATGCCTTAAAAATTGTATAACATTTAATGCTATTAAAGTTGTTTTTTTTCAGAAATCTATGTGGAGTCTCCAATGATACTTCTGCTATAAAATTATGGACAAGCTGCTGTTGATGATGGTAGTGACTGACTGACGCACAGAGGGGTGAAATTGAGAAAAGTGGCGATTAACTGAAATTTAATATTTTGAAAAAGAAATTGATTTTAGGTAAATAGAGATAAAATGAAGCATTATTATCTGTTAAAAAAAAAGGTGTTTAGTTTTTTTTTTCACTCCCTATGCAGTGCGCACCGTAAGTCTCCGATTTTTTGCAATTTTTAACTACAGTGGTAAAAATTTAAAATCTAAAACTTTCAAGTTTACATTTTTGTGTGTTATTTTATAAAAAGTAGTTTTTTACAATGGAATTGTTAAGCATAGGTATTTATTATATATATTATATAATTTTAGTATGTTTTTAATCGGTCTAAAAACGGGCATTCCCTACATTTTTATAAAAATTCAAAAAGTTTTTAGACGAACTTGGGTGAAAATATAAATTTTGTATTTTTTCTTAATAAGTGTAGTGTAAAAAAAAACATATTGCGGATTTTTTGTGATTTAGAAAAAAAAAAAGAAATATTAAAAAAAATTAAGCTAAATATATTAAAATTTTAAAAATTTTAAATAAAAATTTTATTTATTTAATCATTTACATTATTTAAGAAGAGAATCGTTTAGAATTCTTGAAAAATAATTAAAAACAAGCACCCGAAAACTTTTTATTATACCCTCCACCACAGCTGTATCATTCCTTTTAAAATTTCCGCAATTGTCGATAGGACAATGTCCGTTTGAATGTAGGTTGAAATTATTATGAAGATCATCGATAACTGTCATATATAATATATTTATATCAAACAATCGGAATTTTGTTCATGAAATTCAGCAAGATCGGTTCATAAATGTAAAAAAAGGTTTTTTAAGCCGATTTTCGGTTTTCTGAAGCTTCTATATAAGCTAGGGAATTCGTTTTTGGAAAGAAGATTTGAAAATTTTTTTCTGAATTTTTATGCTGAAGAAATGAACTAAATCGGTGACTTTTTGAAGCTCTTGCTTAAGCTACGGATTTCGTTTTTATATAGATCGGTCATAAATATTTTTCTGAAATTTCGTTTTTTTTTAATTAAATATATCGGTTCGTAAACAACCGAGTTATAGGCAAAAATCTGAAAATATTATTAAAAATATACACACACAAACATATATAAAAAGCGTTGGAATGACTTAAAAAATTGTTGCTGTTTTTTTATATAAGCAAGCAGTAGTTGTTGTTTGTATATACACACAATCATTTTTTATGTGTTTGGACGTTTTTTAGTTGAAAATAGAAGTATTGCAATGACTCAGTGTTGTTGTTGCTTTTTGTATAAGCATGTATCAACATACAAACACATATATATATAATTTTAGTAGTCATCATAGTAGTTTAGTTGTTGTTTTTTAAGGAAGTTTAATTCTATATTTGCATTTTTGTAGTTTGGAAAAAATGTAGATTATACTTGTAAGTATAAATGTGAAAAAATATGAAAGCATACTTTAAGGCGTAAATTTTGTTATTTGCCGGTAAGGTAGTGAAGGGTGTAAAAAATTCGAGATAGCCGAGTATAGCGCTTGTTTTTATTTTTCAATCAATATAAATATCTTTACTGTTTTTCATTTGTTGAAAAAAAATATGTGAGGGATTTTTATTTTTTAATATAAATATCCATCATGATAAAAAAAAATAAATATCTTTAAATTATTGTTTTTTATTCATACTTTTGTTTTTGTTTTAAAAAATATGTTCTACGATTTTATTTATTTGAATTTTGTATGTATTGTGTGCACATTTTAAATATTTTTTATTCAATGAAATTGTTGATGTTTAGAATTTTTTCATCTGATGAAAAAAAAATGGGAAAATAATTTTCGACTTTTGTGATATTTGTATTTTTTTTTTCGATCAAAATGATTTGGATTTTTATTATTTTTTGAACACAAAAGATTGTTTTTCGATTGACATAAAAATAAAATGATATTTTTTTTAGTATTAAAATCCGGTTTCTATTTAAAAAATGTAGAAAAGTAAAAGTACAGCAAATTTTGCTGTATCAAGTAATTTTAACACGCAAACGTAATTGAGAATTTACAGGGTCTTATACATAGACTTATTCGATCTGAAATTTCTCTGTAATATTATTACTGAAATGGGATTTATTTTTAACGAACTTTATGTTTATGTGATCATGTATACAGGAACTATGAACGAAAAAGTAATTCCGGGAGAGGTTCCTGTATGGGAGGCAAGGTCAGTTATGTAGCGATCCCTTATGAAATTTGATATTATGATTTTTACTTAAACAATGCTCATTTGTGATGAATGTTATTTAAATACGGATATATTTGAGAAATTTATGAGTTTTGAACCATTTTCGGGAAAGTTAATGAAATATTGACTAAATTTTAACCAATTTTATTATGATACATTATTGGTCCATAGTAGGCTCAAGTAGCAAATTACATAAATTTACATTTAAAACTGCAACCTACACATTAGCAGAAAATATAGCTTTTGAAGCACAGACATCTGGACGGATAGAAGTTTACGCTAGAAAAAATATTTTTATAAATTCAAAAGACACTTTTTTCGATGTACTATTGCTAATTATTGACACATAATTATAAAAAAGCGCTATACACCTTCCCTGAATTAAGCGTAATTTTTGGCGATTCTACCCCACTGTGTGACGTTGGTGCTGGCTTTTCTGGCTGTTGTTGGTCCAAAATGTGTGAAATTCTGTGATGTGTTAAATGATTATGTTTTTAAATTGCGGCGTAAAATTTGTGTATTTGTGTGTTAGATTTTATTTATGATGACCATAAATTTGGAAAAATTTGTTTTATATTTTGCTTTTTTTTTTCTTTCCTTTGGTTTTGCTATATATAAAAATAATTGTGACTAATTTAGAAATTTTAAACATTTGGTAAGCCAGTTCGGAAAAAGAACACAACTATAAAATTTTTTTGTTATAAATCATTAATATTATTTTATTATTTAATTTTCCTATTGGGTTTGGGTTCTTGTGCTGAATGCATTATGATTTTCTTTGTTAACACAAATTGTATATAAATTTTCTTTTATTGTTTTATTTCCTTAAAATATTTAAAAAATTTTGTTTTATAAATTATGACATTTGTTTATTTTATTAATTACGCATTTCGTTTGCTAAAACATATTCTCATATGGATTTAGCGGTTTATTGCGAAGATTTGCAATTTGTTCATCAAAATGATCCGGTGGCCAATTATAATTACGGATTTCTTCGTTGCACAAAAATTGCAGAGATTCACAGAATTTTTCCGGATATGCTTGGTATTCTAAAAAAGAAAAAATGTGTATAAAGTTTAAGGAAAAGTTTGAATAAACAAATTGTTTGAATAGTATAATGGTACACAATTCTTCACGATTGCAAAAGTTTATATAAGTAGTAGTACGGACTGTAGTACGAACTGATAATAGAAAAGAAAAGCTTTAAGAATATTATTTAATGGGTAATATTATATTTACTGAAAATTATAAAATATATATACATATATACATTTTTTTTTTTGGATCTTTATAGAAAAATTGTACGCTTTTATTCCGATCTGTTCAAAATTTAGACCTACACAAGAGAAAGTATTAAACTTTTAAAATTTTGTTTATTTCGATATCAAATTTTAGAACAAGAGACACATTTAAGTGCAAAACTTGACTATATACATTTTGTAGATAAAATATACATTTTGTAGATAAAATTTCTGTTGGATCTAAAAAAATTAATACTGTTAAGCTTTTAGAATAATCTTTATAATTTTTTTTAATGTTACCAACTTTTATCATCTCGAAAATTAAACAATTTCGGAATATGGAGCTACAAATCTCCATGAATATGCACAGATTTGAATAAGATCCATAAAACTTAAAATCACGATAAGAGAAGTTAAGGTTTAACTTTGTTAAAATTATTACACAAAGAATGCTTTTTACACAAAGAATGCTTTAGATATAGAATACAACTAGAAGTGAAACACAAAAACCTAATTCAGTTTTAAAAGACCTAATTCATGCAACACCAATTATTCATTTTCAATATTCACACATTTCTTTTTGATTTTTAATAATAAAATTTAAATTTGTCAATATTTTTCAGTTTTCATTTCATATAGCAGAAATGAAAATTATTCTCACCATAGAAAGAATATTTTTTATCGTAGAACTTTTCTACCGTTTCATATAAAAGTTAAGAAATAAGTGCATATTTTAGGGCATATTTTAACATTTTTTCAGGATATATTTTAAGATTTTTAGTACATTTTTTAAGCGCCTAAAATACACTTTTTTAATGCATGAACTTCCAGTTCCTGGTTATAAATTTTAATATGTTCAGTAGTATAAAAATAAGTTCAAAAATGGGCGTAAATAGGGTGTGGCATCCAGGAAAATGTTAGTATAATAATGCTAGTAATCTATAAGATAACAACAACATATAATATAATTTGGATTAAATTATTTAAATGTTTTTTATTTCCAATCATATTGAAAGAAAGGGCTCCATAGTATTCGATCTTCAATAGAACATAAAATTGAAATTCGAACTAACTTTGAAAACCCCTTTTTTGGAGTTTGCTAGACTACTGGTGCGCTTTCGTTTTACGTTGAAATTATTGAGGTAATTTTTTCTTGTTACACTGTGTAAACACATGTCATACTTTTTAAAATAAAATTAAATATTTTGCTACTATTGACTGAGAAAATAAACTTTAAAAGTTCTTGTGAATAAAATAGATATAAAAAAACATTTCAATAGTTTTATATCCATATTTGCAATCGAAATTAGTGTGTACTATTATTTTTCTTTTTATTTCGAACAATTATATCTCACCAATTCCATATTTACACGCTGATAATTCCATTTCACAATTGGTTTTGAAATATTTAAAACACGTTTTTTCTTTGTTCAAATAGCACTGATGTTTCACTTTTACGTCACACTCTTCCACAATGCCATCTTTACAATTGATGGCCAAATTAAAAGGCAATGATAAAAGTAAGCAAACTAAACAAAATTACATATTAATAATTTTAATTTGGAACCATTGTTGTTAAAAAAAAAAAAATGTTAATAAAAGATCCATAACTCTCACCTAATAGATAACCTATATTGAACAACATTTTGGTTTAAGGTTTAATTTCAGACTAATTTAAAACCTTTCTTTTTAATCGCATAAAATTCTATTGTTTACTTTAGAAAATAAAAACTTCAGCTAATAACCAACATATGTCATTACTCTGTTTTATTTTCTAAATATTTAAATATTTTTTCTAGTTATTTCCTAGTATTTACTTTTCATAATACAAACACAATATTATTTCACTCATGCTATTTCTTTTAATATTTTTCCATATTTATTAATATTTATTTAATAACAAATAACTGTATATTTTTATAAAAATTCTTACATTTGTTTACGAAAGTAATTTAAAAAAAATATTCTTTTTCAAATGCAAAAGTTGTACAGAGAACAATTTTATTTATTCATTTTCATTTGTATTTTTCAGGATTTTATTTTGTTGCAATTGCTGTTTTTTATATACAAAAACAAATAGATTTAATTTCTACAGCAGCCAGTTTTTTTTTTTTCTTTTAAATAAATCCAGTAGAAATGTAGTCTCTCATAAGGGCTATAAAATTAAACAACGATAAAAAAATATAATATAAAAGTAAGATGACGACATCAATTTACACTTAAAAAAAATTTATGCTAAATTTAAAATAAATATTTAGCTCCAACATTGAGGATGAAAATATATTTTTTAGTTTTGACAATCGTAAAAAGAGAAAGTTGAACTATAATACCAGCAAGAACTTTTTGGTTCTCGGTAATGGCAACTGCTTATTAAAGTAGTTTCTTGGTAATGAGGAGTCATTATTATTTGCCTAATCTGTATTACATAAATAAGTACTTAATAGTAAAATTGCTAGCACATGGATGAGTTGGCTAGAGCGCTGGATTAACAACCAGAAGGTTGTTAGTTCAGTCCCATTCTGATGCTGTTAGTTTTTTTTTTTTTTACAAAGTGTCTAAAAAGTTATTTTATACTAAAAAAAAGTTTTTGTCACTTAAAAAATTAGGTGCGAGATTTTGTAGTGAGTCATACATTAATCATTAAAAACGAATGGTTAACTTGTGTCCTGGTTCAAATCTCACTGAGGGCAAAAATTTTTTTGTTTTTATTTTCGTTTAGGTATATATTTTTGAGTACCCCTAGAGTCTAAAAATAACTATATGAATTTGTGGACAACTCGAACAGAAATAACTAGTCATTCAGGCAAAAAATAAGTAGTTTTTGTTTCCAATTATACCAGCTAACTTACCTGGAAAGCAAATTTTTTACTGGGATACTCTGAAATATTTAAAAATTATACAAATCGGAAATAAAAAAATTAATTCTTAACCAAATGAGTATAATAAGCTGTCTTCGACAAGTTCATAGTAGGAAATGCATCCTGGGATTCCCGGGAAATTTGCAAATTTTCATGTCCCGCTTTCCCATTATTCCCGGTAATTTTAAAAGCATATTAATGGAAGAAAATTCCTTGAATTTTAACAAAAACTTTTATATTTTAGTAACATTTTTTGTACTTTTTTTTAAAGAAAATTAAGCTAAAATCAAACTGGGAACTATATTTTAACGAAAAATCTTTTATGTAGTAATTTCTTATGTACACCTCTTTATATAAATTATATGGGATGACCCTATGGCATGAATTCATTTAAACATCTTAATAACATGGCAAAACTAATTAAAAGAATCTTGTAGGCATTTTAAATATATGTATGTATGTATGTAATAAATTTGCCAGGAGTATAGACATGCGGAATTTGTATCATAGACATTTTTGACAAAACATTAAAAAAAGTAAGGACAAAGTAAATAGTGAGTCCGAAAAATCAAAAATTATTCATATAATTTTCAATTTGCAAGATACAGAAAATATTCTGTGTTATGTTGAAGATCGTCTGATCGGATCTATAACACGAAAGCGAGTGTTTTGTAACGGATAGTGTAGATAAATTTAATAGATAACAGACTGAAGATTAGGATGGTCAAAATTCTGAAAGGGGTCATAATTTATAACATTTTGGTCAAATTTAAACTTGCTTTATTAATTAGAACAAGATGCTACATGGCCACTTATGTCGATAATACCAAAATAAATCTTAAGTTTTTTTCTCCATCAATATTAATGACATATAAAGAAAAAGAAAAATTAATATACCCATATTTTATAATTTTTTAAAACAGTTAAGATAGAAGCGTCATTTTAATAAGGAAAGCTCTTATGAAAAATTATGTTGAATTAAAAAATAAAAAAAATAATAATAATAAAATTTATTTTTTTCTTCGTCTATACAAACTTTTTTTTTAAATTTACAAAATACAACTCGTATCTATTTATACTAAGCTCTCGTTCTATATACTTTAATATTGAAGACAAAAAAATATCAACATTATAAAAATGACCATGTAACATTCTGTTCCAATCCAAATCCAAATTTGGTCAAGATAATACATATCTTTCATAACTTTATACTATACCCTTTGGTTATTTTCATACAATGTTGGACCGACTATCATATTGAAATTACAAACAATTTAATACCGTTCGAACGCACGTTTTAATCACCCTGAAGGTTTACGAGAGAAGCAATCAACAGCAACTACCCAGCAAAGACGATGTCAAATATTTGAAATATGATGACTTTGATGATACGTTTGATGTCAAACGTGTTTTTCAAACTTGTTTCAAATGTAATTAGATGTTTGAATTTTAAGTTTAATTTCATTTTGAAAATGATATGAGAAAGAACATCTGAAAAACTGTACATTCTCAAATTGATATCAAATATTATCATTCTCAAACCTAAAAATAACTTTCAAAATATTTGAAAAATAGTATATTCTTAATTTGAGAACTAAAGAGACAAGTTAACAAATATTTGAGAAATTGGATTTTTTCAATTTGATCATACTGAAAGACTTTAAATAATATAAAAAATATTTGATATATACAAATAAATAATTTAATAAATACAATTATTTAATCAAATATTTTTCAATTAATAAATACGTATAATGATAGCAAAAAATTAAAAATCTATACAAAAGAAAATTTTACAAAAAATGAAAAATGCAAATTACGTATATTTATGTTCTACATGTGGTCACAATCCAAAAGAGTTTGAGAATTATATTTAACAATGATTTGATAGTATTATTATTTTCAAGTTATTATTTTCAAGTTATTTTCAAATAATTCTCAAACGTTTGATATTTGAGAAAGGAACTGATTTCAAATCACTCTCAACTTAATATCAAATATTTGTGTTTGCTGGGTATTTTTAGAATTATTAAATTCTACATTTTTAAGTAAGTTTTTAATAAATTACATTTTTAAGAAACATACGAAACTTGCTTAAAAATTTTTGAATAATATTAACATCTGAGTAAATATTTTGTATTTATTTTTATTATTATATTTTTCTGCCTCAAATATAACGTTTTTTATGGTTCATAACTTTAAAATATGAATAACAATATTAAAACATGTGAATATTCAAAAAACTCGTTCACTATATATACTATATAGTGAGCATTCATTCGAGTTAATTAATCAGTAGATTAAGCAATTGATCAAATTTCCTTTTCTTACTACATTTACAATCCTTTTTTAAATCTGCTAATGCAAAGTTTCATATCATATTTGAGGCTCAGTTGTTCAACAAATGGCTAATAATAGTTTTTAATCTGGGATCCCGGGAACTCGAAAAAAATTTCCCGCTATCCCGGGAAATGAAAAAGTCGGGGAAATTGTGATCTATCTTTACAAAACAATTTTTTTTTTCTCGAGTGTTTAAATTTGAACCCCTTTATGACAATATTCTAATGAAATGACATCTAAATTTCATGCAAAATTTTCGAACCACCAAGGAAAGAGTCATTTGTTTAAGAAATTTATTATTAATTTCCCATTCTCTATTGAGATCACTCTGAAAGTGAAACTTTTAAGAACAAAGTAATAAATATATAAAATATTTTGTATTTAAATTTTTACTAAAATTAACATTATCAGAAGATTTTACAGTGAATTAATGAATATCTCTTGTAACTGTATTGGATTCAATGTGGATATCTTAGAAAGTTTTACAAAAGTAATTAAATATCCATTAATTTTTTTATATAATCCTGATTCCGTTCACCAGATGTGACATTGTGAAAATATTGTTTTTAGATTCGTATCTAACAGAGGAATAAGTAAATGCTTCTAAAAGCTCATTACACATTATTCCTTATTTTGGAAATGAAAATGAATTGGGCTAAATCATTATGGTAAGCAATTATTCTGGTTTTCATATTAATCAGTTAAAAAGTTAAGGCCAAATAAACGATTAATGACAAATTAACCAATCGATTAACCAAATAGTCTTAGTAATACATATAAAACATATAAAGAACACTAATTATAGTGTTCAATCAATTGAAAGTTATTTAGAGATATAATGTAGTTCAAAAAGGGTTCATCTTGTCAGTTCTTTCTTTCTTGAACTTGTAATCCAGAAGTAGTGCAAATTCTGATAATTTCGATACTATTCACTGAGAAAAAAAATCATGTTCACGATTTTATGAAAAACTGTAATGAACATCCAGTTTTCTTTTTATCGGTGCAAAAAAGTTTGTTTTAGATTTTCTTTCTTTTTAAATTTATCCAAAAGCATCGAAATGTTATGGGTGATGTAAAAGGGAGCCACCATTACATAATTGAAATAAGGGAAATCGACACCAAAGCCAAATAACCATGGCATCCAAGTAATGCTCCGTATTTAATGGGATCTATTATCTATTAATTCATATATCAATATATTTTCTTGGCTACAATGTTTATACTCATTTTACATTTGTATTATTAGAGAATTCAAATATGTTTGGGGTCCGCGGGAAAATGAAAAATTCCTGAAAGTCTTTGCGAGGTGATTTATCGTGGGAACAACCCCTGCTCGTATTCGTATGCGTTTGGGAACGCTCAAGATGCCTGCAACACAAATTTTTTACACTACAAAAATATTATGATATAAGGATAATAAGCATAAAAAAATAGATTTTCAATGCAATGTTTTTTTTTTTTTTTTTTTTTTTTTTTTTTTGTTATTTCATGCCGACTATTGGATCTTGACATGCCGGATATTGTGAAATGCATGACGACTATGGGCAAATTAGAGCTAGGTAAATCTGAAACACCATTCTTAATTAAGGTGCAATATATATATTTTTTTTATATTTATATTTACATTCGTAAGCAGACAACATTTAAGTAAGAAAAAATTTTACATTTAACTTATTAATATAACAAACTGATTTAAACAAAATCCAAACTATTTCATGCCTAAATGACTAAATAAAAATATGTGCATAATTTGGTTGTTAGCCTAAAAATAGTTTTCTGTATTTATTGTTGCAAAATATAAGGACAGATGTACAGATGGACGCTGGTGTAAGATAATAAAAATACCTAAAATTTCACAATTTTCTATTTTTTTTTTTTTTTTTTGTGTCACAATAAATAAAACCTGAGATCGTATTTTAATATTTAAAAAAAAAACTTTTATTTTTATTTCAATCGAAAAACAATATTTTGTGTTGAAAAACTAATAATAAAATTCATTATAATTTTTTTCGTTTTCAAAAATAAACTTTTTGAACAAAATACAAAATATAAATATCATGTTACAAAAGTTGAAAATTCTGAACAACAACAATTTCATTGAATATGGAAAAAAAAATATTTAAAATGTATTCACACAATACTTACAAAATTCAAATAAACAATACAAGCAAAATAATATCAAAGTGATATGAATTCGTATTGCTTAGAAGAAAAATTTTATTGCCACAATAATCATATTCGTATTGCGGAAGTTCCCTTCCTCCCACCCCTCTCGGAAGAGATTGACACATAATATACATCTAAGCAATAAAAAATAATCCAGATGAAAAAAAGAAGACACCGCCAGATAATCTTCTGGAAGATGTAATAAATATATAGAAAATTTATCACTAAATAAATTTTGAAATAATATAATAAAGAAAACTTTTACACCTTGTAAAGCATGCACATAAATATTAACATCATAAATCACGTATAACGCTCATATAAAATATCAATTTTTTTTTTCTAAAAGACAAACAAATTTCTTCAATAATTTTGTTTTTTTCATTTTTCAACAATTTTTCGACCACTGAAAAAATTGTGACTGAAAAAAAGTATTATATTAGTTTCTTCCAGATGATCTCAATAGGATATCATCAATTTATTGTGGTGATAATCACCTTACTGAAAAACGGCCATATTTTGAGGATAAAAATAATAAAAAAATTAAAAATTTATAAATTTTTTCTTGTTTATTGCCTAATTTTCTTTAAACTGATAAAAATACAACATTAGAAAAATATTGCTTTGATGATTTCCGTCCAAATAATAAAAAGAAGATATTGCGTAAATTTCTCCTAGGAAGATATCTTCCGAATGTTTATAGGAAATAAAATATTAGAAAATATTTTTTGAAGCAAAAGCAAAAGTATGAATAAAAAAAAAACAATAATTTGAAAATTCTTCCATACTGATTTTTTTTTTTTTTTAAAGAGATTTAGTTTTTTCATCTTGATGTGGATATATTTATATTAAAAAGTAAAAATCCTTCACATATTTTTTTTCAACGAATTAAAAAACAAAATGAAAAACAATAAATATATTTATATTGATTGAAAAATAAAAATAAAATGTTTTCGTGTGCTTGAATAAAACAACATACCGAGGGCTTATATTCAAAAAGGGCTATCTTTTGATATACAAAAATATTTTTTGACGTCAAATACTTTCTTTTTATGTCCCCCATTAGTGGTATCCATTTTGAAAAGAAAAATTAATTCTTTTATTTATTTTTTTTTTTTATTATTTTTTTTTTGCTTCTATCGTCCAATTAGTCTACTAAGTAGCCTGAGAAAAATCTTGGAAAAATTCCTTAAAGCAAGACCTTCTAAGTTTATTGAGTAAAATAATATTTTACCACTTACACACTTTGGATTCAGACTATTTCACAGTACTGTTCACCATATTAAACGTATATATAAACATATAAAAACAGGGTTTGAGAATGAACTATCTACAGTTGTAGTCGCACTTGATATCGAAAAAGCTTTATATTATAATATATTATATTATATTATATTATATTATATTATATTATATTATATTATATTATATTATATTATATTATATTATATTATTATTGGCGGTGTCTGTGCGCCTCTCAACAGAATAAAAATTTTAAAACAGGGATTGATACTTGTTGTAATTATGAGTATTTTGAGTCATATCTCGTTGATATGTCCATTTTAGTCAATGCACTAGATAGTCTCAAAGCTTGAAAAAAAAAGAGCGAAAATTTTTGAAAAAGTCAGTTTTTCGCGACACACATTCACAGTTTCAAATTTCACTTTTTGTTTTTCTATTTTTATATAGCAAAGTGCAATTTGTACAAATCTTGGCTATATAGATGATATAAGAAGGGCGATAAATATAATTGATCGAGACCATAAATTTAAGCCAAATATCATTGATAGTTAAAAACGATACACTTTTATCAATCTTAAGTAATTTGCGGACAAACCCGCTTCGATTCAGGCCTTGGAAGAAAACATCACGCGTGTCATTCCCCAGTTACCAGTCGAAATGCTCGAACGAGTCATCGAAAATTGGACTCAACGGGTGGACCATCTGCGACGTAGCAACGGCCAACATTTGATAGACATAATCTTCAAAAAATAAATGCCAAAGAATGTTCTTTCAAATGATAATAAACATTCCGCATTAAATTTGAATTTTATGTGTTTTTTTCTTTAAAAAAGTATGGAACCTCGAAATGGATAATGCTTTATATATATATATATATATATATATAGAAGACATAAAATGAAAATTTTTTGATAATGGCCCATATATAGAGGGTTAATATTCAAATCCCCAGTTGTTCAAGGGAGCATAAAAAGTATTCCTTTCACAAATTTGCCAACATTTTGCAATCCGGTCTTCTATGATTTATCTATACTACTACACCTCACAGATAAAAATAAATCTTTTAAGCCTAATTTTCTCGAAGTTATGGTAGATAGCGATTTTTGTTTATCGAAAACTAAAGGTGTAAAAATATAAAATTTTCCGTAAAATCTAGACAATATATTAAATTAATGATGTCTTACAAGTCAAAAGATAAAAAAGCGAAGTTTGGTGTTTATCAGGGCCATCTTCAAATGTTACAACTGTAAAATAACAAGTCTGGATATTTAAAAAAAATGAAAATGTGTTCATAATTCAAATTACAAATATCGCAAGAAAATAATAATAATAATAATAATAATAATAATAATAATAATAAAAATAATAATAATAATAATAATAATAATAATAATAATAATTGCATGTGAAAATATTGCAAAAAAATTGTTTGCAAATTGCAAATTGTTTTAATATTTAGAATTTTATTTCCTTACATTATGGTTATCACACAATTTATAGAGTTTTAGTTATTTAATAACTTTTCATCTAAAAAATTTATATATATTATATCTTTAAGTTTAATTTCAAATATAATTTTTCAGAGGAACCTCTGAATTATATATTTATTATTAGTATAACTATATACTATAACTAAATACTATAAGTTATTCTTCACATACATGAGTATATTTTATGATATATGTATATATGTAACGCTTACTAAATCAAGTAATAATAATTAATTAAATAGACTACAAATTAGTGGGTTATTAGATTGCCCACATACTAGTATAAAACGTTGTGTCATGATGCTTATTCTGTCGCGTATCATATTTATATTGCTTTCGTTATGGAGATTGTTAGTGGAGAAATGCCAGGGTAAATTTAGCATCATCTTAAGTAATTTGTTTTGACAAATTTACAATTTACTAATGTGAGACTTTGCACATACCCCCCAAACAGGACAAGCGTATGAAGTAATGGATTGGTAAACTACTTTAGCTAAAATTATTTTATTCTTGCGACTTGAAAAAGATTTTCGCCCTATTAGCGGATATAACATATTTTTTGCTAAGTTAAATTTTTCTATTTGCCTTTGGATATGCAAGTCAAAAATTAATTATCTCTCGAAGGTAACTCCTAAATATTTTACATTGCTACACCACTGACTAAAGAAAACTGCTTGAGTTTTACTCTCGTTAATTTTTTTTTTTAATAGACATGTGTCGTCAGCATAGGCTGCACATTATACAACATTGAATTATGGCATATCAGAGCAATATAAGTTATAAAGTAATGGTCCCAAAACTGAGCCTTGGGGGACTCCTGCCGGTATTTCATTAATATCAGAATGTTCATCATTTAGATTTACACAGAAAGATATATTTTTTAAAAACGGTACAATATAAGATAAAATGGAATATTGTATTGGATCATTTTGTATAATAATATAATATAATATAATATAATATAATATAATATAATATAATATAATATAATATAATATAATATAATATAATATAATATAATATAATATAATATAATATAATATAATATAACATAATATAATATAATATAATATAATATAATATAATATAATATAATATAATATAATATAATATAATATAATATGATATAATATAATATAATATATAATATAATATAATATAATATAATATAATATAATATAATATAATATAATATAATATAATATAATATAATATAATATAATATAATATAAAATAATATAATATAATATAATATAATATAATATAATATAATATAATATAATATAATATAATATAATATAATATAATATAATATAATATAATATAATATAATATAATATAATATAATATAAAAAAAAATAAAAAAAAGAAATAAAAATTTTGTCATCAAAACTTTATTACCCTGTATTTTACTGTTAAAAGTCTGCACAACACCAAAACAGGTATAGAATTTATTCATATAAGAATAAAAAATATAAAAATTTTGTCATCAAAATTTTATTACCCTGTATTTTACTGTTAAAAGTCTGTATAGAATTTATTCACAAAGTCCGATTATTTTATATAAGATCGAATGAGAATGAATTTCAAATGAAACCTATGATGCTAAAATTTTTCACTCTATTAGTTTCAAGTCTTGTGGTTTCAGATCTGTAACTCATTTGTTTAAGATAGTTTTACCACAAGACTTATTAAGGATTTAAGTCAGTTTCAGTCGGGTTAAAAAATGTTGATAAAGGCCCATATAAAGTAAAGGTTCCAGTAAGCACACAAATTTAAAAAATTCAAGTCTTGGAAAATTATGCTGGAATCCAACATGAGTTCAAATACAGAAATATTTTTAACATGAAATATGATTGAAAAAAATTCAAAATTTTCAAGTAAAATAAATTAGACTTGAATTTAATTTCCTTTTTACTGGAGAACGCTATTGAATTGAAAAGTGTAATACGAGCTTAATTCAATGCTTGGCACTAGATTCAAGATTTGAAATATATTTGTTTTCAACTTGAATTCCATCAGAAAAGCTTATTGTGGTAGGTTCAGA
This sequence comes from Protocalliphora azurea, assembly GCA_932274085.1. Taxonomy (NCBI): domain Eukaryota; kingdom Metazoa; phylum Arthropoda; class Insecta; order Diptera; family Calliphoridae; genus Protocalliphora; species Protocalliphora azurea. Next base: position 119,756,281 of record OW026522.1, read on the forward strand.
CTAGTCAAATATTTGACCAAAATGACGTAACAACTATATAAAATATTTCCTAATTTCTCTTTTTTAATGGAAAAACATTTTTTACTTGTCATTAATCATTGTTTCAAATTTTGTTTAGCGCTGTTTTCTCTTACAAAACATTTGCAACACCAATTAATGACAAACAATATTTTTGTAAAACTAGGTCACGCAATTTTGATCAAATATTTGCCAAATGTGAACTTATTTTAAGTTATTTTAGTAATTTCTTGAATTAAGAGTCAATGCCAGTGAAATAAATAAAAATTCCATTATATCATGCTGAGAACCTGTCAGAACCCCTCTTGCCATCCAAGTACGATACTTTAAACCCAGAAAATGCTTTGTATAGCTTAGATATTTTTTTCATTATTTGGTACTTATCATAAATCATTTAACGACCGAATTACAAAAAATGTACCAAAAATATTCAATTCATTGTGAAATATTTTCAACTTTTAGTATTGAAAACTCGTTTGAGAAATCTTCATACTTTTGTTTTGGTTTTTTATGTTGACTTTTCTCTATTAAATCCACATCTGTAATTGATTGGTATTGATTCGAAAAGTGCTTTATATATAAAGTTGTATTATTTTTTACCTAAATCTTCATCTGATTTAATAGCTCGATTATGATCATGTCATCATCCATTTTTAGTAAACGTTTCATAAAAATTATACATATTATATGCAATTTATAAACATAAACATTATTATAGTTTAATTATTAATAATAAAAATAATTACCACTATAAACAATTAAGTTTTGATTAAATTACGCTAAAAACAAATATCTGAACAAGATTACAAAATTAGATTTTTCTAGCTTAAGGACTGCGCACGAAAAAAATTGTGCATATAATTCAGCTATAAAAATGAAACCAATGGGTTAATCGTTTTGAAAATTTGTTTTGTTACAGACCGTTATATTCTAGTTTTGAATTTAAAAGAAAAATAATTTTTTTTTATTCGTTTTTACTAAAATATTTAATATTTTCTAGAATACTTAAGGTAAGTGTTATTTTGTTTTCGATTACTTTTTTGTTGGAATGGCTCCACTTCGTTTCAAACTCTATTTTATTTTTTACTCCTCTTTAAGTATTCTTTAAATATTTTTTTACTGTAAACCAACACATTTCAAATGGACTGAGTTTTGGACACCACCATTTTCTTCATTCAACTCAGCGACCTTTTTGTTGTAATGATGAGAGGACAGAAATGTTAAAATTCTCTGTGCTTTTTAATGATGGAAAGTACATTTTTCCGAGATAACTCATTTGAGTACATTTCTCTGTCAAAAATGTCATTTGTTACGAATAGAGCTCCATACCAGGATGTTGTAAAAACTCCACCAGTATGTACTTTTTATCACCCTTTAGATGCATTCACATTTTCGAAAACAAAAAAAGAAAAAAATCATCTCAATAATTTTCGTACTCTCCTTTGCTTCCACATTTTTTCCAGCGTTCCTACTAGGAACTATTTTTACTTTGTGGGTCTTCAGGGTCTTCTTATAAAAGATACTAAGCAATTTAATAAGTGAGTCGCATTTTATCTAGAGATGTAAAGAATTTCCCTTAAAATACATATTATTTTGTCTGCGATCCTACAGTCTGCAAATCAACTTTTAAATCGTTTATTAATGTTATTTTCGGAATAATGTTCTTTTCTAAAAAAAAAAAAAAAAAAAAATACTGAATTTCCCTACCGGTTTTGCCAATTTAGTCTTTTTAAGTCTTTTTATTATGAAATAATATATATATATATATATATATATATATGAAATATAACCCAAATTTGTATTTAAATTTAATGTTGATTCTTTATTGTAATAAATTTATAAAAGCATGAAAAAGTAATGAGAAAGAGAAACATTTTTTTTTTTTTTAATTTAAAAAAAATGTTAACTATTCTGGCCTTATTTTTTCTTATTTTTTTTTTTTTTTTTTTTTTGGAACATTTAGCCTTTTTTCACCTTTTTTAAGGTTAATTTTAGCCTCTTTTTTTTCTCACCTCCTGGCAACACTGCTCCCAACTTATCTGCACTCCTAGCAATTGTTTTATATGGTCACTGTGAATTTTGGTTATAAATTTAAATTATGCATTTTCATGAATTTTGTTAAATTTTCATTTTATGAAAAACTAGTTATGCCATTACAATGAAATTTAGCACTTAGTTACTGAGAATAATAGCAAACGTAAACAAGTAAACGCTATTAGTTTTCTTCACGTATAGTAAAACTTATAAGCCTTAAAGTGTGCACGGATTTTTTTGTGCACAGTCCTAATATATATTTTTTTCTTTCTTTATTTATGGGAAGTATGCCAAGAAATTTCTTTGAAATATAAAATTCTTTAGGTTTAAATAAAATAAACACCAGCAAGCAGGCGTTTCAAAAATATATAAAAATATAAAATTTTAGAAAAATCATAAAAAAAGTATACACACACTTTTATTACAACATGCGAGCGATCTGTAACGTCAACTGAAATAATATTAGAGTCTATAAAAATGCGCCCTGACAATATTCAATTAGTGTAAAAATTGTAATAAAATTTTAAAAAATTTATAAACATTTTCTGCTAAACTTTTTCTTTGTTTGAAAAAATATAATATTTTAAATAAAATTGAGAAAATAAGAGAGAACAAAATTATTATTTAAAATAAGAACTACTTTTCAAATACAAAATACACACATTTCTTTGGTGGTTTTCAAAATTATAAAAAAATTATTATTTTGACAAGTAAATGTAAATATTTATAACCAAGAAATTCACTTGTGGGTTTGTTGTTGAAATTTTTAGAGATTGTTAAAGTGGAAAAGTGTCATTTATATATTTAATTTATTTCTAATTTAAATTATTACTAGGGTGATCGATTACATGATTTTTTTGGCGAAACCGGGTTTCGAATAGTTCGAATAGTTGGAATTTTGTAAAAAACCGGTAGCCGTTTTCAAAATTTCGAAAAAACCGTTTAACAGGTTTTTTTTTATAAGTAAATATTTTTATCAAAATACTATATTGCATTAAAAAAATCAACAAGTGTTATAATATTGAGGTTAAATTTTATTTTAATAACTATTTTAAGACACAATTTTAATTTTATATAATATGTGCGCAAACTATGCGCAGTGTAAAGACAAATTTTTAATCATTATTTTTAAATCGTTAAATCGTTCTTTTAAACATCAACACATTTCATTGGAACCGACTTTTTCACTAATTCTTTTTCTATGGTATTACAATAATTTTTTAAATATTTTTCTGATCTAAAATTTATTTTTTTTGAGTTTCATTTTGATACCAATAAAATGCAAGAATTTTGAATTTAGCTCTAAAGTGATTCTGAGAGCAAGTTCTAACTTAGTAAAGTATAAATTAGAATTTTGCTCAGCTAATTTTGCAAAATCTCACACTATGCTATGGCTGAATATGGAAACATGATTTCTTAATATTTTTTGAAATCGATATTGCAGTAGACCTCTTTCAAAAACTATTCCTTTAAAAAATGAAGTAACGTATTATTTCAAATAAAACCATAAAACATTTAAATTGTTTATAAGAATGTTACAGGTGTTACAGGAGAAGAAAGCTAATTTCATTGATATGCGAATTTCATTCTAGATAATTATTACTTTAGTAATTCTATAAAATTATGGAATTAATTTCAGTTTAACCTTAAACTACAGTGGCTCAATAATGTAGTCGGACAAGAAACCTTATATTAATAAACGTATAAATTTTGCAAAAATGTATAAAAATATGGATATTTCTTTCTGGAGTCCTACGTTTGGCGAAAACCAAACGAAGAACTCAAAGAAAAAAATTTGAAAGCTACCGTAAAGCATGGAGGTGGTTCTATTTTAGTTTGCGGTTGCATGTCGTTGGAGAGTTATGTGTAATAGATGGCATTATGGACCAAACTAAATATTTATCTATTTTAAAACAAAATTTGGTGTCAAGTGTAGAAAAATTGGGTATAAAAGACATATTCCAATTCTACCGGGATAACGATCCTAAACATAAAGCACACGCTGTTCATATGTGGCTTCTATATAATTGCCCACACGTACTCGAGACACCACCATAGTCCCCAAAGATTAACGTAATCTAATATTTATTGGCATATTAGGAAAATCAGCTTAAAAATATACAATTTCAAAAAAAAAAAAACAACAAAAAAAAAATGATCTTGTAAGGCACTAAAGGACGACTGGGCGAAAATTGTTCCCTCTATTTGCAGAAACTTAATGGAATCAATTCCGAGAAGATTAAATGCAGTTTTCAAAAGCAAAGGACTTCCTACAAAGTACTAAATGTTATTAATATTAATTTACTAATTGTCCGACTACTTTTTTGGTGCTAACTTTTAAGATATAAACGATTTCTTTTCATTTATTTTTTTGTTAAAAAATCCGGTAATTTGTGTTAATAAACCCGGTTTATTCGACATTCCAAAAATTAACATTTTGAAAAAACTGACAGTACATAAACCGAGGTTGGAAAACCGCGTCGATCACTCTAATTATTACTTTTTACATTTAAGAAAATGTTAAAATCGTTAGCACGTTTTATTAATTTTTCAAAAAGTCTAAGCAAAATATTTCCATAGTTCATGTGTTAATTTATTAAAAAAAAAAAAAATATGGAAAATGTCAAAAACATACCTTTAACAGGGAGTTCATTAAAAATTAAAAGGAATTAAGGCACAAAAGTATCTTATTTCAGCTTGATTGACAGTTTATCTCAAACTATGATTAATCACTAGACTAATCCCTACCTACAGCAAACAATCTGGCAAGAGAATGTAGAATTTAAAGTAATTATATTTTGATGAGTACAAAACTATAAATAATTATTTTTAATTCCGCTTTATTTTCATAAATATTTAAAATTGAAAATGTTAACATTTTTTGATTGAATGACTGAATATCAAAAAAAAAAAAAAAAAACAACGAGAAAGAAAGATATAGTCGGTCAAGACCGACTATGTGATCCCCTACACCATTGTGTACGAGCACAAAAATTCGGGAAGGGGACTTATATTACACCTGTGCCCAATTTTACTAAATGTAAAATAAAATAAACAAATATATAATTTTATTTACTTTAGAGCGATTCCTGGCAGTGGGTTTATATGGCAGCTATGGTAAATTATGAACCGATTCTCATAAAATTTGGCAAATTTGTTTCTACTTGCATAAAACTTATTTGTGTCGAAAATTAAATTGATATTACCATTCGTATGGAATTATGCATGTTGAAATTGGGAAGAGGGGTTTATATGGGAGCTATGGTGGACCGATCTTCATAAAATTTGGTACAAAGATTGATACTATGACAGTAATCCTTTGCACCGAATTTCATTAAAATATTCTTATTTTTAAGGCATTCTTGAGTGTTTAAACTCTATTCTGGGGGACATTTGTATAGGGGCTAGGTGAAATAATGGACCGATCACAACCAATTTCAATAGCCCCACATGCCAAAATTCATTCAATTATGTTTAAAATTGCGACCCGTTTTTTTGTGGACGGACATCATTAGATCGTTTTAAAAAGTGATTCTGAGTCGATTGGTATACTTTAAGGTGGGTGTTGGATAACTTTGTGTTTGCGTTACAAACATCAGCCCAAATCCATAATACCCCAACCACCTTTGGTGGTGTAGGGTATAAAAGCATATTTCAATGAAACAAATAGGCATTTATTTGTTTTCATTGTTATTATTGGATTTTTCTTTGTATTTTATTTCATTATTAAAATAATTTACCATTCATTCATTCGTAAGTTATTATTTGGTTGCTGGACCTTTTATATGCTTCAATTGTAATTCAATACTTTGTGGGTGGGTGGAGATACAACCTTTAAAATTAAATTGTAATAAAAGCATTTTTTTGTTAAGAAAAATTTTACACAATTTTTTGTTGTTCTACTTTTTTATAGTAATGTTTTTATTTTTTATTTTACATTTAGTACGAATATGTTGTGTGTTGTTGATTTATTTACGCTCTTATGGGTTCTTCTTTCTTAAAGCCTTTAAAAGGTTTAAGTTGTTTTTATCTTATATTTTGTTTAAAAAGTAAGTCAATTTTAATAATGCACAATCGTATAAAGACTAAGAGATGCCCTTAATGCTATAGATTAATAAGAAAAATTAGTTCAGGGAGGAAAGAGTCAGAAGAGTCTGATGCTAAGATCGTACTAAATATACCATGTCTAATTTTCTTACAATAAATTTTTATACTATATTCTTCACTTTTAGTTTGTTTAATAAGAAATACTCTAAAAGAGGAAAAATAACTATTTTTGATCTTAAAGAGGTAAAAGCAAAAAAGTCTGATGCTATGATGGGGCTAAAGAAATCGAGTCAAATGCCTCTATTCATAATAGATAATAAGATAAAAAAATAAAAATAAAGTATGGATCATGAAAATTATTAGGATGACATAACTAGAAACTAAAAACCAAATTAAGAAGAAAAAAAATACAATATAGATAAAATAAGCTCAATCATGTGAATAATTCTAAGGCTGAAACAACATCAGGAATCACATTTGATCTAAAATGATTCCAATGGATAGAGGATAACGATACTTATATAAATATCTGCAAATTTTATGTCTTTATTGTAAGTGAAAAGATGAAAATGTATTTTAATCTAAAGTGAGCGTTTGAATAAAACATAACACTGCCTTTAATTTTAAATATCTTTTTTGATTACAATATCTTCTAGAGACATGTCAGAATTAACAGCAGATCGAATTTTTGAAATCCGGTCATTTGTCTAGAGGCAGATGACAGTCATAGAAAAATTTACAAAATAAAATATGACAAATAAGTTTTTTGAAAATGTTTATTGAGTAAATTTCAGGGTAATTAAAAATATTAAAACGGACCTATAGAATGAGACAAAACTTGGTCCAGAAAAAGAAAAACAAGAAAGAATTCGAAGTATAGAAGCTCCTAAGAGCTATGCTAAAAACTTTCGGAAGTGTAATGACACATTGTGTCCATTTCTTCAAAATCAAATATGAGGCCTGTTAAAGCTATGGCTAAGCTTTAGTCAATCAAAACTAAAACAAAAAAAAAAAATAATAATAATAAATATCAGAGCTGAGAAGAACTCTGAGGCACAGAATGATCAAAAAAATTAAAAAATAAAATATTTTCAATATTTTTTATTAGTTTTGAAAACATACGTTTTTGTTGACTTTTCTCATGTTCCAAGGTATAGCGAATAATCTTCTTCTGAATAGAATTGAACTAAAAGTAATAAAAATTTACAAGATTAAAAAGACATTGATAATACTCATGACAGGCAAATTAATTTATTAACATTTTCAATATAGATTTAGATTTTTGTCTTTACAGTAGAAGCATCCAGAATTGGAATTGTTATTTTAGTCCCAAGGAATATTAGTTATTTAAACTACCCAGAATTTTTCAATTGCAAAGAAATTGGATTAAATTTAAAAGCGAATTTAAAAACGCAAAAGCAGTGCTCAATGCCGATTATTAATTTTAAATTCTTATACACAGATGCCGAGAAAAATTTCGCAAAAGTACGAGTACTTTAAATTTTTTTCCGAAGTCGTACCCAAAAAAATTAAAAAATGGAAATTAATTTAGTTAGCAATTAATTTTTATATAAAATGATATATCAGAAAAATCTGGAGAGGAAATGTTACAAGTAGTTGATTTAGTTTTAATCTTAACTTATTCGTTTATATTTTATTAAAAAATGTTATGTTTTATTTGAACGCACACTTTAATGATATTGGACTGTCGATATCTCTGAGATTATCATAGCAATAAAAAGAATAAGAGAATTTCATCTTGAGATGTCGATGAATACTCATATCTATCTAAATAGTACAGGCCCTCAGTTCAAACAATGTGTTCTATTGATTGCATATGAGATACTGCAGAACAAGACGTACTTTTTTGTTCATTTAAAATTTTTGAGAAATTGAGAATTATTTTGTTAATCATCATACTTATTTGTGTAAATACAAAAAATTACCATAACTGTGTTAAGGATTTGTAAGATTCAAGGATTTTTAATTTAAAAAAAAGTACGTTTTGTTAAAAAGATAGTGAAAACAATATTCAAAAAGGATAAAGGGTAATTCCACATTAAAGCGGATGAAATTTCAAGTTTAAAAGTCATTGAAATTCGGAATTATGAAACAAATGGTCTAAAGCCAAATAATTTAAGTTTAATTTTATTATTTTTTTTTTAATATTGACTTTTTTTTTCAATTTTTGTTCATATTTTCTGAACTAAATACGTGTCCACATTGAAATTTGGTTTAAATATACAAAAGGAGGACATTGTAGTCAATACATTATTTTGGATATTTAAAAAAATATTGGGTATTGAAATATAAGGCATTTAACTTTGAGCAGTTACTGGGGACTAATTCCAGGAAAAATTTAGCGACTGGGATAACAGTTTTTAGCCTAAATTTTGAATTTTTAGGAAACATAATTTTGGTTGTAATTTGATTTAATACAGATCTACTATGAACCATCATTTTGACTTATTAAAGCTCCATATTTGAAATTTAAAACAGACTTATTAAAGACACTATTTTTACTTACTATAGACCTACGATTTATCCACAATTTTTAATTATTAAAGACCAATTTTTCATTATTAAAGACCTTATGATTAACCCACAATTCTGACTTTTTAAAGGCACATAAATGGAGTTAAAATTTGACTTTTTGAAGATGATTAAATAAAAAATTTTATTTAGTAAAGACTTTTGAATAAGCAACAAACTTTGTCCGTGGACACAGACAAAAAAGTGTCATAGTGTCGATGGATATTATAACTCTTTTGAAATCAACTTAGTGTCCATGGACACTATGACGCTTCTTGACAAAATCAATCATCTTCAGGATAAAAATGGTTTTAAATGTGTAGAATTCTGTTCTGGATTAAATAGGTTTTCTAAACAGCCGGCCATTGGCCGGACGCAGAGATTTTAAACTCTGGTATATTTCAAATTTCGTCTTCACTAAAATTTTTCTGATTAATTAATTACTAATTTCTTCCTATGGACTTTATGTCAATTTTCTTTTGCACATTGACACTTTCAAAAGTGTTATTATGTTCATCGACACAATGACACTTTTTTAATGGACACTATGACATGGAACATTATGACTGACATGCACTCAATTTGACTTATTAAAGACTTACGATTACACCTATGACTAAACCAAAAATTTGACTTATGAATGATCTATGAATAAACAAAATATAAATTTTATTAGAACAAAAAAATTGATTTACGAATAACCAAAAATTGGACTAACTGAACCCTTTGATTAGACGAAAAATTAGATCGAATAAACCACCGATTTTACTTACTAAAGTTTACTAACGATTAAACAAAAAAATTTGACTTATTAGAATCTACGATTAAACTAAAAATTTTGACCTATTAGAGACTAGCGATTACACTAAAAAGAAAGAATAATAATAAAAAAGTTTTTGGTTCTCGGTAATGTCAACTACTTATTAAAATAGTTTCTTGGTAATGAGGCGTCATTATTATTTGCGTACTCGGTATTACATTAATAAGTACTCAATAATATAATAGCACAATAATATAGCAATCACTTGGATGAGTTGGCTAGAGCGCTGGATTAACAACCAGTAGTTTGTTGATTCGACCCCATTCTGATGCTATTAGTTCTTCATAACAAAATATCTAAAAAATTATGGTTATACTAAAAAGTTTTTGTCACTTAGATAATGAAGTACGAGATGGTGTACGGAGTAAGACGTTAGTCGTTAAAAACGAATGGTTAATTTGTGTCCAAGTTCAAATCTCACTGACGCAATATTTTTTTTTGTTTTTTTCTTTTTTATTTTTATTTTCGTTTAGGTATATATTTTTGAGTACCCCTAGAGTCTAAAAATAAGTACAGGAATTTGTGGACAACTCGTACAAAAATAACTAGTTATTCAGGCAAAAAATAATTAGTTTATTTTGTTTCCAATTATACCTGCTAGCTTACCAGGAAAGCAAAGTTTTTGCTGGCAAGTAAGAAAGATATAGGCGGTCAAGCCTGACCATGCACTCCATCATTGTACATGTTCATCAAAATTCGAGAAAGGACCTTATATGGGATTTGTAACCAATTGTAATGAGTATAAAATAATACATATGTACACGAAATATTATATTGAAAATATTATTTATATGAATTTGTGCACTTTAGGGTGAATCCCGAAAGTAGGCCTCATATGGGAGCTATGGATCAATTTGGCTCCGTGGTTTCTACTTAACACTCCAACCACTCATTAGTGTTAAAATTTTATAGCAAATTCTTTGTGTGGCAGTCTATTTGTCATTGAGGAAAATATTACTAACAACCCAAAACAGTTTCAATAAAATTTAGTTCTGCCTTGGCATCAAAACTTATCGGCGATTATAATATTAAAGTGAATGAAAATGTAAATTATGGAACAGAAGAGTTCTTCGCCCATTACGATAATGCTTTTATTTTGCATTTTAAAAAATTTGTTTGCTTGTAATAGTGATATACCTAAATAATTTTATTTTAATAGGTTTAAACTTTCCTATGTATACAAATTTAAAGATGTGACCATTTATTTTGCAGTAAAAAATTTTTTTGACCTTTTAAAAATTACATACGTGATCACAAAAAATGTGTAAATTCCAGTAGAGGCATAGGCAAGAAAGAATTAAAAAAATATATAGAATATTTTTGTCTTAAGGTGAAATGACCTTTGAAAAATCTCATCAAGTGCAATGTCTACGTGTGTATTCTAAGTTTATTATTATTATTTTTTTTTATGAAAAATGAATACAAATAAGACAACAATAGTAACGTAATACAGAAATATATATTTAACATTGTACTTATATACAAGTCATAACAATTGTTAGAACTATATTAAAAGAAAAATATATAGAAAAATAATAGGAGAAAACCGACAACTGACTTAAAAGATGAGAAAGCACAAAAACAAAATTATGTAAGTAAAATATGTATGAACATACAAATGTAAATAATCTTAGCAAATACACAATAGGTTCTTTGAATAGAATTCAAGTATTTTATATAATTCGTTACACTGTTCTGTTTTCTGACACTTTACCACAATTACTTTAATACTCATAACTACATTTTAACTATGTTGTTTTTTTCAAAATTTTTGGATTCCATTGAAATATACAATTTTGTCTTTTTGTACTCGTAAATAATACTTATGTAAATATGAAACAAAGAAACCAAAAAAATACTTTGTTTTTCATATTTATGGTGTTCTTGTGGTATTTTTCTTCATATTTACATAACAAAACATTAAACAAATAGTTTTTTTTTTATTATTAGAAACTAATAAATGAAACTCAAAAAATAAAAAAAAACAAACCTAAAGAAGAAACTTAATAAAAAAAAAAAAAAAAAAATATGAGAAAACGGCAGCTTAATTTATTTGTAATAATACTTTTTATTTAGTAGTTGCACGTAGTTTAAACTAAGATTATTATATTCACACATATGTATGTATGTAGACAGACAAGACACACATACATTGAAGAAAGGTTGCTTGGCTAAATGTTAAAATAATGATTATTTATCTATTGTTTTGTAATATTTATGTTATGTACATACTTCAGGTCTTATGGTTGAATATTTACACTTGATTGTTTAGATAACAAGAAAATGTTATAACCAGCTGTGATTATTAGTAAACAAAATTGGATTTTGCTTAGAGTAATGTTATAGGAAAGGATAAAGGTTTATTGGAGCCATTTAAAATTGTGAACTATAAACATTTGCTGGCAAACATGAACTTAAGTCTTGGATTTTGAAAGATTTAAAACTGTATATACTGTCTAAAAATGTACTATAATACTGCACTGTCCTATTCCCCACCAGGAATGAATGGAGAAGGGGAAATCTTCTTGAACAATATGGAAAGAGGATATAAACTGACGGCTCAAAGATGAACTGCGGTGTCGGCTCTGGTGTCTTCTCTAATGATCTTGGAATTAGACACTCATATAGACTCCCTGACGAGGCAAGCGTATTCCAAGCGGAAATACTAGCGATCAGGGAAGCGTGTAAACTAATTCGCGATAAAAATATTCAAGGGAATATTGGTTTATTCGTCGACAGTCAAGCGGCAATACTATCGCTCAAATCACCTAAAACTACCTCTATTCTAGTCAGACAGTGTAAAGAGGAACTGCTAGGACTAAGTCGACTGTATGATATTACTATAGTCTGGGTTCCTGCGCATATAGATTACTATGGTAATGAACGGGCAGATGAATTAGCCCGGGCAGGCTCTGCTATGAATGCCTCCTTATCGATTTCTGTCGCAATCCCGTTAGGAACAGTCAAAAGCAGAATCCAAAAACACTTTCTAGAAAAGGCGAAAAATAGATGGCGAAATCTGGACAAATGTAGAGTCGCGAAAGAAACGTGGCCTACCTACAACGAAAAACGCTCAATGCAACCCATTGGCTACATACGTAAAGACATCTCGAGACTAATAGCATTGTTTACAGTATAACTCATTCACCTGGCGAGTAGTGTGGTCCCATCAATATGTATGTATGCAGGCAGGAAAACAGAACAGTGTAACGAGTCTAATTGATTGCCCGTAAGGTTACGGGCTACCACATAACAACCAACCAACCAACCAACTGCACTGGTATAACTTTAACGAGATCGATTAGAAGATTTGCGGACCCAAATATCACCTTTTGCTTCATAATTTTATCAGATCATATAATTTTGTGCTCTTGAATTGAAATTAATACAAATTCAATTAATCATCCATATAAATATTTTCAATACTGTTCTCTAGAATTTCGTATGACAATTATAAAATTTGGCAAAAGAAATCTCAAAGATTTAAATAAAAATCTTCATGAGTAATTTTCAATTCAAGGAAAAAAAGAAACCTAAATGTTTCTTTTCCAATTACATAAATGTTTGTAAATAATAAATCCAATATAGAAATCAATTTCTTGATAAAAAAAAAACACCAAATTCACTTATTTTATATATTATTCATTTATCTATTTTTTCATTTAATTTAAAATGAATGCAATTTTTGTGATATTATCATGTTAATTATTGATTGACATATAAAATTAGAGTAATTTAGTGAAATTATCTAAATATTTACTGGCTGATAAAGTTAAAGTGATTATTAGGGCAGTATGAATTGATAGTTATTTTGCGATATATTTTCTGTTTATAAAAATTTCTGGAAACATTTTCTGTAGAGAAAAAATTTTCGATAAATTTTCTATTCAAAGAAATTTTTTTTTTATAAGTTTTCTAATTAGAAAACCCCCACCATATAAAACAAACTGTTCCCAAATTTTCTATTAAGACATTTTTTTTTTCTATTGAGAGAAAATTGTCGATAATTTATTTTTTGAAGAATTTTATTTTATATTTTAAGATAAATCTTATGTTAAAAGAAAATTTTCAATAAATTTTATTTTATTCAATAGAAAATATTCCATTAATTTTTCAATAGAAAATTTTCGATTAACTTTTTAATAGAAAATTTTTTTATTATTTTTTTATAGAAAATTTTTGATTCCTTTTTTTAAAAGAAATTTTCAATTCATTTCTTAATAGAAAATATTTGATTAATTCTTTGATAAAGAATTTTCGATTATTTTTTTTAATAGAAAATTTTCGATTAATTTTTTAATAGAAATTTTTAATATAAAATTTAGATAATTATTTAGAAATTTCGATTAAAAGTTTTAAACAAATGAAAATTTTCTTTTAAATTTTTAATAGAAAATATTCAATTATATTTTTTTCAATAGTTTTTCATAGAAATTAAAGTAGAAATTTTCCGAATTTTTACTAGAAAATTTTTAATTGATATTTTAGAGAATTTTTGATTCACTTCTTAGACATTTTTCAATAGAAAATTTTTGCTTAATTTTTCAATAAAAAATGTTTTACTTATTTTTAATGGAAGTTTTTTAATTAATTTTTTACAGAAAACTTCTAATTAATAAAACTTCTAATTAATATTAATGGAATATTTTAATGAAAATTTTTCAATTAAATTTTTAATAGAAATTTTCGATTGATCTTTTTTAGTATGAAATATTCGATTATTTTTTTAATACAAAATGTTTAATTAATTTTTTAATAAAAAAAAATTCTTGATTGATTTGTTAAAAATTTTCGATAAATTTTTTAAAAAAATTTTCTTTAAACAAAAATTTTTTAGAAAATTTTCTTTAAATGGATAACCATTATCAAAAAATGATGGGTGGTATATTGGGTTTGTTATTCTGAGTGTAACATGTCGAAATAATCATCTAAGACCTAATAAAGTATATAAATTCTGGGTCCTCGTGAAAATATAAGACGTTCAAACGATAGTCATTCGTCTGTCTGTGGAAAGCAGAATAGGAGTCGGGGCGGACATCCTAGGGGTACGAAATTTGGCTCAAATATTTGTTTGGTATTGAAAATTAGCAAAATCGGTTGAACAAATTTCTGACACCCAGCCAAAGATTTGTTGTTGCTGTCTATCCCTCGGCTCAACAAGAGAAGGAAAACACTTACTGTTTCCATAGGGTAAGATGAATAAAATCCAAGTAAGTTTTGTTAACGTTATAAACGAGCATTTATTAAGAAAAAGGTAAATTTTTTTCTTTTTTTAGTTGTTCGCGGTTGCTATGTATGTTGTTGTAAATTTTTCACAAACTGTAATAGCGATCAATCAGATCAACATTTACAATAGTGAGAAATTGACCTCAGACATAGCGATCGTGAGGTCAAATTTATAAGAGAAGCTCCATGTCGATTCTCCAATAAATCGCTGTTGAGCCAAGAACTACAAAAACAAGGTGTCCATCGTAACTCCAATTTGTACTTTTCGGGCGATATCTTTTATAAAAAAACCATGTATATCGGTGAAATTTTGCACGAATAGTTCAAGGAACATTGAATTCGGAAACCAAAAAAAGGCGTGATATGCAAACTTTACCGCCCACTTCCCATATAACGTGAAACTTCAAAGAGTCATGTACAAATAGTCCAAAAACCAATGTAAACTCGGAAATAAAAAATGCGAGCAGTCCGCCCACTTTACCGCTCACCTTCCATATACATGGTCAAATTTTAAAAAGTTGTAGATTCTCACTTGTTTTTTTTTTTAATAAACAATTTTTTTAAATAAAAATATATTCGATTAATATTTAGATTTTTTTTTTTTAATTAAGAAAATTTTCATCAAATTTTCTTTTTACAAATATTTTCGTAGATCTTTTTTAGAAGAATTTTTTAAAAATAACAATTTTAATGAAAATTTACGGTAAGTTTATTTTTATAAACATATAAATCTTTTATATAAAATATTCAGTAAAACTTCTTTTTAAAGAAAATGATCAATACATTTCCTTTTTAGTGAAATTCTCACTTAATTTTCCATTTATAAAAAAAAATTAATAAATTTTTCGTTTAGAAAAATTCTTTGATTGTTGATTTTCTTTTTTTTTTTTTTTTTGAAAACTTATTTTTAGAGAATTTTTTTACAATAAAAAATGTTTTTGATCCAAATGTGAATTACCCTATTATCAATTAAGTTATTTGTTGTTATTTTGATTTATTTAATTTTTTCTCGTGATTTTCGGAACATATAATCAATGAATATTTGCCTTTTTTGTTGGTAAAATTTTGTGTTTTTCAGCTTTTTTGTTATACTGGGCCTGAATTTTTCGATTCGTTTTATTTGCTAATTGACTGCAATTAGTAAATAAAGCAGTTTTTTTTTACTTTTTTTTTTTTGGTTAAAAATAAACTACAGATCATTTCATTTTTAAAATTCTTTTTTTTTTTTTGTTTTTTGTTTTTGTGTATCAAATATTGTAAAGTAGAACACAAAATAAAATTGTGTGTTTTTTAATTTATAAAATTTAGAAAAAAATTCATGCAAATTAAAAAATTTTCAAAAGTAAAAGCAAAAATAAAATCAAATACAAACTTTTTGGTGAATTATTCATATTTAGCATATTGAGATTAGAGCCAAAACTATAACGATTTCTATATAAAGTATGGGGAGAATTCACATCATATTCTTGGTTTGAATGTTGAAATGTAGATGAATTTGTAGATAAATTAGGAGGATTTAGATTTAGAACACCTTCACGTATAAGACACTCTTTAATGGCCAACATATTAAATTTTAATTAATTAAATAAAATTTTAGAAAATTTTTTCTTTGTATTTTGCTAGAAATTTTCAAGATTTTTCTAATATAAATTATTGCTTTTTATAATTTCAAGATTTTTTTTAATAATTTCACGGTTTTTTTATATATCCACTTTGTTAAATTTCAATCAACTTTCGTTTTTTATACAAAATTTACACTTTTTATTTATTTATTTTTTATAAGAAAATCGTATCAAATTTAAAATATAGATGGAAAAAGCACACACACTTTAAATTGAATTTAATTATTTATTTATTATTCGCTCTTAAATTGAAGTCGTATCTTAGAAATGCACACATAAAACACAAAATCTTGTTATGTTGTTTTTCTTTAAAAACACGGCGTTTTTATTTTTAATTCTTATATTTATTATTTTATTTTATTTTATATGCCTTAGACGTCTAGTCGCGGTCTTACAACGAGATACAATAAAAAAATAATACGCTACGGCTACAGTGCGATAGAATACAGTGAAATACAAAAAAAACAAAATAATAAAAATACTTGACAACGACTTGCAGCAGCAGTAGCAGTAAAACTAAACAAATGAAGAATTGTATAAATTTCTGGGCTCATCATCATTCACTCAGTCAGTTAGTCAAGTCATTTATTCATTCATTTGTTAGTTCGTTTACTCACATCAGTAGTAGTAGCATGAGTATCTCAGTGTTTTTCTAATGTGTGTGCTTGTATTTCTGTTTACAATACAAAAAGATTGTGAATTTTCAACGAAAGTATCTAGAACTCTCACCTCCAACAAACAAACAACGGCGGAAAAAAAGCTGACAAGAGAAAAATTGTATACAGATACAGTGGGGTTTTGAAAGAAAAATCAAGGGAGAAAATTATAAACATAGAACTTTGGAAACGCTGATCGTATCGGTCTAAATTTTGTGATATGTATAAAAATATGAGTAAAGCTTTTAAGATTTAAAAATCAGGGAAAACTATTAATAACATCTAATGGACTCACTGAAGTAAAGCTTTTAATTTATGTTTGCCTTAATTTAGGTTAAACAAAATTTTATGAAAGCTAAATAATTCACCTTTAAGTTTAAGGCTCTTATATTTAAAAAAAAATCCAATATCGTAAACCCCATTATTTCACCCGCTGAAGCCACTGTTCTATCGAACAAGAAAAAAATTTAAAAATAAATATGTAGGAAAACCAAAAAAATGAAGGAAAAATAAAAATAACAACGAAAAAACACAAGCCAGGCAAGATGGAACACACTCAAATTTGTATCTATTAGATGTTCAACAGACAAAATACTAACTACAACAACAATTACAACAGTGTTAGCAAAATAACAATGATAATAACAAAATAATAAATAAACAAGCAAAAGTGTCCGTCGTACTAGTATCTTTGGCTTGCTTAGTGTTGTTGTACTTGTATTGTATCTAAGAGATACTTATTCACTCATTCATTTTTTTATTTTAATTTGTTTTTCTTCGTTTTCATTCAGTCTCACTGCTGTAAATGAACATGAAAATTTTCCTCATTTTAAAATTTAATAAAAAAAATTAAATTAAGAGCAGACGACAGAAACCACATGTGTTTATGTAAAATCGAAAGAATCAAAACAAATGGTGATAAAAAATGCTGTTAATAAACAGCTAAAATTTAATGAATAAACAGGCAATCAGCTGATACCCTACAAAGATGGAGAGTGTTCGATATTAAATATGAAGTTAAAATTATTTAAAAAATCACATAATATTTTCCAGCAAGAGCGGACCGATGTTGATAGTTTTCTTTAGTGGCGCTTTTTCACGTTTTTCGTTTAAAAAATTTTCAAAATTTAAGACTTTAGGCTTTACAATGAGTACCCATAACTGGCTCTAGATCTAAAGATGGCTCCTAACTTTTATGCTAAATTTCAATATACACTTTTTTAAATACATATGTACTTTCAAAGTTTGTCTTAAAAATAGGAAAAGTGTTGATGGATTTTGGTAGGCTTTAAAAATAACTAAGAAATTCAAAACAGAGAATCAAGCCGAGAAAAAACTTTCGACTGAAATTTAGTAAATGATATATTGTGTAGCCCGGATGCGCCCTATTGACAAAAAAATAAAAATAAAGTAGTTGAAATAGAAGTGGCGATTTCATCATTCATAAATATTAAATTAATTTAATACGTATTACTTTATTCAATTCAGATAAATTTATCATCTGTAAGAAAAACAATTATAATAGATGGAGCCATTGCATTCAGTACTTAGAATAACATAGAATATGTTTTTTGCAATGAAAATTTAAAAGAAATTCTGAAGCTGATTTTAAGCCGACGAAATCATCGGCGGTGCATAAACCAGAAATTTCATCGGCGGCGGCTTTGAGCCAATCGGCTTGAATCTCTGATCCACAATTGTAGTCTATTCACGTAAAATCTTTGTAAATATTACAAAGATTTTTTAATACAGGTAACGTTCGATTTACGCGGCTTGTTGGGACCGGGGAAATTAAACGTATACGCGTAAAACAAGGTTCAGAATAAATACAAAATTATATTTTGGGACTAGAATTTCTATATATCGCGTAGATGCAACAAAAAAAAAAAAAAAAAAAACAAAATTAAAGCGTAACAGTTGTCTACCAAAGCTGCCAAAGGGAGTTTACAAAATTAGTTCGAATTTCGGTTTTATAGCCTCTTGAAGTAGGAATTTCTCGGAGCCCTTTTTTAATATTATTGGAAATAAAAATCATTTCAATTATTTAATCCAAATCTTGTTATATATTGTTGCTGTTTCGTATTAAAATTAAAAAATATATATTCTTGAAGGAAGTACTGATTGGGTGGTACGCCCACTTTTAAAAAAAGGTTGCTTTGCTTCTTATTAAACAAATTTAAAAATTTATACAATTTTTTTGAAGGTGGTAAAAAAATTACTGTGTAATAAATGTTACGAAAAACAGGCGTGGCTAGATTAAATTTCATAATATACAATATTTTCTCTTCCTCTATTTAAGAGTCAAGAAAGTAGTAAAATTGATTTTTAATGAAAGCCCATAGTTTTTTCCATAAATACCTGATATATGTGTTAAATTTCATTTGAACATCCAAAAAATTTTTTATTTGCAATAACTGGGCGTGATATTTTTATTAATATTATATCCTATATTTACTTTCGGGGAATGCACTATATATGTAAGTACCCAATATCAGTTAAATAGATTGAATAATGTTATATTGCACACAATTGAGTTGTGAAAAGTGGGCGTTAAAAAGGAGAGACATTTAATAAAAATCTTACATAATATCCTAGAGAATCTTTGTACCACAGAATACAACTAGAAGTTTATGTGGGAGATAAAAATCTAATTAATTGTCAAAAACCTAATTCACGTAACAACAAAATACATGTAATCACATATATTTTATTTTTGCGTTTTGAAAACAATGAGTAACTTTTCTTAGTTTAGTTTGAAGCGCCTCTCACATAAATTTCTAGTTGAATTCTATGCTTTATACTCTAAAAAAAAAAAAAACAAATACCCACAAATATTTCGAAATTTACTGATTTAAATGTTTTTTATTTACACACACATAATGGAAAAAGTGCTCTAAAATGTCAGAAGTTATAAGGGTATTATATATTTTTTTTCTAATAAATTGCCTCGAAATTCCTTTCAAATTGTCAAATTGAAATTAAAAAATTTGGAATTGCAAAAATTTTATGCAATTTTTAAAATTTTTACCAATTTTTTAAATTTTGTTCCGAATTTTTTCAATATAAGATATAACTTTAGATCACCGAAAAATATCTGCAAAGAATACCGGCTACAGCGGAATTCATTTCCAAACACATTTCGCTTACTGACAACTACAGCGAAGTACAAATGTCTTTAATATTTGTCAAATTAATGCCTTTTAATTACCTAATACTAAAATTCAGTGGGCGTCAAAATATTTTAGAGATTTAATTTTTTGGAACATAAAATATACTCTTAACCACAAAGAGCACTCTTACATATTTCGCATTATAGTTGGAATTTTGAAATAATAAAAAACTATTTTCGTTGTAAAATTAAATTAAAAATTAAAATCGCAATTTTTGTACAAAAAAAAAAAAAAAAAAAAAAAAAAAATATATATATATATATATATATATATATATATATATATATTACCTTATATTTTTCAATCAACACAGTTTTCAAAATTTAATTAATCTTGAATGCATTAATTAATTTTTTTTTATTTTAAAATAAAATAAAAATTAAGAATTTTGATGTTACGGCCTTTTGACTTTTTTTTAATATTGATGTCATTCTTGAAGATATAATTATGAAATTCTTGTGTAGAAGTAGTTTGGGCCATTACATTATAATCCAGAAAAAAAAACTAACAATTGATTTTTCAGTGGCTACGGCCTTTTTCATTTTATGTGACGATATGTAAAATAGGCGATACATTGAATGTTTGTGAAGTATCATTTAGGGTGTAAGTCACTACGTTCACTGTTATAATTTTTAACGAATTTGTTAAAAAAAAGAACGTGTTATAATGTCCTTTTAAAAGTGTCATAATGTCCTATTTAGAAAATACATCGTAGTTATAAATCCTTGTGATTTTCTTAATCACATAATGTAATAATTTCCATGACAGAAAGTGTAGTTTCGTCTGTGGTTGACATCTATGGACTATACGGCACCTTTTTTGCCTTATAACGTCCATGAACATTATGGAATTTGGCGCTATGGCATGCATCAATCTTTTCCAATAGTTACACATTTATTTAATTTTTTGCAAAACTCTTCACACTCGTCATCTAACTTGTGTGCTTCAAATAGAAGAATAAAATGTCTAGACATTCAAAAATATATTACTACTATACTAACTCAATTCCTGAAGTAGATGTATTTCCATCATAAGTAATAGGGACATCTATAAAAATATCACAACAATTTACAATCTATCCAAATATTAATTGAATTGAATATTCCTATATTCAATGACACTTCCAGAGGCTAAAGAAACTTTCACAATCAATTGTTGCTTTGAAATGTTTAGGTAAACTTAAAGCCTTAAAAAATGTCGACAAAAATAATAATAGAGTAATTCCATTTTAAATTTAAACATTTTGACCTCTTTGAAATTTTCTCTGTAGGAAGTATAGCGATAAGGCTCCCTACCAAAAAAGTATAAAAAAAATTAAAGATGGACTTTTTTAGATACATATCTGTAAAGAATATTCTTACAAAAAATAGGTTAATAAAAATATTTTCAAAATTTTTATATGGCATCTTTTAATATCTTATAATATCTTTTATATAACAAAAGTTATGGCTATTTAAATAAATTTGTTAATCACTTTCAAAACGATAGAACCCTGGCAAGTTCTCAAAATAAAAATGAGAACAATTAATTTTACATGCCTCTATATAGTCCTCTACATCTGTACCAAATTTTATCTAAATCGGTAACCAAGGGTCAAAATTTTTTAAATTTAAAATGGAATTACCCAATATAAATATTTTCTTTTTTTTTTAATTTTTATTTTTCTGTTTGATTTTTTTTTTTTTTTTTTTCTTTAACGATTTGTCGACTTTTGTCAAAAATTTTAAATCATTTAAAATATTTAATTAAAGGAATTAGAAATTTAATTGAATTTAATTTAATTAATTGAAATATTTTATCGAATAAATTTTAATGTGTACTGTTACTTTTCTACTTGTTTAAAGTATTTCCGAAAATAATTAAGTTAATAGAATTTTTATTTTAAAATTTTATTACTTTAATTTATTTCTAATGTTTTGAAAACAATCATATTTACCTTGAACTTTTTTCGAAAATATTTTTTTTCCGTCCAAATCGCAAAAAATGCACAAAATATTTTTTTTTATTTTCATACTACACATATTAAGTAAAAATACAAAATTTTTATTTTTACCCAAGATCGTCTAAAAGCTATTTGAATTTCGATATAAAAGTAAAAAATTTCCGCTTTTAAATCGATAAAAAAATTATTTTTTAATAAAATAAAGTACAAAAATATGCTCTTTCAGTTTTTACCACTGTGATTGAAAATTGCAAAAAATCTGTGACTTTGTCGGTGCACAACTCGGAAAGTGGAAAAATTAAAGAATTTTTTTTAAAGTTAATAATGCCTAATTTTATCTATTTTTACCTTGAATCAATTATTTTTTTCAAAATAATAATTTTCAATACTTAATTAATCGCCATATTTATCAATTTCACCCCTATGTGCGACGTAATGTGGTACATAGTTATTTAACAAGGGATATTCTGCTAAATGATTTGAGGATATATTTATCTCTCGCGATGGTTGCCTAAATTAGCCATCAAGATCCTGCTACTTAATTTCGTAAATTTTTTTTACCTTGTGCTTTCTGCGAAAGTCAAAATAATCCGGACAATCACTCAATTTATTTGGATCTATACGACATAGTTATTGTAAATTTGATCTTTCGGATCCATGCTACTGTTCGAAGCCACGGCGTTCATTTGAAGTTATGACAATAAAGAATATATCATGCCTTATATCATACATCGGCTTTCAAATAAAAATATCTGCCAGTTTTATTTCATTTCAATATTGAACTGTTTAGCAATATTTTCATAAAGAAAGAATTGAAATACCATGTACATTAGACTGCACCAAAATTTACCGACTTTTGAATTTTTACTATAACTACCCCTAGAATCGTTCAATGGGTTGCAATATTATAGTGAAATAAATAGTGAAATCGGATATCATAAACCCGTGCCGCATCGGACCTGTCATTTGTATGGTGCGTTTATATGGGAAAAATATCGAGTTCTTACAATTTTTAGTAAAATTTAGCTATTAAATACTTTGTAACAAGATGTTAAAAAATCGTAATTTACACATAATTATCTAACAAATAAAACGTAAAAAAGGAAAGATCAGTTAGAAAATGTGAAAGTTATTACGAAATCCCCAGAACATTAATGTTTTCTAGAGCACTTGTGTAAGGAGTGAACAAACAAAATTTTAATTTTTTGAGAAATGTTTAAATAAAATGTTGTTTTAAGGCAAATTTTAACCATAATTACTGAAAATATGTTTTTGTTTCTGCAAGATAATTCAAACTCCTTCCTGTGCTTAGTTAAAGAATGTTGACTTTTTGAAGACTGTTTAAAAACTTCAATTTAAAACTTAAAAAAAAAATTATGTTAAAAAAATTTTAGAAAAGGTTCGAATGAAACTATGATGGTTTATAGACAACACTACAGGAAATAAATTTATAAAGTTAATAGGTCATTACCTTGTATGAGTAAGTCGTATCTGCGATTTGAATTTTGCGGTTTAAGCAAAAAAAAAAAAAGTTTTTTGCGTTTTTTCAGTTACAAAGACACTTTTTTTTCTTTTTTTAAAACCGATATTCAAACTGAATAGAATTACTACAAAATAACATAAAACATATGTATCTCAAGAAATACATTCTGAAGTTTTTAGGAAAATTGTACAAGAATAATTTAAAACACTAAGGTCAAAGTTTAAAGTTTGGAGTATTTGAAAGTTTTAAGGAAAACATATGGAAAACTTATTTATTTTTATCTGAATTTCAATAAAATTTTATGGACATACAACTGAAAAAATTTCGTTGATATCAACAAAAAATAAAAGATAATTTAACCCTCAGCTGAGCTTGGAGTCAGCATTTTTTTAAACACACCTATTCTTAAATATTTGTTAAGTAAATTTTATTAATTAATAACATGAACAAATAAAAAGATAATTACCTCATTCTGACAAGTAAATTTATTTTAAATCATCAAAATTCCTCACAGAAATCAGTTCATCCCATCTTGAGAAAAAAAAAAAGATAATAATAATAACTTTTCGTGATGTTTTCCTCAAAAATTTGAAATATTTAAAATTTGACCTTCTTATTTTAAAGGCAATCCTTGACCTATTTTCTTAAAAACTTCAGAATATAATTTCTGAGATATGGTTTATCTTATGGTGTTATCATTTTGTTTAGTCTGAATATCAGTTCAAAAAAAAAAAAAAAAAAAAAAAAAAAAAAAAAAATTGACTAACTAAAAAACTGCAAAAAAATGCCTTTTTGCCGAAATCCGCAAAGTTCAAATCGCAGGTTCGGCTTAGCTATACAAGGTGTTGACCTAATTCTTTTTTAATTTTATTTCCTGCTGTGTTTTCTATAAATCTGCATAGTTTTATTCGAACTTTACGGAAATTTGTTCAACAAAATTTTTAAAAGTTCAAAATTAAAATTTTGAAACAGTCTTAAAAAAATCAACATTTTTTTTTCTTAACCAAGCATGGAAAATTTAATTAATTAAATTTAATTATCCTGGAGAATTATGGTTAAAATTTAATTAAAAATTGTATTTAATTTAAACGTTTATTAAAAAAATTAAAATCTTATTTGTAAATGTCTAAAACACACATTAATGGTCTGGGAAATTCGTAATAACTTTAACATTTTGAATCAATTTTTTTCCTTTTTATGTCTTGTTTGATAGATAATTATGTGTAGATTACGATTTTTTAACATTCTGTTACAAAGTTACTGTTAAAAAGTCAATGAACAATTTTAGGGCGAGTTACGGTCAAAGTTCAAAAGTTGGAAAATTTTGGTGTAGTCTATTATACACATATATATATAAATGCAGACAAAATTACCTTAATTATGCAAAGATCTGTAGTTAATATGTACCTGCAAAGAGAAGAGAGAAAATATAAAATTTATTAATTTAATTATGGATCATCTTGTACTAGAAAAATTTATATTGTAGAATTTAATAAATAAAATAATGTTTATTATATTAAAAGAAAACTAAAATCTACAGGGTAAAACTTAGTCAAAAAGCATTTGCATCGCGAATTCTTTTTTCTACCCTACACCACCATTCGTGTTTTTGTTGATGCTTGTAACTCACAGAAAAAACCTTGGACTCCCATCTTAGGGTATACCGTTTGTCTCAGAATCACAGTCGATTTAACGATGTCTATTCGTTCCTCTGTCTGGTCGGCCAATAGGTTGTCTGGATATTCATATAAATCTTGTGCGCATAGATAATTTGATTAAATTTGGTACATATATCTTTTTTTTTGGTACAAGAACGAAGCCTATTGAAATTGGTTATGATCGGTCTATTATTTTAATAAATTAAAGCCTAAAAATCGTTTGTAATTTTTGAGAAATTGAATTTATAACCAGGAAAAACATTTTGGTTCTCGGTAATGATAACTACTTATTAAAATGGTTTCTTGGTAATGAGGCGTCATTATTATTTGCTTACTCTATATTACATAAATAATCACATGAATCAGTTGCTTAGAGCGCTGGATTGCAAACAGAAGGTTGTTAGTTCAACCCCATTCTGGTGTTTTTATTATTATTTTTTACAAAATGTCTAAGTGCGGGATTGTGTAGTGAGTAAGACGTTAGTCATTAAAAGCGAATGGTTAATTTGTGCCCGAGTTCAAATCACACTGAAGGAAATTTTTTTTTGTTTTTTATTTTTATTTCCGTTTAGGTACATATTTTTGAGTACCCGCAGAGTCTAAAAATAACAATATGAATTTAGTTATTCAGGCAAAAAATAAGAAGTTTATTTTTGTTTCCAATTGTAGCTGCAAGCTTACCAGAAAAGCAAATTTATATTGTTTTCTACAACTTTGAAATTTCCAGTATGTGAAAATATTTTAGAGAAATTCTGATATTACATTGGTAGAAGAATGTCTTTGAAAGTATAGCTACCCTCGTATATTTTAGATTTTAACAAAATTAATGATCGTTAAACATTGCAAAAGTGTAGCTCACTTGAATTGATCATTTTAAGAGTTGAAATGTGTGACATATTGTCATTTCAAATGTTGATTGCAATTAATTTTCATCATCACATCACTATAACCGAAAAAGTATTGCTGTATCTTCAAATACTCCATGTAATGGAGATGCAGCAATATTTTTTAGCTTGCCTCATAACACCAAATCAACAGCAGCAATACTACACCAGCATATTTGTATTATTGCAGTTGTCATTGTTTTTTTTTTTTATTTTTTCTTGTTTTTATTGCTGCTGTTGAAATTGCAGTTGTTGCTGATGCTGAAATAAGTTTGCAATATTTATACTTCCTTTATTTATATTTAACACCAGCTATATTGTTTTTCTTTCGCTTTTTTTTTTGCTCTTAATATTGTTTTTGTTTTGTTTTCTATAAACAATACGAAATGATCATGTGAGTAAATAAAATTGCTATGATTTGTTGTTGCTATTGTTAGTATTATAGAAGAGCATGTGGGCGGTTGTAATTCCTACAGTTTTGTTGGATGTAACATACCACCAATAATAAAATGTGACTACTAAAGTATATTTTAATTTATTAATTTTTAGATCATTTGCTTCGTAAGTGTTGTTCTTAAGGACACAGAATTCAATTGTCATTTTTAATGCCCCTGTTTAATGTTGAGTACTTACTGGTTTAAGACCATTTACTTTTAATATATGTTGGCTCAAGTGACCACCTTTTATAAAAGACAACTATAGATTAAAACAACTAATCAAATGGTTATTTGATTAAAATTAATTACTTCCTACATCGTTTTCAGAATTGCAGGGTAATTCATGTACTAGTTTAAAACTTAATTCTCTTATTTTTTTTTACTTTTCCTCTGCTTTTTACATGAAGTTTGACAGAAAGACAACAGCATGGTTGGTAAAATTAACTTAATGCCTGTCTGTCAGTTAGTCTGACTTAATATCAGTTTAACTAAACGATTTTATAGTTATTTGTTGTTGTTGCTTAAAAAAATGTTTGCATGTTTATGAGGCGTTTGAGAAGAAAGAGTTAAAAATACAACAAAACAATTATTGTTGATTTGTTAAGATTTTGTTGGTTTTTTGTAAAACGCTTTTGTTGTTGTTGTTTGAAATTTTTTTTCATTATTGCTTTGTTTTTCAATTTGTTATTGTTATTGTTGCAAAGGTTGTTTTTTTTTAGTGTATTTTACTTATGTGGGAGTTTATTAATTAATACTTGTGTCTCATTTGATTTTGACTTTTAGTGCATATTTTGTTTGGCTGTTGTACAGCAACAACAATATGAAATAGCATCTGTTGGTTAATTACATGAGGAAAAAAATGAAGAAAAGAAATTTAATAAAAATAAATTGTTTATTTATTGTTGATCTTAATTAATTTTTATTTTACTGAGATTTGCACATTTGATGGTTTTTAATTTCCTGGGCATGGATATGTGTGTGTCAGTGTGTTGATAAAAATAGTTTGATGTGTATTTATTACAACTAACACTGAGTTCTCAAACAACAGATGAATCATGAAATGTAAGTAAAAAGGAAATAATATGATGTAGAACTAAGAGCAGAGAGTGAAGACCGATTATACTGTCCCATTTAACAGTTATAGGAGGAAAGGGGGACCATTTGTCACTTTTTTAAAGTGCTCTCTTTTCATAATCGCAAACGATATCTGTAAACCAGTTTTGTCCTAAAGACTAAGATATGTTGATATTAATTAAAGACCTTTTGGGCCGAAATATGTCTTTTTTTAATTATTCATAAATTTCTGAAGTGATCAGAAACAAAATGAGTGGAACACATATATATATATATATATATATATATATATATATATATATATATATATATATATATATACTTTTGTCAACATATGGTCACTTAAGTTCATGTTATTAAAAATTTATTAAAGTAATACAGATCCAAAATCCCGCAAAATATTTTCGCTAGTAAAAAAAGTTCATTTATTTAAAATTATTTTGGAATTTAAATTCGCAAAAAATTTAGAAATCAAAAGAAATTTGCATATTTGATAAACAAACGATTATAACAATTTTTTATATAGAATATTAAAAAGGAAAAAAAGTTAAAACATTTTAAATCCTTTCAAACAAATTTATAATCTACATCCCTAACTAATAGCACATTTACATATGCACAAAATCTAGTTTAAATGAGATTTCAAACAAAATCTACTTCAATTTATTCGATCTTAACCATACAAATCAAAATTTAGTTTCTAATGAAATTTTAACATAATAACATAAAATTTAAATAAGTTTTGGAAATATCATTACACAACACTGTTTTTCTTTCAGTGTGTTGGTAAAATACTAAAATAAATGTATTCTGTATGTACAAAAATAATTTTAAAATTGAAAATAAAACAAAATAATTTATTTAAAACTAATCGTAAAAGAAAGTAAAAATAAAATTAAAAAATATTTTGTGAAAAATAAAACAAGTTTAAAATTATTTAGCAGTTGTGCTTAATTTGTTCTAAATGCAGTTGTAAAATAAAATTTACAAAACTGCCGAATATGTTTATGTAAACAGGATAGATTTTGTTTTTTTGAAATCTCATTTGAACGAGATTTCAAGCGTATATGTAAATGGGATATAATTTAACATATAAAATCTGTAAAATTTAAACAATTTTTTATCTAATTTATTTAAAAATTTCTTTATAAAATTCCTTAATTAAATTTAAATAAAAAATAAAATAATTGAAAAAATTTTTCTAATTAATGCTATGTTCACATATAAAAGCTTTTGGAAAAACGAGTCGTTTTCTCAAAAAACACACACAAATTATTTGTTTTTCTTTCATATATTTTAAAGCCAAAAAACATCTCAATTCGAGTTGTTTAATTATTTAACACACAAAAAACATACTAAATTTCCATACAGGAAGAAATTTAAATAATTTTCATATAATTTATTTAAAAATGATGATTAACCAAAGTTAAATAAATAAAAAAAAAAAAATAATAAAATTTTCTAATTAATGTTATGTTCACATATAAAAGCTTTTGGAAAAACGAGTCGTTTTCTCAAAAAACACACACAAATTGATTTGTTTTTTCATATATTTTAAATTCAAAAAATATCTCAATTGGAGCTGTTTAATTATTTAACACACAAAAAAACATGCCAAATTTCCTTAAAGGGAAAAATTATTATTACTTTTAGTACATAGAAATTTGCTGGAAAAATAATTTGTAAAAATTGTCAAACAATTCAAAAACAAAAAATTAAAAATTATTAATGAAATTTTTATTTGTTCACAAATTTTATATGTTTAAAAATGTTATTCTTTGAATTAAAAAGTGTTTGTGTGTGAAATTTTTATTTAATTCAAAAATTTGTGAAAAAATATTTTGGCAAACGAAAAACAGATCAAAGGGAAAAACTCAATAAAATGATATGTGAACAGTGATGTTTAAACTAATTGTGTTTTTCAAAAAAACAAGTCAACAACTAATGTGTGCGAATATAATATAAGAAACATTTTCGTTTATCACCCACTGTAAAAATAACATTTTTTTTTTTTTTTTTTTGATATATAACAAGAAAACCAAACAAATTTAATTAATAACAATAACACCACAATCTTACACAATTTACTCTATGTTTTTACATGACGCAATAATCAAATCTTAAAATAAATGAGAAAAAAGCCCCCACAACGACTCCTCCTTTTATTCAACTTCTTGGAAACAAAATATGGCAAGATCGCATGTTAAATTATGAAAAAAACATAAATTAAAACAAAATTAAGCTTCAATAAAAGTAGTTAGACAAAACAGACAAACGAACGGACAGTTATTTGTAAACTAAAATAATTTAATTGAACAAGGTAATTGAGAAAAATAAAATAAAATAAAAAAAATAAATAACAACACACACCTACAACATCTCAATAGCTCGATTAAGACTAGTTTTCGATTTCAATATTGTCTTAAATTTAAACAGCAAAAACTATTATAAACTATTATTAACTACACAGACAGTAACCAACAACAGCAATCAAATCAAAGTAATAAATAGACATGTAAGTAATTGAGTCGAGTAAATAATACTACAGCTACGAGTAATAATAACAACGTAAATATTTATTTAAAAAAATTATTAAAAAATATATAAACATAAAAAAAAAAACAGAATAACCAACTAGATCAACTAATAAATGCTATGTGGTAACAAGGTTGAGAAGAGAAACCTAAGGCACTTGGATTTAGTTTTATAAAAGTAGATAACTGAAGATATTATTATATCCAATAAGGGACTATAAGGTAACTATTGAAAGTTCACTGATTTTAGTACTAATTTACTATTCTGATAACTGCTTAAGAGGTAACAACTATAGTAAATTAAAATTTTTTTAGTACTAATGGTAGAGTGGGAGGGGGATGGGTAGCATGCGCCACTTTCTTTTCAATGTTCTCTCTTCTTATAATCGTAAACGATATTTGTAAAATTTCTTTTGTACTAAAAACTTAGATATGATGACTTTTATTTAAGTCCTTTGGTTCTGACCATATTTTCTTTGTGTTCATTTTGTATGAATATTGATAAAAATAAAAAATTAAAATAAAAAAAAAAAATAATAATATAACCCAAGATCAGATAATTTAAATAAAAATTCAATAAAATGATACATAAAAAGGGTTATTAAATGATATTTTAATAACTTTATAAACTCTGTATTCTACTTGTATAGTGACATAGGAAGATTAAGCAAAATGAGTTGATTTGGACGTTCATATAGGATAATAGTTGAGGATCAATGTACACGACCCCACCAGTCTATCGGATGATCTTCAGGGGAAGCCTTGTGCACCACTGATAATTTTTTTAAATTTTTAATTCATTTATTAAGACAGCTCTTGTTTATTCTTTTTCAAGTTAATAACACTGAACAATATAGTGTCCCGAAAAACTGTTTCTTTGCGGTTCTGATGTAGGAAAACTCCTCAAATGATCAATACGCATTGCTGAATATAGAAAAAAATATAAAAACTAAATTAAATTGATCGTCAGAGGTTCCTATCACGGTCATATGTACATTGAAAGGTCGAAATTTGATCGACAAGAGATCATCGGTAAAAATATTGTTGTTGAATATAGAAAAAAAAAAATATAAAAACTAAATTAAATTGATCATCAGAGTTACCTATCACGGTCATATGTAAATTGAAAGGTCGAAATTTAATCGACAAGAGATCATCGATAAAAATATTGTAGTTTCGTTTACAGCATAACTGGTGATTACAGATGTGCCCCCTTCTATGTACCAAAGTTTTTGGGAATAAATTCTTAAGTAAGTACAAAATATACCGCTACGAAAATTATTTGTTATACCTAATTTTTAGTTAGGTTTTAGTACTAAATTTTGTATACCAGAGTTAATTTGTACTAAATGTTTTATAACTAATGTTTACCTTACAACACCATTTTAAACACCGAAATTCTAAATAATAAATATTCTAGTACAACTTTTTTTCTCTCCATATTTTCTAGTACTAAAATTTTTTAGGACTTTGCTTTTTATTATTCAATATTTTAGTACTAAATTTATTCTTAAATTATATTTTTAAGTACCAAAATTCTTTATAAAATTTTTGTGCTAAAGTCCTCAGTATTTAATTTTTTAGTAACTAAATTACTATTACAAAACTTTTTAGTGATTAATTTTACACTAAAAAATTATTATTACTAATTTTGGAGGTAATAAGTTTTTACTACAAAATTTTTCATACCAAAATTCGTATTAGCACAAATTTTCAGTATACTATTTTGGAAGAAATTTTTGTATGTAGTTCTAAAGTTTTGAAAACAAAGTTTAAGTACTAGATTTTTGTAGCACAATTTTTTAGTAATAACATTTTTAAGCAATATATTTTGTAATATTAATTTTTTGATACATACATTTTTGGTATTAAATGTTAGAAATACTAAATATATTTTTTTTTGTAGTACACAATTTTTAAGTACTATAGTTCGCAGTGTAAAATTTTTTAGTACTAAATTATAGTGGTACAAAATTTTTATAGTACTAAATTCCATATGTGTACTAATAAAGTTTTATATTACTAAACCAAATTTTTTTTAGTTTATTTTCTTTTTTTGGACTGAAATTCTGGTTGCTAAATTTTTAGCACCATATTTTTATAGAAATGATTTTTTTTGAAAATGTTTAGTGTAAATTTCAAAATTCCTATTAAATTATTTAATACAAAATTTTGAAGTAGTAAATTTTGATAGTATTAAGTTTTAAGTTCTGAAATTTTGTATTACTAAATTATATAGTATTCAACTATTTAATAATTAATTATTTAGAACCAATTTTTGTTGTAGTACTAAATTTTTTGAAAATAAATTTCTTTAATACTTAATTTTTAGGTACTAAATTCTTAGAACTACATTAAAATATACATATATATATATATATATATATATATATATATATATATATATACTATAATACTTATTACTAAATCTTTTATAGTGATAATCTTTTTTGTACTATAATTCTCAGCACAAAATTTTTAAGCAACAATTTTATAGTAGTAAAATTTTTAGGACTAATTATTTTAAAACTGAATTTTGAAGTAATACATTTTTTTAACAAAATGTTTGTGCTACCAACTTTTTGTATGATAGAAATAATAGAAAAAATATTCAAATTCATTTGAAAAAAACTGTCTGCAGTATGAGTTCATTTCAAAATCAAAACGATACTGCGGTATGACGCACACATTTAAAAGCTTTCTCAGTTTTACTAATACATACTTATTGCTTGAGCTTACGCAGCATAGAATACATCTAGAAGTTTATGTGAGAGGCACTTCGAACTAAATTTTCAAAAAAATAGTTATTAATCTATGTTATGCAGTATGTGCCTATGAGGTGCTTTAATAAATTTGTTTTTCCAAAAATAAAATTTTGATTGATGAATGTGTAGCAAATTCGTCAATCCCACATGTACAGGAGGGTTTATCGGCAGTATCTCTCTGTAGTATGGACGCCTTAAAATTTATGAATTGATTAAAAAATATTTAAAATTAAAAATATAAAATGCAAATAAAATAAAGTTTTTTCATTTTATTACTACTATTATTATTTTATTTCCAAAACCTATTTGTGTAAAATATTAACTTGATATTAACATTTTTATAGGATTTATTTAACGTGCATTTAACGTGATTTTCGAAAGAGGGGTTTATGTGGGATCTATGAACAATTATGGGCCGATCTTTTTTGAAATTTGGCATAAAGAGATTGCTATTTATATGAAACTTCTTTGCACCGAACTTCATTAAAATATTGCTATATTCTATATCTATATCTACATCTATAACCTTTAAACCCCTATTCCGGGAGGACATTCGTATGGAAGCTAGGTGAAATAATGAACCAATCATTACCAATTTCAATAGACGTTGTTGTGCCTGTGCCAAAATTATAAAAAATATCTTGATGAAATTTGCCATTTGTTTGTTTTTTACTTTTGTCCTTCCAGATTGGGTAATTGTGCCACTGTACACTGCGACGTATTAAGTGTTAAATTATTCAGGAAAAATTACCACGATTTTAACGAAATTTCCTTTATTCAAGCCAATATTAGTGGCACATAATTGCGCCATCCCAGCATTTGCTGGTAGGGGGTGGCAGTGTTAAATTGTAGTCAGTTTATTGACTTTTTGTTTGAATTATATTAGCTTTGTTGTAGGAAGTTTTTGTGAATAAGTATTTTTGTGTTTACTTAATGCACTGAAGGCGTTTTTTTTTTATTTTGTGTTTTGCGCTTTAGACTACAACAAAAGCTTAAGTACAAAAAATCTTGAAAGTCATCTGCGAACAATAAACAAATAGAACATATTAATCAATTTGTATTGTAGTTTTTAACATCATTTTGACACCAGTTAGAAATAAAAAAAAGTTAAAAGTATTAAATCATTTTAAATGAACTTGAACTTTAAAACAAAAAAAGTAATAGTATAAAACAAATAAAAGAAAGCAGGAATTTACTGATGGTTAGACAAATTTTTAACTGAAAACATTTAACTCCCCCACAACAATTATGACATGAAGGAAAAAAAATATTTATTCTTTATGTATATTCTAGACATTTTTGGTCAGTTGTGCGCTTTTTTTTTTGTGGCGTGAAAAATTCCATTAATTTTAAAATTAACGAAAATAAATTGACACCTACTATATAGTCAAGTCATTCAAAAATATGTATATATTTTTTATAAGGCTTTTAAATTCAAGTACAACAAAAATTAAATGACTTGAATTAAATCCGTATAAATAAATATTGAAATTTAAAGTAACTGCTACTGTAGCAGATGTTTGATTAGTTAAGTTTATTGTTTTCAATTTCTTTTACATTTATTTTACAAATAGATGAAGAAAAAAAAAACTAAACAATTACTTTTCATTAAGTTTCCTTTTTTCTTTGTAAGATTTCATTCATTAATTGTTATAAATCAAAAAATATTAGCCAGTATTGACCTTAACATTGAAGTTTAAATAAAATAACCTTTAGCCATAATTTCTTGCATTTCTATTCTTTTCATTGACAGAGATTTTAGCAGACATTATGAGAATGAGTTACAAGTTAATAAAATCTTTACAAAGACGAGATTCTATTTTATATTACAAATTGCAGATTTATATCAGCTTCAGTTAGACAAAGTAGGAAGAGAATGGTTTAAGATGAAAAAGAAAAGAAAAAATTTTTTATTATTGTCAATTTAAAGTAAAATAAATTAGTTGAGTTTGTAAGAATGACCATAAAATTAGGACTCTTTATTGAGTTATAAATTTAACGATTAAAATGGGTTTTAGGGGTAGTGTGTGCCACACACATCTATACTGATTTCCTATAAAATGGAGTAATAATAAATGGACAATTTACTTGACCGAGTCATTGACATAGTTTAGGTGCTATAAAAGATAGAAGAATACGGCTGAACCCTATTCAAAAAAAAAAAAAAAAAAAAAAAAAGAACTCAGTATACGAACCATAGTTAAGCAAAATTCTTTAAAGTTGTATTCAAAAACGGTGATTCGCTTAATGTACCTTTAGTGAATCATTGTTAGCTTTAAATATTTTAAAGTAGGTTCGACGTTAGTTTAAAGCTACTTTAAGATTATTTCCGTTACATACATATTTGAAGATTTTTTTTTGTATGCATGCGTAAATTTTTGGCTAAAGAGTCACCTTTCTTAATTTTCATATGTTAAAAACTTAATACAGCTTTACTAACCATTGTTAAGTAAAATTCTTTAAAGTTGTATTTAAAAACGATGATTCGCTTAATGTACCTTTAGTGAATCATTGTTAGTTTTAAATATTTTAAAAACCCTAGTTTAAAGCTACTTTAAGATTATTTCCCTTACATACATATTTGAAGATTTTTTTTTTTTTTTTTGTATGCATGCGTAAATTTTTGACAAAAGAGTCACCTTTCTTAATGTTTATATGTTAAAAACTTAATACAGCTTTACTAACCATTGTTAAGCAAAATTCCTTAAAGTTATCATTATCAACTTTAAATATTTGAAAGTAGATTCGACCTTAGTTTAAAGCTATTTTAAGATTATTTTCGTTACATACATATTTGAAGTTTTTTTTTTTTTTTTTGTATTCATTTTTTGTATTTTTGACAAAAGGGTCACCTTTCCTAATTTCCGGATGTTAAGATTCGATCCGAAATTAAATAATGCGTCGACATAGCTATTTAAAAATGTATAATTTCATGACAAAATAATATTTTCTGCACATATGTTCCATTTGATTTCTTTTGTAATAAAAATTATAAACATCAGAAGTATATTTTTTTGGTGCTTTTGGATTAAAATACCAACATTCCGACTGGCAGCATATCAACCAAATGTTTGCCACATTTACACATGTTCGACTTTTTTGTTATTTTCTGTTTCCATGTAATTTCAAATAGTACATTAGTATGTAAAAGCCTTAGATTAAGGTGCCATTAATGGAATATATCAAGTCCGGCTTAAAAATTATGCATTTTAACAGAAAAAATGATTAAAATAATTAAATTTTAACAAAATTTCAACTAAAATAATGTACGGTCTA
This sequence comes from Protocalliphora azurea, assembly GCA_932274085.1. Lineage (NCBI taxonomy): Eukaryota > Metazoa > Arthropoda > Insecta > Diptera > Calliphoridae > Protocalliphora > Protocalliphora azurea. Next base: position 119,792,459 of record OW026522.1, read on the forward strand.
CACGAGAGATTTTTCTATCATAACAAACGACAAATTTTTATTATGATTTTCTTAATAAAGACTTTAAGGGATAAATAGTGTATTAGCTAGTTTGTGCTTTAAACATAAATTATTATTATTATTATTATTATTATTATTATTGTTATTGTTATTATTTTTTATTTATAATTAAAAATTATATTAAGTAGAACAGAATTAATTTAGAAAATTGGGTCCAAACTTTTTTTGATATATGGAATTAACAAAAAAGAATTGGTCATAATTTGGTATTTAAATATTTAATATAATTAAATCTTTGTTAGTTAAGAAAAAATTTGAAGTAATTTGTAAATTTGTCCACCAATTTCAAATCTAAAATTAGATTTTTAAAATTATAAAAAATTTATTCCGATATGGGTAAAATAAATTTCCAAAATGTCCACATAAGTGAAGTAATGTTTGTATAGTTAATAATTACTAAAGGCTTTTAAAATAACTAACAGCAATAACATATAACAGTGTTGCCATATAAGTGGAACAAATAAAATGTTTGTTATTACGATTTTTACTATTTTATTGAAAATAATTTTCAAATTTTGTTCAGTATTTTTTACTTTCTTCAAATAAATTTCAGCGTAAAGCATAACAAATGAAAAAATCTTACTTTTGCCGTACAAGAATTTTGGAAATAATGATATCTCTCGATACCCGGAATCTTCAAATCTGTATTTTTATACTTAAGTTTTTTTTTAATTCTTATCCAACGATATAAAAAGATTTTTGCAATTCTAGAGATTGGCAGCAGTAGATTAAAAATTGTATATGAGGAAAAATTTGAAAAAAAAAAATTATAATAAAAATAAAAAAATAGCATTAAACGCAGAAAAAAATGTTGTAGAAAATGTTGGTATTTTTTAACCAAAGACGTATAAATTTATTTAGATATATAAAAATTTATATTACAATGAAAATCAAAAACTTATTCAGACCAATTTTCATTGCTTTCCAATATTTTGAAATACAATTCTATTATATTTTTTCTTTTATACAAAAATCCTAAATATATGCTTCGTAGGTTATGAATTTTTACATATAAAATGTTATGTTTTACGATTATTTTTTATGGGAATAAAAATTAAGGCTTTAGTACATATTATATAAAAAGAAAACGGAAATTGTGTTATTGAATTTTTTGTCTAAAGCCTTCTAAATTAGAGTAAAATTTAAAAAATAGTAATTTTTTCATATAAAGTAAAAAAACAAAAATAAAAAATTTATTCTTTCAAAAATGTAAAATTTATCATGAAAAATTAAATCTCAATGCAAGTTGATATGGATATAGTAATGACATACCAGGATAACATATTGAAATGGAATTAAAATCCAATAATATTTTTTTTTTTTTTTTTTTGCAAGACTGCAAAACTCTACAAAATTTTTAAGAAAAATCTATTTTTATACCCAAATCTTTAGATGTGATTACTAACCTATTTTTGATATTTGAAAATATTTTAAACTAGGACATACACCAAACAAAAAATACTGGACTTACAGGCAAAGTCGTAATTTTAGGGAATTTTTTTCTTGAGTTATATTTGAACAATATTAATAAAAAGTTTGTTTTACAAATTTCAAGTTCGCAAGATTATAACTTTTGCAATGGTAACAATATTGAAAACAAAAATATATATTCGAACTATCAAAACTATTGGCTTTCCATAGATATATAAATATTTAACAAAAATAGCTTGCGGTAAAAGTGACAATATTTTTTACTCTGAACGGTTCAGTGTATATCGTAACGAAATTTTCATTAAAGGTCAACTTTTTTTTTTTTTGATTGATTGAGTAAACAAATTTTCGATTTTGATAAAATGAGTTTCATACTTCACAATAAATTGTCCAAATGAATTTTGGCCCATAAAGTCCATATTTATTGTTTTACGTTCGCAAACGATTTTCGATACATTGGGGCTTCGGAAAATGCATTCTGCATTCAAACGTAAACGTTTGAGAATGATTTGATAATAATAAGATTCCCAACAAAAAGGGGATTAATTTCTCCAATTTTGATGCAGAATTGAATTAAGGTTTGATGTCAAAGAAAAAAGACATAATTTTTCAAACGTTTGAAATATGATTACTCTATTTTTGTTGGGGTAATGACTAAAGTAAAAACTTCTTTAAAATAGGTCAAATTAGGAAGGATCTGGACTGAATCCTTCCTAGAACATATGGGATTCTTAAGGAAGTCACAAAAATTTAATTTTTGCCCATAAAATCCATATTATAAATCTAAAACTACATACAGGTACTAAAATGAGAGATGACACAATAAAACTCCTTAATTTCTTTTTCCTCATATAAAATCATAAATCGATTTGTCTTTACTATTTAACTACTTAATTTAGCTTCAGCTGACTTTATGAGCTGTTTTATTAAATTGACTAAAATTATTGTTTTCGCCATACTTGATCATAATTTACAGCTCATAAATGTTGATAAAACCTAATATTTTTAAAAGCATATAAAATCATTTACGAGCATCATAACAAATTTCTCTTAATACTTCTTTTATGACCAGGTGTATTATTTGAAACTGCAATAAAAATCACAAAAAAAAAAACACAAAAATTAAGATAAATTTAAGAAAGAGGTTGATAAGAATCATACCACAGCAAGATACAGTTGCATTATTCATTAAACTTATTTACTTACTCTAACCAGGAAAATAAATTAATTGACAAGCCAAAAGAGTGTAGCCAGAAATTGTGTTATTTGAAAAGTAAAAGAAATAAAGCTACTGTTGACCCAACGATAGATTACCTGTGATGAATGAATGTATGAAACCTACAGAGCGAAGATTTCAGTTAAAGCTAATTTTAAATGCGAAAATAACAGTGAATAATCTTTAAACATCTCTTTTTTCTTACTCCTTTTTTACCACTCATATTGTAATATATATCCCCAGCAGCAAAAAAAAAAAAAAACAAGCAGTACTCATATACATATGTATGGTTGCATGCTGAGAGCAGAAAAATCAAATAAAAACCCACTTAAATCTAACAAGAAAAAAAGAAAAGAAAATAATCAAAATTATCGAAAAATAAAAGCGACAAAAAACTGTTAAAAATTTATGACACTTTTTTTTATATGTTAAATATTTCGCTCTTAGTGCAGATGATGTTGGTTGTAAAAGTGTTTGTAGCCGTTTTTTATTACTGACATTTTGTTTTTATTTTTGTGGGTTTTCTACTTCACTTTTTTTTGCCTGGCTTAAACCAAACAAGCGTCAAGTCAGCCAACAAGGCACTACTTACACACAACTGTGTATGACAATAAGTAGTTTTGGGAAATTTGTTATGAGTGTTGGGTAGTTAAACTAAGCCAAGTTAAGAAAAATCAACATCAACGGTTAACGCCTCTATAGAAAAAATGGCAATAAAATTATCGAAAAAAAAAAAAAATAATAAAACTTAGAAAAACTGCCGGCAACGCACATTGGGGCAGAATAGAAAATTTTTGGAAATAAATCTGCAACTTCTAATCCCCTAATTGGATTTATATATTTCACATATGCTTAGCAAAATTAAGTTTGGAAGGGGGACCACACATACCTCTTAGGGTACAAGCAAAAAATGAATTATTACTTAAATCAATCCGCAGCGGTGTCAAAAGTAAGGTAAGTATGGATTTTCTTGAACCAAGTATGAAAAACTTGAATCAAGGATTCTTAATTTGGATTGAATTAATCTAAAATTTTTCTTGTTTTTAGAAATCTTGGCTTGATTTAAGCCGAAGTCTATACTTAAAGTGAACAATTAGATCACAATTAATCTCAAAATAAACTTGATTTAAAAAATATAGATTTTGAATCAATCCTTCATCCATAAAGCGCTTGTTTTTAGAATTTCCATATTTACTTTATATTTAAACCAAAATTGAAATATATATATTTTACAAATTTATTGTTTTTTATGTTGTCATTAAATATTCATTATTAAAACCTCCCTAAATCGGCTGCTTTAGCAGTTTTTTTACTTAAAGAATAACCACTTCGGTTTCCCTTGTTGCCTCTCGAAATGAAATAGTATTCTTGAAAAAAAAGTAATAAATAGGGTTTCGTGCATTTAATATAAAAAAATATATTGAATATTCACCTTTTTTAAAAAGTGTTTTCCTCTAAAATCGCCCTTCAACCAATTTGCAACTTTGGAGTCATTCGAAATGGTATACCTATCGATGCCAAATTATGATATTATTATGAAATTAAGAAATTTAAACAAATACAATTTATTATAATCGCACAGATTTACCTCTAATATTTTTACAAATTGTAGAAATTTTCAATTTAATTTTTTAAAATATGCGGAAAAAGAAAAATGCTTCCTTAGAAATGAATGAATTTTTTGTGTTTCTTAAAAGAAATTATGTCTTGATTTAAGTACAATTCCTACTTACATATTTATACATGTATGTACATATATTTACAAATACATGACGAAACATGCAATGCGAAAAAAATTTGGAAAAAGAGCAGAATTAAATTTGCTTTACTCTTTTCCCTTCTGTTAACACAATACTAATGTAAAAAATGGCAAAGTATTTGTAAATATATATACATGTATAAATATGTAAGTAGAAATTGTACTTAAATCAAAACATAATTTCTTAATCAATGAAGTGTTTCTCTTAAAAAACATTTGTTTCTAGAGAAGATTTTTTCTTTTACATACATACCTAATACATAAAATATTTTTGGAAATAAGTTTACATACTAAGTACAGCTTGTTATTATTTGTTAATTAATTTAATTAAAAAATTATAACAATTATTAAGTACATAATAAATTATATTTAGAACGTAGCTATTTTCAAAATTTTTCTCGGGACATATTTTTTTTGTAACAACTTAAATATTTACTTACCTTTTAAATAATCAAAATTAGTTTTTAAATTAAGCACTTTAAGGAGCAGGCATAAATCGTCATAAAATAAAAGTTAATTTTACTTGTTAGTCAAACAAGTATAAAAAAAGCACCACTTAAAAACAAAATCCAAAAGTATTTAAACGACACACAATAAAAGACTAATGAACACTCCATTTCGAAACTTAAAAGCAATCGATAGACAAGTAGATAGTGAGAGAGCAGAGAAAGTAATTCTCTCACAGATAGAAATAAAATTTTTCTTCTTAATTCAAGTCAAATTAGACTTAATTTCAATTTCAAGAATCTATTACTCGATTTAAGTACAATTTGTACTTAGTTTTAGAACTTTCATACTTAAATTAAGTATTTTATTGCTAATTTTTATATCAATCCCGTTTTGTGCTTGTTTTAAATATACCTAAGTATAAATCGTACTTAAATTTTTGAGTACGATTTTAGAAAAAAATGAGAAAAATAAATTTGTTTTTAGAATACAGTTTTTATTTTTGTTTATCTCTGGCATAGAAAAATTTTAAACGTTTGTCAATTTTTTGTTTCTTATCCGCTTTCAAATATTTTTACATCTTCTTAAAGTCCGTGCTCTTTATCATTTATATTTTTCAAGTTATTTGCTTTTGAAATTTTAACTACGTCAATTGTGCTCGTTCTTAGTCCAGTTTTTTTTTCATAATTTTTATTAAATTTTTCTTTGAATAAAAAAGAGTAAAATTATTTATTGAATAAAGAAAATTGGAAGTAGATATCTTTACCGAGTCCAAAAACAAACGATTTTGAATTTGAAAATTAAAAAATTACAATTTTTTGTTTTCTTTTAGGCCGAAAAAGTGTCTAAACTCTTTTTTCTTAAAAATGTAATTTTCTTTAACATTATATAATAATTTTATACTTTTGTGAAAGGTATCCTCACAGAGATGATTTTAAAATAGAAAAGAAGCCCAATAACCCATGCGATCTAAGTTCACACCCTCCCGAATATGACCTAACTTATATGTTCTAAAAGCCCAAAACCTAAATCTTCAAACAGAGTACAGTTTCGGAATCTATAATATGTTTTTAAGAGTTTTCAATCGTAATCTCTGAGACGTCGAGAAAATGTGGATTTTATAGGCGAAAATGTGAAAAATCCAACTTTTGGGATTTTTGGGAATTTTTTTGGAATTGTGGAATTTCTTTTACAAAAATCTTAGTTTTTTAATCTTTCTCATTTTCCACAATAAAGTCTTCAAGCACCGAAAATTTCGTTAAGATATCTTAACTAAGAAAGATTTTATTACAGGTAAAATATTAATAGTTTCTCCAAAAACCAATTTTTTTACAAAAATTTTACTTCAGTTACAAAAAAGATTAACTAAATTTTTTTAAACTAAATTACGTTGTATAGCTGACATCCCAACAAACCAAAGGTTTGAATTAAAATTTGAGAGTGATTTGAAATCCGACTTTTTCTCAAATGTAAACGTTTGAGAATGATTTGATAATAATTTGAGAATAATAGCATTCTCAACAAAAAGGGAAATTTTTCCTAAAATTTTGATGAAGGTTTGATCTACACTTTGATATGAAAGAAAAGTACATAATTTTTCACACGTTTGAAATATGCTGATGATGCGTTTGCTGGGATAATTCTTCATTATAAGGAGATGGATTGAAGTCAATATCTTTTACAAAACTGAAATTATTAGGTATGTGATGGCAATTAATCGTTTTCAAATCAAACGGTTTAAAATGTTGTGATGAATTTCGATCGATTTTAAGAATAATTTTTGGAACAATGGTTTATTTAACGAAATACAGCCTTATTTATAACCAAGGAAATAATTTTCGTGGAAAACTAAAACATTTTATAATGAAATCTGATAAAAGTGAGTTTAATTTAATTTTCATCAATAAAGAAAACGAAAAAATAAATACATCAAAAATCTTTTCGATTTCAGTTCGTTTCTTCTTCGAAATCGATTTCCATTACATATCCGTATGCTACTTTAAAATTTCCAAAAACATTTTACTATTTTAGATGTGCAAAAGCCATAACTAAATAAATTACTCGTACTTGTTCCCGTAGCCAATGTTCTAAAGTGTATAATTTCGCTTCAGTAAAAGATATTGACTTCAATCTTTCTCTATATCATGAAGAATTATGTTTTCTGTTTTAAAATCATCTTTGTGAAGAGAAAAAAGGGTACACACTTTTTTAGCCAAACAAAAAAAAAAAAAAATAGTAATTTTTGGACTTTTGAAATTCATTTTAGACTTTGTAAGACATTGACTTCAATTTTTCTTTATTCAATAAATAATTTTGTTCGTTAATTAGTTAAAGAAAAAAAAACTAATAAAATCGCTCAGAAATACTTGAATATAATGAAAAAAGAACAGGACCAAGAACGTGCAAAATTGTGGTAGTTAAAATTTCAAATGCAAATAATTCGAAAACTATAACAGATAAATAGCACAAGTAAGTATGTTTTTATAGACGTTATAGAGGGATTTAAGAAGGTATTTGAAATTGGATAAGAAACAAAAAATTGGCAAACGTGTAAAAATTTTCTATGTCAGAGGTACCCTACTTTGAGCTCCCATAGCTCCGCTCCTGAGAGATATGTGGGGTCAAGTTTAGTTTTATGTAAATCCAACTCGCCAATTAGAAGTTACAGATTTATTTTAAAAAATGTTATTAAAATTGAGTATAATATGATGATATATTTTCAGTACAAAAATAAGATATCAAAGAAAATTACCTTTTGTTTAAATTGGTTTTTTTACCTCATCAAAATTAAGGTATTATACTAACACCCATTTTATTTATCATAAGGTGTTTGACTACTTTACTTAATACTAGTAATTTATCGTTCGACCAATAGACCCATTGTAGTCTTTATCAATAACTCACAGAGAAGTCAATTTTTTGTCTCTCAACTACTTAAATTTCTCATAGGTTTAACATACATATAACTAGTGATTTTTCTAAATAGGTCACCAATAGTACTCCTAGTGGCTAGTAAAATCAACAGTTCAGGAAAAAAGAAAAAATAAAAAAAGGTATCAAAAATAATTAAAACAAAATTTAGTCCTATATTTTTAAGTTGTTTATATGGGAAACTACCAGAAAAGTCGTATAAAAATTTCAAAAATATATTTTTGTCTTCTCTGTTATAACACCTAATACATTAACGTAGGATATGGCGAGAAATCCAAAAATAACCAGGCACATTGCCATGCCATGTTGTACATTGAAATTAAATCTATAAAAAAATAAAATTCAATTAAATAAACACTAAAGACAAACAAAAAGTAGGTTGCATTCGATAGGCAAATTTAGAAATAAGAAAAAAATTTAGAAAAGTAGAAAACAGAATAAATTAAATTAAATAAAATATATACCAAACTGAAACATACATAGAAACATATATGTTTGTAATGAACAAAATGCACAAAGAGTTTTGAAATAAATGGGTAATAGAACTCATCCTAGTTTGTGACATAGTTGGCAAAAGGACAAATAAAACGATATAATTAAATATTTAGAAATAGTATAAAAGGCTTTGATAAATCAAGGGAGCGGTATTATTGAAAAGTCCTTATGCCAATAGTAAACCTTAAACAATTTATAAAAGGGTCAATAATGAAAATACTTAAACCTTTCTATGTATTTTAGAAAACTTTTAGTTTTTCTTTCTTTGTGAATGAAGCTATGAAGTGTTGGGAAATTTAAAGAAAATATGAGTAAAACTATGTTCACATTTGGCAAATATTTGATATTTGATTGAAAATCAATAAAATTGCAGCTGTATAAAATATTTTTCCCAATTTAAAATGGATTTAAGAGCTTTATTTATTTATTTAATGGTTACGTTTTCTTCGACAAATATTTGACTAATCTGAACTTAACTTAAAGTGCAAGTAAAGGGTGATTCAAGTAGAGATACTTTTTTCAATAGCCTTTTTTTGACAGATCACGTGTGAGTCGTGTCATGCTGCCACGTTATTTTTGTTTAGTATTGTTTGGCATTTCATAATTGAAAGACTTACACCTGAACAACGTTTACAAATCGTTCAACTTTATTACGAAAATTCACGTTCTGTGAGGAATGTGTTTCGTGCACTTCGCTCAACTTATGGTCAACATAATTGGCCTACTGAGTGTAGTATTCGCAACACCATCACCCATTTTGTGACCCAGCATTCATTATTGGATAATATTCGACCGAATAGACCACGTCCAGCATGTTGTAAAGAAAATATAGCAGCCGTAGCTGAGAGTGTACACGAAGACCGTGGAGAGTCGATTCGGCGCCGTTCGCAGCAACTTGGACTGACGTATGGAACGACTTGGCGCATTTTACGTCGAGATCTTAAATTGAAAGCTTGTACAATAACTGAAGCCGCTCGACCAAGAAGTTCCAAGAAGATCCGACGTTTTTGAGCCAAATTTTGTTCAGCGATGAGGCCCGCATTTGGGATGAAGAGCAACCTGAAGAGATTCAAGAAGTGCCACTTCATCTAGAAAAAACAACGGTTTGGTGTGGTTTGTGGGCCGGTGGAATCATCAGTCCATATTTCTTTAAAAATGATGGCAGTGCGAACGTAACCGTCAATGGCGACCGTTATCGTGCCATGATAACCGACTATTTGATGCCAGAAATTGAAGCTCGTGATCTCTGCGACATTTGGTTTCAGCAAGACAACGCCACTTTCCACACATCGCATCAATCAATGGATTTATTGAGAGAACACTTCGGTAAGCAAATAATTTCACGTTTTAGGCCGGTCGATTAGCCACCAAGATCGTGTGATATCACACCGTTAGACTTTTTCCTGTGGGGATATGTAAAGTCTAAAGTTTATGCGGACAAACACGCTACGATTCAGGCCTTGGAGGAAAACATCACGCGTGTCATTCGCCAGTTACCAGTCGAAATGCTCGAACGAGTCATCGAAAATTGGACTCAACGGATGTATCATCTGCAACGTAGCAACGGCCAATATTTGATAGACATAATCTTCAAAAAATAAATGCCAAAGAATGTTATTTCCAATGATAATAATTTAAATTTTCTGTGTTTTTTTTTTTTCTTTAAAAAAGTAAGGAACCTCGAAATGGATCACCCAATATATCTCGATGTTCACAAAAATCCAGAATTTGATCAACAAAATATTAAAAAATTAAGTATAAAATATTAGACAGAATGTTTATTACATTATTATTTTTTTTTAATTTTTTTATTTTTTTTTTGTCATGAAAAATATTTGTTTTCTAAATATGAATAAAATGCATCCAATATTAAAAGAAAGTATTATGGCCTAAGTCCTCAAGTTAATCAAGTTAAAAGTTTAATTCTTACGTAATAGTTTTATAATGTTTTATGTTTTTTTCTTTACCGTTTTGGTAAATAACTGTTTGGATCATAAAAATAATAAAAAAAATCCTTTTCGTGAAAATTTGTTGAAATCCTTTATTTGGGAACAAATCTCTTCATCTCACAACACTGTAAATTTCATGTTATTAATTTTGAGAGAAGTAGGGAAATAACAACCCACCATCTGCAATTTTTTGTGCCACCCCAATTGAAAATTTGTCCTAATACGTGAGGTGGGCAGTAAAATTAGCGTATTTTTGATTTCCGATATTTTTTAAATATATTTTTGAAATCAATCCTTGACATATTTGTACAAGCCCAGCAAAAACTTGATAATGTAGATGCGGATGTAGATACGAATGTAGTTACTTTTCAATGACAACATCATACAATCTGCATTACCTAGAAGTAGTTTGGTAACTATTTATTTATGAACAGATTTTTGAAAATAGTACATTTTATTTATTTTTTTTTTAATTCAGTTTACATATCCTTATATTTAAAGAAGGGATAAATATATGAAAAGTCAAAATAAGTTTTAATCTAAAATAATTTTTAAAATAATGTAAGCGGAATAAAATTGCAACAAAGCTTACGGCGCTGGTCAAAAACAGTGTACTTATGATAAAGACCTTTTATCATCAATTTTGAATGACCACATATCTTTTTAATATTATTGTGAAAATTTTATGAAAAGCGGACTTCTACTTTCGTTAAATGTTAATAAAAGTCAAACTTACGTTGAAAAAATTTGTATTTTTTGGATTATTTCTGTATATGCACTACTGTTTTATATTTTAACTCAGATGGCAACGACGGTAAAACAATTTAATAGAAATAAACCCATTGATAGAAAAAAATAGAAAAATTATGGTTAAAAGTTTTTCGAAAGAAAAAAAATGTGTAATCCATTTGAGACTAAAATTTGTTGGAACAATTCTAAAAACTATTTTGACTTTCAGTTTTTAATAATAGTGTACTTAAGATAAGGACATTTTATCATTCATTTTGGAGGGCTATGTGTTTTTTTATCGTAATGTGCAAATTTGCATGAAAATCGGAGGCCGAGTTTTTTCAAAATTTTAACAAAAAAAAAAAAAAAAAAAAAAAAAAAAAAAAAAGAACTCACTTGAAAAAAAAATCTGTAATTTTTCGGATTATATTTACATTTATATTTAAACTCATAAATGATTCATATGATTTATATTTTAAATAAAATGATTTATCTATTAACTCAGATGGTAATGAGCGTCAAAGATTTTTTTCGATAGATATAAAGCCATTGGTAGAAAAACTACAAACTGAAAGCCAAAAGTTTTTCAAGGAACAAATTTTATGAATCAAAGTGAATTTATGGCGAATTTTAAATTTTTCAAAATTCTGATTTGACTAAATTTTTTGATTAATATATTAAGTTGTTTAACGCAGACATGGATTTCATAAAAAAAACATCGAGGTATATTATCCAATAAAGATGTATCTAGATGAACTACTTTAGTATCCGGCTATAACAACAGGATGATTTTGAGGTGTAAGAAAAATCTCTAAATTAAATTAAAGTGTTAAAAAAATTAAAATCTCCAAATAATTTTAAATTAACATCAATTAATAAGTTTTGGAATAATTTAAAAAGAGTAGAGTTTGTAGAATCCTTTCGAAAAAATTCCAAAATAAACTAGGATATAATAACAGAATAACAAGTTCGGAAAGTTCCCACATCGGGTTTTTAAACTCATGATAAAAAATTCCTTCAGAAGTGTTCCAAAAGTGCACAAAGAGGATATACTGGATATATAAAAACAACATAATAATTTATCTTCTGAAAAAATAATCGCCTATGTGATGGATATCACATCGATTGGCATTTCACATGCGGTTTTAAAATCGCTAAATTTATTTCAGCTTGTGCTGCAGTTCAAGCGTTTTTCTTGTTCGGTTATTCTAAATTTGATCAGCTGTTGCTATTAAATCGCTAATGCAAGAGAAAAGAAATATGAAAGAGAACAATGGATCAAATTGTAAATTTAATATTTTTACTTAAAATTGTTTGAAAATATTACTGGGTTTTATTAAAATAAAAAGAAATTATATTAAATTTTATTTGTATTCTATATTATTTGTTTTTTGAAACTTTGTTTAAGCAAAATAAATAACTTGACTTTTGTATAAGCATGCGATTTCAAATAGCATAACTTCTTGCACTTGTGAACCACATCACACCTACTATGCGATTTCAAAGCGTAATCGCCAATTTTATGCGATATGCAATTATTATCATATAGCCAAATATAAGATTTAAGTTAATTTTTGATGAAATTAGAACATTATTAATTTTGTTGCAATTTTATTCCGCGTACATAATTACATTATTAAAATTCATTAAATCTTTTTACGTTTAAAGTACAAAGAAAATTCATTAGCCATTTCTAACCTAAAATGTAACTAGCTTCTATTGTTTTTACTAACAATGACTTCAGTAAAACTTTAAAATCAATTAGTTATTGAACACCTTGGAAGTAATTTGTTTTTGTAATGATTTCTATGTAATGAGATTCCAAAATGCCTGCTTCTAATAATATAAGGTAAGTAGATGTCTCCATTGTCATCACTATGTTAAAATAATTGGTTATTCAGGGAATGTGTAAGTAGTGAAGAGCCATTATATTCTTCACTCATTACATGGCAACCAAAGTTTTTGCTCGGAAATTTTGATGGCATATATGCTTTTGTTTAAGAGATATCGGCGGAAAAGTATGAACAATGGACACTAAGTTTTTCTAGTATTTTGTCCATAACTTTTTTGTTTTCTCTCTCTTAAAAATTGAAATTTTCTTTGACTATTTGGTTTGCATTAAAAACTAATGTAAGTTTAAAAATGTAAAATCATGAAGACCTCATTTTTTTTTTTTTTTTGTATAAGTACTTATACAAAAATTTCCCGTTTATTCTAAAATGTCAAAGAGTAACAATTACTATATGGCTTACGTTCACTTATTACACCGTGCAACAACTTCCCAAAAATTTTTTCATACATGAAAAAATCGATATATGGCATCAAACTTGAGCCCATACATAATAAAACTACGTACTCAGTATTTCTCCAGGACGTAAAATTTTCTCTCAAAAGGACTTAAAAATTTCGAAAAATACATAAAAAATATGTATCAAAAATATAACAACCCAATATGGATGTCAAATGAAAGCTAAGAATCTCTGCAATATAACAAAAGTTTTCATTTAAATATTGCTGTACAAAATTTTAAGAAAATATCCTTTATATAAATTAATTAATAAATATAATATCAAAAAGGTTAAATTTTCAAAAAGATATTTCCTTAACTTTTTCTACTGCAACATTTAAACAAAAGATATTATTATTATACTGCAAGAATTCGTTGCTTTCATTTAATATCCACATTGGATCGATATTATCTTCGTAAATATTTTATAATAATTTTGAAATTCTTTTGGCAGAAATACTGGGTATATGATTTGCCTCTAGTTTTATGCATACAACGATTTTTGAAAATAAATAGTAAAAGGTAACGTTTGCAAAACGATATTTTCTTAGATTTTTGTACTACAACATTTGAATAAAAAATATTATTATATTGTCGAGATTCTTAGCTTTCATTTAACACTCATTCTGCGTTGATATATTATGCATAAATATTTTAAAATCTTGTTTTTTTTTTAATGTCTATCCTTTGAAAATTTCAAGTCCTCTTAAGAGAAAATTTGACGTCCTGAAGAAAAACTGAGTACGTAGTTTTATGTATATATTGATTTTTTCATGTATGAAAATGACTGTTACACGGTGTTATTATTGAATTGAAACAGCATCATTACATACTCTATATGTATGACCTTTACTGTAACACTTGTCGTATACTTGTTATAGCATTGTCCTACAGTTACTGCATTGCTCAAGTAAAAATCCTTCAAATTGAATATTAAAATATTATATTTCTTCCAATGGCCTTACAATTACTTACTCAAGCTTACCGAACACAACCAAGAAGAAGAAAAACAAACAGCCAGGCAAACAAAATTTAATAATAATCTTTTCCAAAGAAAAAACCCATATTTACATGACATTTGACATGCATAAGTATACATAGGCATTTATGTACTTTATGCACTGATATGTGATGTATTGTAAAATATTTACATTATTCGTTATTAAATGCTAATGTAATCATCCAGCCAAACCAACACAACAGACGTAACACTTTGTCATTCAGTCAGTATGACTGGCAGTCAATCATTGATTTATGTTCCCTTTGCTTTATGTCTGGTATACAATTCATCGATTTATAAACAATTTCGCACATTGTATTAAATTTCAATAATGCATAAAATACATGAATAACTTAAAGATACCTAGTTCATTTATATATGTATCTATATTGCATATTAGTAGTTGTGAATATTTCTATATTATTAGAAAACATAATCAAACTACAATACATTGTAATCGTATGTTATAAATGCACTTTATTGTGTTTTAACTCGTCTAACGTTCATATTTGTAAAAAAAAAAATAAATAAATAAAAAAGGCATGTAAGTATATAAAAATAAATCAAGTGAATTTTAAACGTCAAAATCAATACGAATCAATGCGAAAGAAATCTCAGTTACATTTAATTAAAATTTATTTTACGTTCTTTACTCTTATAAAACACTTGCTATATTTGACTTAAAAGCTCAAATATTTTTTAATGAATATCGAAAATCGAAATAAGATTTTATTTTTTGTAATTTTTAATCGTAAGTACTTCCAAAAGTGCTTGTTTGGAAGTTAATTTCATAAAATAGTAATTTTCTCTACAATATAATATTTAAAACATTATCCTTTTTTTAAGAGAAAATGTTTTCCGGGATTTATCATCACTTCTCATCTCATTAAAAAAAAAAACATGTAAATACATTTTTAACACACGTACACACCCTGTTAAACTTTCACTTCTTCAATCACTCGCTCTCTCTCTCTCTCTCTCTCTCTCTCTCAAAAATATACAATTTCATTTTTTTATTTCTTTTACGTAATGTCTATGCTAGACAAATTTTTATCAAGACAAAGGGCGAAATCAGGGCTAATCTATACAAAAGGTGACCCCAGTTAAAATGATGATTATTATTTTTGCTTGTTACAGCTGTCAAACAGCATATATAAAAAACGTAAATGAACTCTCCTTATTGTTGTTTTTATGCAACTGTTGCCACCTTCCATAAATTCGGTATAATTTTGACGTTTGTCTTGATTAAAAAAAAAATGGTCTAATATAGACACTACGTTAAGGTATTGTTTTTAGTCGGTCAATCTCGACCATATAATACCCCACACCATTGTGCATGTTCATCAAAATTCGCAGAGGGGTGTTATTTTGTGGACATGTGGACAATAGTGGACCGATACTTTTACTAAGTGTAAAATTTCAAAAATTATTTAAAAATCTCCCAAATACAATTGAGGAATGGTAGTTATATGGTTTAATAGAGGGGAGTAATGCCTTCATTTTCCGTATGGTTCATATGAGTGACAAAGAAGGAGATGGCCAAATATGACCAAAATCCCTCTGAGACTACCAGAATCCATTAAGTGTAATTTTCAAAAATTTTTTAAAAATCTCCCAAATACAATTGACGAACGGGAGTTATATGGTTTAATAGAGGGAATTATTGTCTTCATTTTCCATATGGTCTATATGAGTGACAAAGAAGGAGATGGCCAAATATGACCAAAATCCCTCTAAGACCACCAGAATCCATTAAGTGTAATTTTCAAAAATTTTTTAAAAATCAAAAAATATGATCAAAATCCTTCAGGGACCACCAGAGTCAAGATTAGTTAAATATGTTTTATTTACTGACGTATGTAAATATAAGTTAAATATGATTTTGACGCTCGGGCATAGTTAAAAATAAACATATTCAACTTTAAAGTTAAATATGTTTCGACGTAAGTCGTTACGTCAAAACATATTTAACTCGGCATATTTATCTTCACACACATTGAATTTATGCACTTCAGGGTGATTCTCGAAAGTGGACTTATATGGGATCTATGGTAAATTATGGAGCGAAGCTCATAAAATTTGTCACTATAATTTCTACTTATATAAAACTTATTTGTGTCAAATATAAACCTGATACTAACATGTGTATGTGATTTATGAACATTAAAGCAATTTTCGGAGGCGGGAGCTATGGTCAATTATGGATCGATCTTCAAGACATTTGGCACAAAGATTGATACTTATACAAAACTTCCTTACACCGAATTTCATTAAAATATTGCTAAATTTAAGGTATTTATGATCGTTAAACCCCTATTCCGGGAGGACATTTGTATGGGGGCTAGGTGAAATAATCGACCGATCGTAATTAATTTAAATAGGCTTCGTCCTTCGTGTCATGAAACTGCTACGTGCCAAATTTCATTGAATTATCCTTCATTGAATTATAATTGTACTTTGTGCACAAGGTTTACATGAACAGCCAGCCAGACGGACGGACATCGTTAGATCGACTCAAAAAGTTGATTCTGAATCGATTGGTATTCTTTAAGGTGTTGGCTGACTAAGGTTGGTGTTGGATGATTTTTTCTGTGCGTTACAAACATCAGCACAAATGCATAATACACCAACCACCAATGATGGTGTGGGGTATAAACATTAAAGGTTTTTAGAAATAATAGAAAATAATTGAAATGTCTATTGAAATCCTATAAATCGTGAAAAATTTATTACTATCTATGTTATGACTTATTGCCGTAATAATTCATTTAAGCAGTAAACAGCAGGGGCTGAAAATAGCAGTTATTTTTATTTTTAAAAAAATATGAAGAAAACTTATAATAAGTAAAAGGGTAATCATTTACTCGGTTTTTCAACCGAATTTTTCGAAAAATAACATTTTATTAAAAAAAAAAACATATATACATATGATGGAAATTTAGGAAAAATTTGTTATCTGATTTATATTCATAAAGTTTAATTCTGCAAAAAAAGAACTGAAAAAGAGCTGAAAAAGTCATGACATTAACATGACATTAGCATTGAAAAAAGTGGCTAGTGCTGAAAAAGTGCTGCAGAAGTTTTTTTTTAATACATGGTTGTCATTGGTAGGATGTTCTTCTTTGTTTATTCTTGTTCACTGCTTTTGAAGTTCTTCTCTTAAATCTGTGTTTAGTTTATTTTTTTTTTATAAAAATATAGTTTTAGCTTTGTTAAAGGATAACAAAAATACTATATATAACAAAAATACAATATATATATATATAATTAATAAGCTAAAAATTCTGCTAAAAATATATTTCTTTTTACTTTTATTTATTACCAGGGACAAGAAGTTCATGCACTTAAAATATATAAAATTTCACTTCAGTGTCATACTAAATTAAAAATAAAATAAAATAAAATAAAATAAAATAAAATAAAATAAAATAAAATTAAAAAAAATAAAAATAAATATTAATATATATTTTAATTTACATAAATAACAGAGTTTGGTCTATATTTTAAAATGTAAAATTTAGCCTATTCGACATAGACAGATGTTATGGGTAAATTTTTAAATGATTTTAAATGATGATTTTTCAAAAATAATGTTAAGTTCTCTCAGACCGCATAGTCTCATTGGTAGCTTCTTTAAAAAAATTAATGAATGCATTTTATCAGAAAAAAATGTCAAAATATTTAAATTTTAACAAAAATAATGCAAACAAGATAAAATATGAATTAGAGATGTTGATTTTATAACAGAATATTCGTTATTCTGATAATTACAATTGCAAGCAACAAAAATTCTTTTATTTAATTTTTTCAGTTATACATAATTATATTTTCATAAAACATATTTATCACCACAAACGTACGGGAACATCAAAAATAACAATGGAATAAAATAGTTAACGAATAATTTATTTTAACTATTCACAACACTGACAATATAAATGAGAGAGAAACTGAAAAGGGTTGACCACATAAACAAAAAAACAGTTTATTAGTTAACGTAGACTGCAAGCGATTTTTTAATACGATTTTCTTAATAAAGACTTTAAGGGATAAAATATGTATTAGCTAGTTTGTGCTTTATGTATAAATTATTATTTTAATATTAATATTATTATTATTATTATTATTATTTCTTTCATTTACTGAGTCCAAAAATAAAATATTTTGAATTTTAAAATTGCATAAATTATGTTTTTTTTTTTTTTTTTTTTTTTCAAAAAACTATGTACTAGGGATTGCAAGTCGATTATAATCATAATCGAAATCGTGATAAATCGCATCATTTAATCGTAACTGAAATTTCATTAATTTAATAAAAAAAAACTTAAAAAGATTTATCACAAGATTGTAATAAAAAAAATTGTTTTGCCGAAAAATTCATGAATATCCCGTAAGTAAATTTTGGATAGATACCAAAATTCCAATTTGCTTGACTTTTATATTAATTAATATTAAAGCAAATATTAAAAACATACTACTATGTTTGATTGCATAATTTTTTATTTCAAAAGCTAAGTAAAATTCACTTCCAATTCTATACCCAGAAAAACTAAAATCCAATAATTATTAAAGTTCAACCTATTAAGTAAAATATTAAACAATTTAGCTCTTGTCAATCTAAGTAATTAATATAGTTTAAAAAATAAGCATTTTTAGTCTCTGACTAATCTTTTAATTTAAAATGATTATTTATAGAAATTTTTATAAATCGATAGGTTATTTTTGCTATGAGTATTTTTCCCTATTCTATACTATATTGCGATTCTGACTAAATCTATATAATAAATAAATCTGTTTTACTGGCAGAAATAATTCTGTTATATCTATATTTTAATAAAGTGTTATTAATCGTTAATTGCGATTAATTGCAATCTTCCTAGAGATAATTTCAACATTAAAACGACCCCAATTACCTAATAGGGAAAAGGACAGACTCTGCCGAATTTGATCAATTATAATAATTTAGCCTATATGTTCGAAAATCCTTATGCTTTGGAGATCTACAAACATAATGTAGTTTCAGAAACTTTAATGTGGTTTAAAGAGTTTGTTAATGGCTTTTTCCAGACCTGCAACAAATGAGGAATATAAACAAAATTAAAAAAAAAATCCCATTTTTGGTGTTTTTGCCATTTCGGGAATTTCGGGATTTCTTCTACCCAAAATCTCAATTTTTTTATACTTCATTATTTTCAATTATAAAGTCAACAATCACCGGAAATTTCATTGGAAAATAAATATTTATACTTCATCCAAAAACCAGTTTATTGCAAAATTTTTACTTGAATTTCAAAAATCAGCAAAACTATAGACTCCAATTTTATCAGTTTTCTAGCTGACGCAATTGCTTATTATATATATAAATTATATTATATTATATTATATTATATTATATTATATTATATTATATTATATTATATTATATTATATTATATTATATATATAAATTATATATATATATATATATTTATATTATTATATTATTATTATATTATATATTATATTATATATTATTTTTTTTACACGGTGCACATTGATATAAAAGAGGTACATCATATATATATATATATATATATATATATACATATAAAGTCCGATGTGTCCCATATGTGAATCGTGAAGGATATGAAATTGCTTCATACGCCACGATCACGATTTTAATTCAAAGAAGTTTAACTTTATTACCGCTGAGAAAAGTTATATTATTTTGGAGGAAGTTTATGAAGATTATGTTTTAGTAAAGGCAACATTTTCTGAATGGTTTAAACGATTTAAAAAATGGCGTATCGATGTACATGATAACGAGCGTCCCGGCCATTGGAAGCTTTGCTCGGTAAAGATTCGCGCCAAACACAAAAATGTGTTTGCAAAATTATTAGGATTTTCACATATTTAAAAGCAGTTGGATTCATCAAAGAATTAAGAAAATTGGGTGCCATACGAACGATGACTGACGCACGATTTTTCATGACTGAAATGTTGCTTCGGTGGTACAAATTATTAAGGGCGATGAAAAGTGTATCTATTACGAAATTCAAAGCAAAAATGGTATGTGAAGCCAGGCCAACTAGGAAAATCGGCACCAAAACATAATACCCACAGTACCAAGGTAATGCACTGCACTGGCCGGGATCAGAAGGGTGTTATATATCATAAGCTTTAAACGAAAAACTGCCATAATATGCGATCAGATAGGAGTCCATAATTTTCCATCATGACCATGTTCGGTTTCAATTTGAGCGATCTTGACTATTTGTAAAATAGTGGAAGGAAAGTTTTGTCCTACCCTCCGTTTAGTCCAGACATCTCCTTCTTTACTATTATTTTTTTCGCTCAAAATAGAATGACCTAGCTTTAGTACGCCCTACTTCATAAATTGTATTGATTCGTTTCTGGCCTTAAAATATAAGAAGGAATGGTTTTGGGATGGAATCCATAATTTGCGAAAAAGTGGGAAGAATTGTACATATATTTTACGTTAAAACAACGAAAACTAATTAAAAAAACTAAAACTAATTTAAAAAAAAAATCGTTAAATTACTAAAAAATCGCTAAATCTCTAAAAACACAAAATTGAAGTCATAATATTTTGCTTCTGAAGTAGGAAAAGCTTCATAGCTTAAAGACATTTAAACTTTTAAAGGTGCCTGCCTAATGGTCAAAATGCACATTAAACTATAATTGCGACTATTTATCGAAATGAAAGAGTTTGTTGTCGACATATCTCTTATTTCTAATTATCATCAAATTTATTACTGTGATATAAATACACAGAAAAAGTTTGTGCATAAATATAAAAATTTGCTATCATTAATTTTAGTTCATAATATTTAAGAATATTGTCTTAAAATTAATAAATTTACTTGTATTACATTTTTTTTAAATAAATCAAAAGTCAGGAAGACTTAAACAAATTATTTAAATTTTCATTTATATTTTCAATTTTTAAATGCATGTTTGGAATTTTCTTTGGAGAATTTTTAGTTTTTAATGATTTTTAGCCACGTGTTGGAAACAGAAGAACATGACAGAAGCGTTTTTTCTTTTTTTTTTTTATTAAAGTGATACATTTGCTATAGAATGACAGCAAATTTATGCAATTTTATTTATTGTTAATATATTCCATGCATAACTATTTTTATTTGGCCTTTGAATCAAATCTAATAAAAGTAAATTAAAATTTTAGCAACATTTTTGCAAAATTTGTAAAATTTTCATTAAGTACAATTTAATAATATCTATGAACAAAATTTTATTTTCTATGAAAAAAATTTGTGAAAAAAAAATCATGTTCGTTTTATAATATTTATGAAAAAAATTTTCAAATATATGATTTTTCTTTGTGTACTATGTTATAATGTATTATTAATGCATTATTAAAAAAGCTTTTGCTTCTATGTATGTGCCCTTGACTGGTTAAGTGTAAACACTTTACCATATTAAATGTGTGTTAGTATTTAGTTACTTAGTGACACTTAAGTATCAAAAAGTGTCCTTGCTCAAAACTCATTGCTTTGCTACATAACAAAAGAACAATATTATATGACCTTGAGAAAATAATTTTCATTAAAATTTTAAATAAATTACAATTTGTTTGTAAGTAAAAATATTACCCTACACTAAGTAACTATAAACAATTAAAGTGAAATCTAAAAAAAATGGAGAACTATTGCAAAAAATATATATTGAGCGCTTCATAAATTTTTCTAGTTTTTATTTTTTTAATTTTGAAATTTTTTTATTATTTGTTTTAATTTAAATAAATTTGACATATCAATGTTAAAACATGCGTTTAAGTATTTAATTTTGTTAAAGTATTACATGTTTTATTTAAAATATTACATATTAAAATCTACACAACGCACTCTCTACAATAAAAGTGCAAAATGTAAAAATGTAACGAGGTTTTATTCAACAAGTTTTAAGTAAATTAATATTTATTTAGTTTTTAAACTCATTTAACATTTAATAAATTAATTAACATTATGACTAGAGTTTAAGATAATCTCACGAATACATTTTACTATTTAGCTAAAAAATATGCACAAGCATTCGAAAACGTGTTTAAAAGTCTTGATTTCAATTCACTGAATATATGTATAAAAAATGAATTTATTTAAGTAAAGTTTTTTTTAACATGATTTTCTTTTTATTTCACTAGTTTTTGCTATAAAATATTAAAAAAAAAAAAAAAAAGAAAAAGAAAACTAACAAGAAAATAATGGTGTAAAATTGTAGACAAAGACATGCAAATTATACTTTTGCTGCAATAGAAAAAAACTTTTTTAAAAAGAAATCACACACCAAAAAAAAATCTGACAAATCGAGACGAAACGATGAACGGAAGTTGTAATATATGAGAAGGACAAATGAAAAAAAATACCCAGTAGGAACATTTTAATTCAAAAGATAAATAATAAAAAATAATAATAAAATTAAATGGATAAATATTTAATAAACTGCAATAGACAACGTGGACTAATGAAATTATAGATCTGTTCGCTTGCATGATATTTTTACTAGTTTTTCTATTTTTGCAAGTATTTTACTCGAAAGGCGTGTCTGTGCACATAAAAATAGTAAAAGTAGTAAACATTTTAAGATAAAATAATTTTCTTTTTTGCTATATTTTACTTGAGAAAAACTAGTAAAAAAATTTTATATTCAATTTCCTATTGAATTTTATTTTAATTCGGAAATATGTTTAATTTTTTAACGTTTTCTGTTAGAACCTGTAGTCAATTTTGAATGAAGTCTTAAAAATCTTGGAATTATAATTTATATTTTTACAAAAAACTTATGTGACAAAATTGTATTGTTATACTAATTTTTTGCACCTTTAAGTGATTTCCGGAAAGGGCCTTTTTATGGCAGCTGGGATCAATTATGGACTGATACTTTTGAAATCTACATTTACCTACATATGAAAATTTTGGCCTGATTAATGCACGTTTAAATAATTTAGGCAAGGTCCTTCTATGAGGCTTATGGTCAATATAGATCAATACTAAAAAAATTGGTGTGATGATTTAAGGCTACAGAAGATTTTATTGGTGTTGAATTCTGCAAGATATAACACATTTATAGCAGTTATATCCTATTCTGGAAAGACATTCATTCATATGAAAATTAGGTGAAATAATGGGCATGTTTTGAACTATAGGCTTCATCGCTGCTAAATTATATAAGTTTTGTGTAGCAAACTGCTTTAAGTTATCTTCCAAATAAACCTGTAGTTTACATGAATGGACATACGTACAAACAGACAAAGTTAAATCGATTCAGCTGCTGATTCAAGCCGATTGGTATATTTTAAGTTAGTTTTTGTCAGCATCAGTAGGGTAAAAAAAAAAAACGAACAGTGCAATAATGCATTTGATTCAAGTGAAACATCCAATTGTGAAGGTTTTAAATAAATAATACTTATATTATTTCTTTACATTTTCCCAACAGGATGTTTTGCAAGCAGATCAAGAAACCAAACTATTGATTCGTCAAGGCTATTTGCAATCATATATATCCTTAGATATAAAACGAACAAAAAATTCGTTTCGACAATTTATACGGAAAACAACAATAAATTGACACTAAAATGTATTTCACTATTTTCCGTTTTCTTACTTTTTTAAGTAAAAGTTTATTTTTGAGAATTTTTTTCGATCTAACGATCTAACGATGTCCGTCCGTCCGTCTGGATGGCCATGTAATATTTGTGCAGGTCATAATTTTGAAGATAATTGGTTGAAATTTAACATGTGCGATTCATATGATATAAGGACGAAGCCTATTGAAATTGGTTATGATCGGTCCACTATTTCATCTAGCCCCCATACAAATGTCCTCCCGAAAAAGAGATTTAACGATCATAAATGCTTTAAATTCGGCACGAATAAGTTTTACATAAGTATACATTTTTGAGCCAAATTTCATGCAGATCGGTCCATAATTAACCGTAGCTCCCATATAAAGTCCACTTTTATCGTGTATAAATTCTAAACTAAAGTTGGTATCAAGTTAATATTTGATACCAAATATGTTTTATATAAGTACCAATTTTTAGGAGGATCGGCCCATAACAGTCCATAGCTCCCATACAAGTCCCACTTCCGGGAATCAACTTAAAATGCATAAATTACATAACATAACATAATACAGACGTATGTTTCATAGAAGTATACAATACGCTTATTACACCCAGAGAAATAATGATCACAATCGTGATCAGAATGAAACCTTTCAGTATCAATAGCGTATCAGACACGTGTGTGTTAAATTTGAAAATAATTTCTTATTTGCTAATACTAATTTTATTTTTACAGAATAATATTCATACAAAATGTAAATAATACATTTATATATCGATCATAATAATTTTCTAGTATACTTCATTAACCATAGAAACTACTTACGAACATAATTTTACAAAAAATCACATACAAATTTGAAAATGCTTAATCAAAATGGAAATTTAGTCCAAAAGTGAGGAAAAAACGGTTCAAAATATTATATAATTTTTCATATGTATTGAAATTTTTTGGGTGAATTTTTTACGGGGTAATTTGCTGACAGCCGTTTTATGGTTTATTACAAATTTAATACAATATCTTAAAAAAAAAAAATTAAAAATGAAAGAGAACAAAAAAAGTTACTTCTTTTTTTAATAAAAAAAAATTCAACTTTATTTTATTTTGTGAAGCATTTAGCCTTTTCTGTCTTTTTTTAAATTTCATTTTAGCCTCTTTTTTTCACCTCCTGGCAACACTTCTTACTAGCAGTCGACAATTTTCAGTATTAGCCTTTCTAACAAAACGAAGGGCCTTAATTTATAAATAGTTTCAACTTAGATTAGGAAATACCACCCACAAAAATATACTTTACAATAACCAGTAAAAAATTACATGACAAAGAATCGGGGGTTCAAGTGATGATGATCTGGTTCAATTTAGGTGAAACATGTATGATTTTAACATTAGCGTGTCATTGGAGTTCATGTTTTAATACGTAAATTCAAAGAAACGGTTTTACATACGAATGAATGCGACAAACACATGATTTGAAAACGATTTTTCATTGGTAACAGCTTTTTCTGAGAGCTCATTTAAATTATTTCCAAATATGAATAAAAATTTGTATTAAAAAAACGTAGTTTTTCATCTTCGAAAGAAATATTTTTATCATGGGACCAAAAATTGTATTTATTATTTATTAAAAAAAAAAATTTTTTTTGAAAATAAGTGAATGTAACAACTTTCGTATCACAGCTAAATAATATTTTTAGAGGTTCATTTTAATCACACCCATAAAGATGAATACTTTCGAATTTAAAAAGGCATTAAGAATGAATTTGATTATACTACTGATTTAGAAATCCTGAAAATGACAACCACTTTCAACCACTTCAATTTATTTTTTTTTGCTGGGTATTAATGTTATAAATGTTTGATCATTTATTTTCCATCTTCTTTAAAATATATTAAGAACATCAACGATTTTATCGGTCACAATAAAATGAAAACGTTCATGAATAAATTAATTCTTTGAAATCATTTATAAGTTTAAGAGAACAAATGTTGTTATACAATGTTAGAATTATTATTTTTTAATAAATGTCAATAAACTTTTAAAGTTGTTACCAAAGAATACAAAGAATGGAAGGCTTGTTAAAAAAAAACCTGACTAAGTCAAATTTTATTTATATGTATTAGTGCTGAAACCACTTTCACCACACATCATAAGCTCATATAGTTGCTCAAAATAGTATTAAAAAATTATTAAATATAATTCATCGCAATTATATTCGCAGAATTTCGTTAGTTTTCATCTTTTGATGCGGATTATATCCACAAATAAAAATATAGTTTAAAATTATTTTAAATTCTATTTTAGTTTTAATACCAAAAGTAGCAATTATGTTCGTTCAATTTAAAAAGGAAAGTAAAAAGATATAACAAAAAATATATATATATATATATATATATATTTTTTTTTTTGGTTTATGAAAAATAATCGTCTTAAGGGAGTTAAAATGCAATAAATGTGCTTGAAAAAAATAACAAAAATTTTGTTTTTTTTTAGTGAAAAGATGTTTCGCGAGGGTAATTTTTCTTAAATTTTAAAGAAAAAATTTCTTTATTTTGTATTGTTTTTCTCTCTCACAAGTGTGTTGAATTCATACAGAACTTATATGTGAGGAGAGAGAAATGTTGTTATAGGATCAATGTTGCCGTTTGGTTATTTTTATCCAAAATTAGTTATTTTATTTTCCAATGTGATGATTTTTTTTTTTTTTTTTTGAATTTTTGTTAAATCAAAATATCAGTTTTATTAGTTTTAAAAATGATATTCACTCTGCTAATATTGCCAACAATAAAAAAATAAAAAAAACAATGAAAAAAGAATGTGAAAAAAAAATTCATCGTACATTTAAAAACTAAAGTTCGCTATATCTTCTCATTCCAATTTTAACTGAAAATGAAGAAAACAATTCATATCAATAGAAAATATAAAGGTTTTCTAATATTTAAACAAAAAGTGAAATGGATAGAGAGATTTTTGTGAGAAAGTAACAAAGTAACAAACAACCTAAATACTTATAATTACAAAATAAATTACTATTAAAAAAGAAATGTATATTCGGTGAAGACCGACTATATGATATGCTACACTTATATATATGTGCCTTAAAGTAATACATACATACATTATTTGAGCCAAATTTTATTAACATACTAACATTTATGTGGAATTTTAGTACTTTTAACGGATTTTAGGGAGAGGACCCTCTAGAATTAATTTTAAAGCGATCCTTTTGAAACTGAATGCCATTTTTTATTGTTTTTATTTTAGGATTAAAAATGTTTTATTTGTGCAGATTTTTTTTAGAAATACGCTTATATGTATTTAAGATATTTGAGCTTCAAAATATTACTCCAAGAGAACATTTATTTGGGGACTAGGTGAAATAATGGACCAATTTCAAGCAGTTAAGTAGATTATGAGTCGATTGGTATACTTTTAGTGGGTTTCCCAATATGATACTGCGGGGTTTAAAAAATGTACCTTATTTAGTTATTAAAACTGTGCTAGGCAACATAATTAAAAAAATAATAAAAATTTAAAAATGGCAGCACAATATCAGTCCCTATGTATTTTCAATTGGACCACAATTTTGTACACAATTTTTAAATAAACTTATTAAAATTTAATATATATGAGTGCTTTGGTACATGAACGATTAATATTGGATCTTTGCGCCAAACCTCCCAATTAAATATCTTTTAATATAAATCTTCCAGAAAATGGGATTCATATTACCAAACGAGATTGGCTAAGTCCCTATAAAAAATAACTCTTATTTTGATTTTTTTTTAACACATAATTGTAAAAATCAACCTTACTTCCTATTACTGCTCGACCGAGCTGTTTTGCAATTCCAAATTTATTACAATCTGGTTTGCTTTCGATATCATATCATAAGGACGTGAGAAAAAATAATTTTTTTTTTTTATTAATCTTTATATCCCGACCCCCTACAGAATTGGATCAGGGACCACATTTTGATAAACATTGTTATAAACCGCTAAATTTTAGATACTTTTTTCTCCTAAAAACTAAATAAAATTGATGGTTAGTATGCAAAGTAATTAAAAATATACATATATATATATATATATATATATATATATATGAATACAGACTATATTAATTATATATATATATATATATATATATATATATATATATATATATGAATACAGACTATATTAATTATATATATATATATTAATTTTATATATATATATATATATATATATATTAATTTTTATATTTTTTTTTACAAAATTTTGATTAGAAAAATTTTTGCCGTGACAAGACTGTGTAGGAAATTGAACCAATTTTTTTCTTTGTATTCTTTGATTGTTACCCTAAGATATATGTATGTATGTCAGAAAAATGTATTTTAAATTATAATTTAAGCTTTTTTTATACAATTACTATTAGCTACTGTAATTATCATTGGCTTTATAAATTATACGAATCACTAAAAATTAAGTCACTAAAAATTATACGGCACTAAACATTTCTGTTAATTTTTTATTTATTCTTTAAAAAACTAAATCAAATTTAAATTTGGCGATTTTTGGCGATTTCTAATTAGCAAATTGACGAAAGAGGCACAAAAAAATCTGACAACAATGTCAGCAACGACTAAATAAAAAAGCGTAAGCATACGTGTGAATTTAACCAGCATAATTGTGCTATGAAATTGACATCCCTAGCCTATGTAAAAACCTGACATAAAACTTGAAATTTTAATATTAATTTAATTAATATTAAAATGATTAGTCATTAATTAATTAATCATTTTATCAGCAGTATGTGATAATAAGATATACAGATCTATTGATATATCATAAACAAATTAATTTACTGCCATCATCTTAAATTTCCTATCGTGTCCATTTGCTTAACACTTAACCAAAGCAGAGTATTCATGATTATTACAACGAAAACTAGAAAAAAAAAAATGTGGAAGTATGGTTGGTTTCAGGTGATTTGTATGCCTCAGTGTATTACACACAAACATACTCGCAAACATCAGAAAAAAGCAATAATTTTCTTACGGAAATTATATCATGTATGATTATGGTTGATTATAAATGATTATGGTATACAAATAAATAAATGAAAACTAAGCCAAAACATTTTTTAGCAAATTGTCTTTTAGTTGTAGATAAATTTTTGCAATATTTTTTCTTTTCTATCTATAATGTTAAGTATTTGTTTAAAACAAGTGTTTTAAAATGATTTATATTGTATTAATGTTGTAAAAAAAAGTTATTTAAAAAATAAATTTAAAAAAAAATAATCAATTGCGGTTTGTGTGAGTGTTTAAAAGTCAAACTCCAACTCTGTTTCTCATTGAGGTTGGTTTGACTAATAAATCAAACAACCTACTTATGAAATGTATGTTACAGTGGGTTATGGCAATGAAAATGCTAACAGGAGTTAAAAATATACACTTCATTTTAATAGACTAAAACTAGAAAGATCTGATCGTTTTTGAATATGAACAAAGAATATGTTTAATTTTATCAAATTCTACTTCTAGATAGAACTACGGAAATGCAGACGTCCCACGTTGGGGTAAAATGTCTCAAATGTGGCGATTAATTGAATTTAAAAATTAACTTTTCGTAATAAAAATGGGTATCGACTACAAAAGGACAAAATTATGTATCAAAAGCAATAAAATCCATTGGTCTAGGATGCGTTTTTTTTTATTGAGCTTTGGTTACAGAAATTTCGCAGATTTTAAAGTTAAATCATTAATTACAAAACAAATATATAACAGTTATAAAGAAGGTGGTTATTATTATACAGTTTTAAAAAGAGATTTTGATGCAGAAGCAAGCTCCAGTACCGATAACTAACCAGCCGCCAAGCGACCTAGACCTACAGAAGATAGTGATACTGATACAAATTCTGAGCAAGATTCTACATTCATTGAGAAACCTAACCATATTAATAATATTAATACTAATATGGATGTTGATCAAGAAAATATTAATCAAGAAAGTGGTTCAAGTCGTGGCCCGAATACGGAAGCAAGATCGGGTGGAGATTCCCCTATTGAGGGTATCACATGGATAAGACCAAGTATACCATGTGCATTTCTCAAAATCAAAAATATTAATTATTTACGGTTATAGTACTGAAAATATTCAAACTTCTGATACAATTGACCAAATAACTACACCTTTAGCATTAATACCTCTTGATTTTATACCTTTTTATTTAAGCGAAGCAGAGTATTATATGTTACCTACTACTGCAGAAGTCACTAAAGTAACTTGTCAAGTAACTCCTTTGGGAACTCGAACTGCATTTGATGTTGGATCCACAATTACAGGTACCGCAACACCTGAATATGTTCCGATTGGTTTAAAAAAAAAATTTTGTGGAAAAAATGTTAAATATACTTCAAATGGAACTAATCCAATGAAAGTTACTGGTTTAGAAATAGAAACTATTAATGTTAAAGAAATATATGAAAAATATTATAAACATATACCATCTAATGCTTTATGTGTACCTACACCTATAGAACAATATTTTGTACACGAATGGAATCGAGAAAAAATAACAGATAAAAATAAATATCCCGATTATATTGTACATAATAAAGGTAGTGTAAGTATGGATGGAAAAAGTTCATCAATTTTTATTAAATCAAGCTGTTGGAATACCAATAGCCAATTATGAATATAAACCTAAAAGTGGTTTTATTAAAAGAGGAAAAGAACATTTTGTACCTTATACACGTTAAAAATATAAAGTACATTCTACAAAAACTAGACCACATAGTCATGTTTTAAAATTTTTTCAAGCTGGAAATAAACCAATTTCTGGTGATATTGGTCTACATTTTTTTTAATATTAAACACAAAAAAAAAAAAAAAAAAAAAAAAACAAAATGTGTACTTTTTTATAAATAAAAGGAAAATTTTGAAATGGAACCATTGACTTCAAGTATTTATGTGTGTTTCTCCTTTCTCTTTTTTAATGGGAAATGAATTTTTACTTATCATTAATCATAGAAGACATTTTATCGAATTTTATTTGACGCTGTTTGCCCTTACATTGGCATGATGAAACAATATATTTATAAAATTATTGGTCAATAATTGTGATCAAATATTTGCTAACTGTGAACTTACTTCCATGTTTTTATAACACAAGCGCAAAAACGAATCGTCTAACTTACATTTAAAACAAAAACAAAATTTCAAAATTTATTTTTGTTTTAAATGTAAGTTAGACGAGTCGTTTTTGCGCTCCTGTTATAAAAACAGGCAGTTAACTTAATTATTTGAAAGTTTTGTTTCTTCTAAATATTTTTATTATATTTTTGAAAATTGTTCTAAAATACACTAATTTTGAATTTTGATGGAATGTTCTTTGTTCTCATATTTTTCTGAAAAATAGTACATATTGTCTTTTTATTATTCTGAAAAAAAAAAAAAAATCGTGAGCCTTAAGTGTAGACTGTTTTCTTTATTGCTTTATCAAACATTACACAATGGGGCAGAATCGAACATTTTTGGAAATAAAGCCGTAACTTCTAATCGGCTAGTTTACATAAAATTTCACATAGCCATAGCCAGAGGAGAATAAAATTTTAAGCTTGAAGGAAGGACCCTACATCTACATCTCAGGAGCGGAGCTAAGTGGGCTCAGAAGTACCTTTAATCTCTGACATAAAAAATTTTTAACCACAAATTTTTGTTTCCCACCTGATTTCAAAGATTTTTATATCACCTTATTAAAGCTCCTGATAAAATCTTTGAAATGATTATAATTACTATTTATCTCATATAATTTTCGAGTTATAAGGTGTGCGTTCAAATAAATCACAACGTTTTTTTTTTAATAAAACATGAGCGGAATAAGCTAGCATTAAAACTAAATTAACGACTTGTAGCATTTCTTCTCCAGATTTTTGTGATATATCATTTTATACAAAAATTAATTTCTAAATAGATTATTTTTAATATATAAAGTACTTTTACCATTAAACATACCACCCAAATAATACTCTCTCTCAAGTATGTATCATATAGTCATATAGTATATGTATAGTCTTCACCGAATATACATTTCTCTTTTAATAGTAATTTATTTTGTAATTACAAGTATCTAGATTGTTTGTTACATCGTTATAACTTTCTTACAAAAATCTCCCAATCCATTTCACTTTTTGGATAAATATAAGAAAATCTTTATATTTTCGATTGATTTAAATTGTTTTCTTCATTGTCAGTTAAAATTGAAATGAGAAGTTTATTTATTTTTTTTTTATTTATTTATTTAATTTAGAAACCTTTAGTTTTTAAATGTATGATGAATTTTTAGCACACCCTCTTTTTATGTTGGCAAGATTAACAGAGTAAATAGCATTTTTAAAACTAACAAATATAAAACTTGGATTTAACAAAAAAAAAAAAAAAAAAATCAAAATAAAAACAGTCATCATCTCCACCATGAATAATAAAATAACAAATTTTGGTTAAAAATAAATAAAACGACAACACTGATTGCATTACACCAGATTCTGATTCAAATATGTTTAAGTTTAAGGTGTGCGTTGTAATAAATCATAACATGTTTTCTTTTTTAATAAAAGATGAACGGAATAAGTTAGAATTAAAACTAAATAGATTATTTTTAATTTTTTTTAGGTGTGACTACTGAAAAAAATTTTAAAGTACATTTGTGAAATTTTTAGCGGCATTTCTCTATAAGAATTTAAAATTAATAATCACAATTGAGCACTTCTGGGGCCTTGTAAAATTCGCTTTTAACTTGGATCCAACTCCTTTACAATTACCAACATTCTGGGTAGTTTAAATAACTAATAGAGTCAGTGGGATTAAAATAACATTCCCAATTCTGGGTACAAAATTCTAAATCTGACCAGAAAATGTTAAAAACACTGTTGCAGGTCACGAGTGTCATCAATGTCTTTTTATGACGCCATTTGTTATGATTATTCGAGTTTATTCGAACTAAAGAAACAAAACAATCACATATCTTGTCACATTTTGGGTAAACTTGTCATACGAAAAATTGTTTTGTAAATTTTCATTGTTTTTAGTTCGATACTATTGAGTACCATTTTATTGATTATTCGGTATACAAAAGTTATACCTTGGAACAGGAGAAAAGTCAAAAATGATTTATGTTTTCCTGGCTAATACAAAATATTGAAAATACATTTATTTTTTTATTATTGAGGAACTTTGATCATTTTTTACCTCAAATTTCTTCTCAGCTTTGCTATTTAATTTTTTTTTAGCTTTGATTGACTAAAGCTTAGGCATAGCTTTAATATGGCTCATATTTCATTTTGAAGAAGTGAATACAACGTGTCATTACGGGGCCAAACTTGTTTGACATAGCTCTTAGGAACTTTTCTACTTTTTGGGCTTGGAATTAATTTTTGTATTTTTTTCTCTTTCTCAAACAACTTTCATCTCATTTTTTAGGTCCTTGTTAAGCTTTTTTTATTACCCTGAAATATAATACTTTTGTGACAATTTACTCAATCAATATTTTCTAGCAAGTTTACAAAAAAAGTTAAAAAAAAAATCAAAATTTATTTTGTGCATTTTTCTTTGACTGCTATCTGCATGCGGACGAACGATCGGATTTCAAGCAATCGATCTGCTGTTAAATCTGACATGTCTCTAGAAAATATTGTAATCAATAAAGATATTTAAAATTAACGGCAGCAAGAGTTATTACGAAAATTTTGTGTTATATTTTGAGAGAACTTGGTCGAGTTTTTTTCATTTATAGCCCAGCATTTTCGTTTGGCTTTATTATACGTTTCTGTAATTAGTTAAAAAACAAAATTATCTATCAAATAAAGAAAATTTGAAGTCGATATCTTTATTGAGTCCAAAAATAAACGATTTTGAATTTGAAAATTTACAAAAATTAATAAACAGACGAACACAGAAAAGTTTGTACATAAATATAAAAATTTAGTTTCACTGATTTCAGTTCATAATATTTAAGCATAATTTCTTAAGCATTATATTTATATTTTTATATTTTTTTTATATTTTTTCAAATGAATCAAGTCAACAAGAATGAAAAAATTGTTTAAATTTTCATTTATATCTTCAATATGTAAAAAAAATTTTTTTTGAAATTTTCTTTGGAAAATTTTAAGCTTTTAATGATTTTTAGCTACATTTTGGGAACAGAACAGAAGCGCTTTTTATCAAAATTATGTACTGCAGAATGCGAGCAAAACTATGCAAGTTTCTAAACATTATTTTTTTAACAGATTTTCCTTGGAATTTTGGCATTTGTTATTAATATTTTCAGGTATAATTATTTCCATTTACCATTTGCATTCAAATCCAATAAAACTAAATCAAAGATTTAACAAAATTTTTGCAAAATTCCTAAACTATCCACTATGAACAATTTAATAATATCTACAAAACAAAATTTTATTTTTTATGAAAAAAGTTTGGGAAAAAAATTCATGTTCGATTCGTAATATTTATGAAAAAAAAAAAAAATCAAACATATGAATTTTTTTTTTTTCAGTGAACGGATGGAAGGACGGACATCAGAATTATCTCAAAAAAAAAAAAAATCTCAAAATACCAAAAATTAATTTTCTTACTTATTGATCAATATAGAAACAAAATGTACCCATTAAAATATTTAAATCACTTTTCCCTGAATTAAGCGCCATTTTCGACCTTTTTCATTCCAACGTGAGATAGCTATTGCAGAAGCTGCAATATTAAGAGGATACGATTACACACATTCGTTACCCTTGTCCGGTTTTTTGACGACTCTTTGGTTAAGGAAAGTTCAATAATAAATCTTGATCTGAGATTATCTCAAATGTTGGTTAAAATTCATATGTTTGATTTTTTTTTTCAGTGAACGAATATAAGGACGGACATCAGAATTATCTCAAAAAAAAAAAAAAAATCTCAAAATACCAAAAATTAATTTTTTTACTTATTGATCAATATAGAAACAAAATGAAGACATTAAAATATTTAAATCACTTTTCCCTGCATTAAGCGCCATTTTCGATCTTTTTCACTTCAATGTGCAATAGCTATTGCAGAAGCTGCAATATTAAGAGGATACGATTGCACACATTCGTTACCCTTGTCCGGTTTTTTGACGACTCTTTGGTTAAGGAAAGTTCAATAATAAATCTTGATCTGAGATTATCTCAAATGTTGGTTAAAATTCATATGTTTGATTTTTTTTTTTCAGTGAACGAATATAAGGACGGACATCAGAATTATCTCAAAAAAAAAAAAAATCTCAAAATACCAAAAATTAATTTTTTTACTTATTGATCAATATAGAAACAAAATGAAGACATTAAAATATTTAAATCACTTTTCCCTGCATTAAGCGCCATTTTCGATCTTTTTCACTTCAATGTGCAATAGCTATTGCAGAAGCTGCAATATTAAGAGGATACGATTGCACACATTCGTTACCCTTGTCTGATTTCTTGACGACTCTTTGGTTAAGGATAGCTCAATAATAAATCTTGATCTGGATGTTACCCACAACTTTATCATCTCAAAAAGTTGTTTCTACCGATTTAACTAACACGTCTTTAATTTGAAGCCTGCTACATTAGTACACATTAAAGGAAATCCTATACATGATATCACATTTGGTGCACTTCAGTTGAGTAGTGAAAAATCTTATCTTCAGATGGAGCCTTCCGTAAATGAACCATTATCAGCGTTTGAATTTAGTTAGGTAACTCTTTCAATTTTTATACCCACTGTCCCCCAACTTGTTTACACAACATTGTTGTTATTGTGGTGCATATTTACAACATTTCTTTTCATTGCGGACAACCACAGCAACCAATCATTAATGCAACATGAAATAAAAAGACGTAATTGTCAAACGGTTTATAATCACCATTTTTTTTCTGTCTTATTGAAACTACATACATCATTAATACCCACTATGACCACAATAAACTAAGTCTACGTAGTTGTATACTTAGTTAAATAAATATTAAAAAAAAAAAAAAAAATCAAGTTAATAAAACAAACTAAATCAAAAATGTTGTTTACTGATCCGGTTACAATTTACAAGAGAATTCAATTTAATATGATAAATATTTAATGTGTGATTTTATTGCTTTTACTGCTTTATTATTATTTATAAATTATGTTTTTTTTATAAAAAAAAATTATAAATACCTAGTAATTGTTATATAGTTGTTATTGCTATTGTTAATATTATTTTTGTTGGTATTGTTGACATACTACCACAAACCGTAATGAGAAATAGCGGTGAAATTATAATCATTAGAAAATCAATTCAAATAGATATAACTGTATCAGTTATACTTAGTATTTGTAATAATATAATTAGTTAAAAAAGAAGATGAAGACAGATAGAGTCATAAATTATCAGGATGTAATTATTGGTATGAATGGACATAATGAGATGAATGTGTCATTGGAATGTGAGATAGGAAAGACATTGCAAAAATAATTAAAAGACATAATAAAATTTATAAATGAATCAGTAATAAAATATAACATTAATTTAATGCTCAGCGTATTTTAAAGTTGTATAACAAATACTTTTAAAATTAGTGGGAAAATTAATAAACATCCTACAATATCAATTGCAATTATTGGGCTTTTGTGGACTTAATGTTTAAGCACAATAAGACCGGATTCCTTTACTTAGATGGCAACGGAAAATAAACACTTTTATTTATTTTCTTTTCATTTCTTTTTTACTTCAAACTATTTTCAATTTTGTTAATGAAATTTATATAAATTTTTTAAAAATATGGTAATATTTTTTGTAAGCAAATAAAACGGCAAAAAATGCGGAGAAATTTTAAAATAAAATTTATTTTTTAATCGAGCCGCATTTTATGGAAATTTCAGGACCGATCTTGTTGTGTTTATACATTTATTGTTAATGAGTGTTGAGCATGTTATGTTTTAAAATAATTCCTAAACTATTCTATTGTTATAACAAAACAATATATTGTTTACATGAAAACATTAAAACAGTAAAAAATCGTATAATGCAGGAAGTGTGGATAACTTCAGCTGAGAGTATTATAGGTTTTGACATATTCTCTGATACAGAACCCAGAGTGAATGCCATTCGATATTTTACAAACGCAAAGCAGTGACAGTAATGGGATTTATGACACCATTGTGCCACTTTTGACACTATTGCATTTTAGAAAAAAATTCTGCATTTTTTTGTATTAATTAAAAAATAAAGTTTATTCAGTCTTCACACTTCTCAATTCTAAGAGGACATACCTTTTCGAAGTGATTAAAGTTTGCACTAAATGATTTTGCGTAATACTGAATACAGTATTGCCTACTATAACAGTAAGAGCAAAATATTATTAAAGTGCAAAAGATTTCGTTTTCGAAACATACAACATACGTAGTAAGCGGGATATGAATATAAAAACCAATTTATGTAACAAGAGATTTTCACTTGCTTTTGAGATTTTATAAGGGAAAATTACACCAAGTATATGCTATTGCCATTTTACTTTTCATTTCGAGGAATAAAAACTAAACTTGGAACTTATGAACACTTTTTGGCAAATTTCTGTTAAAAATTTTATCATCTTCTTCTGTAAACATATAATATATTATTTTCTGTTACTGCTTGATCCAGTTGTTCTGAAATTCTAAATTTAATAAAACCTCGTTTACTTTCGCTATCATATTGTGATTCACACGGTGTGAATAATTTTATTTTTATATAAATTTTATCTCGCGAACCCCTACAAAATTGGATCAGGATCCACCCTTTGTTAACCAATTTTCAACTGTTCTTTCAAATCCTTTTTGCTTATCTAAGGCTTACGATTAATATGCAAAATATTTAAAATATGGTTATTTTTTTCTTAATTTGGCTAATTTTTTCTAAAATTTGGGATAGAGAAAATGTTTTGCCATGGCAAACCTGAGGACGGCACTTATTTGCATCATTTGTTATGAAAGAATTGAAGGAAGATCCCACGTGTACAAATGTCTTGCTAGACCAAAAGTTTATTCGATAATTTCCATTTTTTTACACGATATTTATTTGATACATTTCCCATAATATCTGTGAATTTTATTAAATTTTCATTTTAAGAAAAACTAATTATTAGGGCAACAAAAAATATGCAAAATCATATTTTTTCCTGGGCTTCAAATGAACCAAACTATTAGTTATTTATCCGTTTCAGACAATTTAAGAATTTTGGCCTCGATTTATACATTTTCGCATATTTTGATCCTAATAGCATTTTTTCCATATTTATGGCTCAGCTGCATATTTTGCCATATTTTCATAGAAAATAGAGCATATTTTAGTCATTTAAATGACAATTTTCTGCATATTTTATACTTAAGAGCATAATTTTGCATATATAACACTAAAGAGCATAACTTTTCATATTTTACACTTGAGTGAAAAAATTTTACATATTTTGCAAGCAATAGCATTTTAACGTTTTTCAAATCCTATTCCCTAATAATTTTCATTTTAAGAGCATATTTTAAGAGTATTTTTGTGCGCGCATAAAACACCTTTTTAGAGCATATTTTTGTTTTCCCTGCTAATTATGTTATGACAACAAAATTTAGCTCATAGTTACTGAGAATAATAGTAAATGTCAAAAAAGTTAAGAGTAATAGTTATTTTTTTCTTTTTTTTTTTTCACGTATAATAAAGGTTATAAGCCTTATAGTGTGCACGAAGTCCTAAGATTCGTAACACAATTCTGACTTATTTAATCTTTGAAAACCTCAGATGATAAACATTTTCTACTAAAAAAAATTCTTTTAACTAAATTAAAGTCATATCTTCGCTTTTCCATTAAACCAGCGATAAGAAGATGATCCCTACTGATGCTGCAATGCATTGTGTTGGTGGAAATTATAATTATCTGCAAAAAAGTAGATGGGATTGGAAATATTACATAGCTCCTTAAAAATAAGCCCTAAATTAACGTTGAACTCGTTTGATGCAACACAGTCAATAGATTAACTTCACCGGCATAGTACAAAGTGCTGAAGAAGTCTGCACATGCTGTGATACCATCCTGCCCCGAAGGAACTATTAATGACTGTTTTTCATTAAGCACGAATTGCTTTCTAATAACTGAACCAATATATTAGCTTCATCAAACATTTAAAGCCATATTAAAAAAAAAAAAAAAAAAAAAACTTAATACATAAACGATGATTCGCTTAATGTACCTATAGTAAACCATTGTTAACTTAAAATATTTTAGTGCAGATTCGACCCTACATCTAAGCTGCTTTAAGATTATTTCCGTTACATACATATTTCAAGAAAATGTTATTTTTTTTTTTTTTTTTGTATTCATGCGTAAATTTTTAACAAAAAGGTCACATTTTTAATTTCCGGATGTTAAGATTCGTTCCGAAATTGAAAAATGAGCCAATATAGCAGTTTAAAAAAATTTGTTGCACATATGTTTAATTTAAGATATTTTGTAATAAAATCATAAACATTAACAGGAAAAAGTATATTTTTCCTATTTTGGATTAAAATATCAACATTCCGAATGCCCGCATGCCAACCAAATGTTCGCCACAACCACATATTTTCGACTTTTTCTTTGTTTACTGTTTCCACTTAATTCCAAATAGTACATTAATATGTACAAGGCTTAGATTAAAGTGTCTTTAATGTAATGGCTTAAAAAATACGCTTTTATGTACCAAATATGAAATAGTGATATTGATTTTATCACACAATATTCGTTATTCGGATATTTACGATTGCAAGCAACTAAAATAAAATAAAAATATTTCATTTATACATAATTTATTTACATAAGCTAAATAATGATTTTTTAATAAAAAAAAAATAATAATTTATCACAAAAAACGTACTAGGACATCAAAAAAAAAAAATAATAATGGAATAAAACAGTTAACGAATAATTTATTCTAACTATTCACAACATTGATATTAAAACTAGGAGAGAGAAACTGAGAAGGATTGTCTAAATAAACAAAAAAAAAAAAAAAAAAAACAGTTTATTAGTTAATGTAAGACTGCAAATAGTTTTTGAATAAGATTTTCTTAATAAAGACTTTAAGGGCTAAATTGCGTATTTTCTAGTTTGTACTTTAAATATAAATTAATTGCCTATCCCACGATGTCGAAGGAAAAATTCTTTTCGACAATTTATATTGAAAACAAAAAATAATTTTTTTTTTTTTTTGTGTTCACATAATTTGTCGAAAAGAATTTTTCATTCGACATCGTGGGACAGGCAGTAATTTTTTTTGAATACGTCTGTTATTCTTTAAACGAGTAGTAATTGCGGAACTAGCATTAACCTTAAAATTTTTAACAAATGACTAGATGTACCTACTGATCCGGAGAGTATTAAGAACATTAGTATAAAAACGCCTCGCCATTTTGTGTAACAAATGAGCATCAATATTTTTATTTTAATTTTATTTTTAGCAAATAACAAACTTAATATGCTCTTCATAATTACAGTACAGCTCAAAACCAGCAATTAGTAAAAAAGAAGTTAACTGGACAATATTGTCGCAATTTAGTATATTTAAACGCTTAGTAACTACTGAATTCATTTTATACATTATTTTTGCCAGGTGTAAATGTATTTGTTTGTGTGAATACATCGGATTGAAATGTGGTTGGTTGGTTAGTTAGTGCAACTATTGTTGCAGTCTTATTACAAACTAATATTGTTATTATTGTTGCTGCTGTGTAAGCGCAATCATATTACCAGAGTTTCAAAATGGAACATTACGTATTTAGTATTAATAACATTAATATTAAAAGTAAATTGAAGGTCAAACCACAATGTTATAAATATTTTATACATGTACACAGTGAATGTCGAGAAAACTATGTATGTGTAAATATTTAAATGCACAGAGTAAATTTTAATGCGCTTGAATTGTTTAATGAGTTAATAGAATATAATTTTTTTTTTTTTTTTTGCATTATTATGTAAAATTATTTTTATAGAATTTGAGGTTTACATATGTATTACATTTTAATTGTGGTAAATTGTAATGTATATAGTATTTTTTGGATAATATAAATAATTTAAATTGATATTAAATTTCGGTGGTTAATTAACACAATTTAAACAAAAAGTATTTTTTTGTATTAAGGGGGTTATAACTTATGACTGTAGATAAAGATTCTCAATATAAATAGTTACCTTTTTATATAGTAAAAAAAAAAAAAAAATGCCAAAATGAACATCATATGAAGAAATGAATCTTGGTTAAGGTAAAACTTCAGAGTTTATGTTTTACAGACAGCTACTATACGTTCAGTATTCATATATGAAAAGACTTATTGGACAAATCTGAAGGATTTTCTAAACAGGAATTTACAAAACAACAAATGACTAGACACTCCAACAAAGAAAAATTTTGATTAAAAAACGATATAAACACTGGTTTAAGCAGACGTGCAGAATCGCAGTCAGATCAAAAAAGGAAGCATTCCGAATTTACCAGAATAACTTAACTTCAGATACTGATTCGCTGTGCAAAAACGAGATATTCATGTGCCAAAGTATAAGACATGAAAAAGTTCTGCACAAGCAGTGTACTACAATTTCTAATGTGCCCAGAGCAGTAAGTACCCAGAAAAAACTTTGGTTTCCTGGTAAGCTAGCAGGTATAATTGGAAACAAAAATAAACTACTTATTTTTTGCCTGAATAACTAGTTATTTTTGTTCGACTTGTCCACAAATTCATGTAGTTATTTTTTGACTCTAGGGGTATTCAAAAATATGTACCTAAACGAAAACAAAATAAAAGAAAAGTAAACAAATTTAGCCGCCAGTGAGACTCGAACTTGGACACAAACTTACCATTCGTTTTTAATGACTAACGTCTTACTCATTACATCATCTCGCACATAGCTTCCCAAGCGACAAAAACTCTTTTTAGTTTAAAATATCTTTTTAGATATTTTGTTATAAAAAACTAACAGTTTCAGAATGTAGTTGAATCAACAACCTTCTGGTTGTTAATCCGGCGCTCTAGCCAACTCATCCACGTGATTGCAGTATTACTGTGCTATTATACTATTGAGTACTTATTAATGTAATACAGAGTAGGCAAATAATAATGACGCCTCATTACCAAGAAACTACTTTAATAAGTAGTTGTTATTACCGAAAACCAAAAATTTTTTGCTGGGTAAGAACTATTGACCTTGAAAAGCATTGTTTAAAACTCTAAAAACATCAATATAGAGAAACAAAAAATGAGGCAATGTTCTTGATTCTCAAGAGAAATATTACATAAGAAAATAAGAAATATAACTTGTGGGATGAAATCAACAGTTTATTTGAATTGATGAATACGCCGCACAGTATCTCAGAATCGTTTTTCATCGGCCAAAACTCTTCTTTTTTTTTTGATGGAGAAATGTTTAGAAACCAAAATGCTGATGAAGTGTTTAGCGGCACAGAAAATACGTGTTTCATTCTGCTGGTGTCTAATTGTAGCCCACAAACTTTGCTTTGGTACTGCCCAACAAAGACAACAAGGCAATTTACGATTGCAAACTTGTTTATGGTCCTTCGAACTGGATGTCGGCTTACGACATTACTGTAACCACATCAATAACAGCGTTTACGACGCTAGGTTCAATCTCTCTTTTACTTGACCCAAACGCTTGGTGCTGCTAACTGAATCTCACAAAATTGCATCTAGTGCAAGGCGGGCGCCATGTTTAGGTTTCAACGGAACCAAAATGGATAAGACACCACGAATGCTGATGAAGTGTGTAGCGGCACCGAAAATACTTATTTCATGCTGCTGGTGTCTAATTATAGTCCACAAACTCTGCTTTGGTACTGTCAAACAAAGACAACAAGGCATTTACGATTGTAAACTTGTTTAGAGATATTTTGTTGAATTTTTCTCCACTTTTAATTTCATTAAAATCAGTTCAGTAGTTGTTGAGAAATTTAAAGCTAAAATTGAGTTTTTAATTTTTTATAGCATTTAGTATAAAAATGCGGATTTTTTGTTTCTTTGAATCACCTTTACTTATAAAAAAAAAGTTATAAGCAGATAAAAAACAAAAATACTTTAATAATACCCAGGATAATTTTGTGAACAGGTTCCCAGTTTATCAATTCTGGAACAGGTTCCACTAGAGCCGATTCTTAAAGAACCAGTTCTACTAGAATCGGTTGTTTTTGGACAAAAACATTACGATTTTTTAAATATTTATTTCGTTTTTTATTTAAATAACATTAAGGACAAAAATTGTCATTTTTGTTTGATGTGTTCCCATCATTCGTATTGCTTGATCCTGGTTTTGGTTGATCTATAATCAACCCCTATTTGAGAAATTCTTCTTGAACATATTTCTTTTTTAAGCTTCTTAACTACTTATTGTTGTTGTTGTTTCTAATTAATCCTGTAGGTTTATAATCCAAATCGTAAATGATTTTTAGTATTTGTTGTATGAAAAAATTTTGGGAATAATTTCATTGAAATGGAAAAAGTGTTCCACAGACTGGTCCAGACAGGTGCAAAAGTATATATGGGTTTCGCCTATTTTATGGTAGTAAAATTTGTTTAACCCCTTTTTACCCTCAAAAGTTCTATTCCAAAGTCAAATTCAATTTTGACTAATTTGTCTTTAACATCATGCCACGCCCACAATTACCAATATTTTAATCTAACTTTTTCCACCTTAGTTTTAATATGTTTACTATTGAATGGCATTAAAATTTTGAAAATCGGTGTTAACAAAAATAAATTTCTGAGCCACCGAATATTTTCTAGCCAACTCTTCAGATAGAACTTTTTCTTATCGAGAGCTTCTTAAAGCACTTAACCGTTAAGTACAAAATCAAAGAAGAAAACTTTGTTTGAAAAATAAGGACCGACAAATCCTCAAAAAAAGGTTTAAAGTAAAAAAAAGCATCGGGAGGATAATAGGATAATTCGCCGATTTGAAAAAAAAAAAAAATAATAATAGGGGGAATTTAGTTGTCCAATGGTACGCCTAGATTCTGAAAGGAACTTTTGCTAAAATACTGTTCTATAGACTCTAACTCTTCTTCATCTAAACAACTTCAACAGAAAATATTTCGGTAAAGAATAGGATATCCAATCGATTAATCGTCATTAGGTTATCCGATAAATTTTGGTCGATTATCTATTTTTGAATAACGAATAAACCGAATAATTTGTGTCGAATAACCAATTAACCGAAATTTGGTTTTCTGGAGTTATAAATTTAGATTTTTTATTTTTTA
Organism: Protocalliphora azurea; assembly: GCA_932274085.1. NCBI lineage: Eukaryota > Metazoa > Arthropoda > Insecta > Diptera > Calliphoridae > Protocalliphora > Protocalliphora azurea. The sequence continues at coordinate 119,836,636 of OW026522.1, forward strand.
TTTTTTTATTTTTAAGATAAATTTATGTCAACTAAATCCTTTTTTAAAATTAATAAATGTCTTTTTTAAGCAAGTAATTTTTCATTATTTCTAAAGTATTAATAAGTGTACGTTTTTTGTGCTTTAGAAGAAATAAAAACTGCTTACAAAGATATTATTAAAAATATATCAAAATTAATTGTTCTAATTTGAAATTTATAGTTCTATTATTTAATTTGTATATATAGTTAATAATGTGACATACTTAATTCATAGTTCCATTTTCATATGAGTTCCATAAACCCTGTAGTAAATATAACAAAATGTCAAAAATTATTTAAAGATCTAAGAACTTTCTTAACTAAAATTTAAACTGGAGGAAATACAAACAAGGAAGGCGATCGAAATTGGTTTTTATAGATGATGATTTCAAAATTAGATGATGAGTTAAAAAATGTCTGCAAAAAACACCATTACTTTCCTATTAGGTCTTTAAACTAAATAAATGTATTTAAAAATGTAAATTAAAAAGTCGTGTGTATGAAAGTTACACGCGATATGTAAAAAAATGTAAATTAAAAATAAAGATACGTAAGTAAAGCCAAACTGTGTGGTAATAAAGATCTAATGAAAGGGAAATGGTAATAATAAAATGGAATGAAAAAAAAATACCTCTTTGGTGTGGTAAAATAATCATTTAATTACCACATGCTATAAAAGCAACAACAAAATCTCATATAGGTAATAACATAAAATAAAATTGAAAAAATAATTTATTATGTAAAACCACTTATAACTAGGGGTCGGGTTTTCATGAAAAAGCATGTCTTTTTTGGAACGTTTAAAAACTACCTTATGTAGTTATCTATTCGAATCACAAATTTTAATGAAAGATGACATCAATTTGCTGGTGCCTATTTTTGTATATTTAAATACAAAAGGATATTTTATTTTATTAACTCCCTCATCGTCAAACATCCCAACTAATTTAAATGTGGTCAACAATCCTCTTACAACAGTAACTCCAAAGCCTCTAAAAATTATTGCTCCAAGGAAAACCATATTTGCTAGCCGTTTTTCAGTAGATACAACAATAAATGATGTTGAATTCTATATTAAAACGAACCTTGGCATCGAAGATTATAATAATGTCCAAATTTACAAGATAAATGCGCGCAATAGAGCTTCATTTAAAATAATTGTCCCAGAAAGTATTTTTGATCGTCTCGTTAATCCACAATTTTGGCCAAAAAATACAATTGTTCGACAATTTATTTATCGTGATGATAACAACGTAATTCTTCCCAGGGCTTCTGATCCAAATCCAAAAAACTAATTGAATTAAATAATCCGTTAAATATTAATATTTGTCCAGAAAATGATTACAACTTCTCAGCTATCTCCATCGCATACCAAAATGTTAGAGGTATGAACACAAAGTTAAAATCCCTTTATTTAGAGAGCTTTGATATTGAGCATAATATCATTGTACTCACTGAAACGTGGCTCCGAAATAAATCTGATAAAGAAATTCATAATTCTGAAATAATGTGCAGTAAATTTCAAATCTATAGACGTGATAGAGTGGGCAAAGAAGGTGGGGGAGTTTTGATTTCTGTCTCAACTCTTTTTCCTTCAGAAGAAATATTTTTTAACAATGATCAAAATATTGAATTTATCGCCGTATGTGTTAAAGCTAAATTTAGAACAATTTTTATAACTTGCTCTTATATTCCTCCTGCGTCAAACATTCAAATTTATGAACAACATGCAAACGCGATAAAATTTGTAGCTAATCAATCCAAACCTGGAGACTCCATAATTGTTCTTGGTGACTTTAATATTCCAAATATTAAATGGTGCGAAACTCCTGATTCATGCTTTTTAAGCCCATCAATAAGATCGGAAACATCTATTGAATTACTGGATGCTATTGCTGATTTGGGACTATTCCAAATAAACAACATAGTAAACAAGCTTAGCAAAATACTTGATCTTGTATTTGTTGATCAACCTGAAGAAATTAATATTCTTCGCATTAATCCATTATTAACACCCGAAGATGCGTATCACCCCACTCTTGAAATAAGCGTAAACGTTGAAACAAAAATATCATTACAATCCAATGTAAATAATGAGATGGTTTTTGATTTTAGTAAAGCTGATTATTCCAAATTAAATCACCTACTTTATTCTGAAAACTGGTTTGAATATATTCCTTACAATAAAGTATGCCCTCGTAATATTGACATCATTTTGAATAAATTCTATGATGGCTTATTTAAATGTTTTAAGAAATCAATACCAATGACCAGAAAAAAAATTGCACATGGACCGCCTTGGACTACAAAACAGCTCAATGGCTTAAAAAATTTGAAAAACAAACATTATAGAAAATACAAAAAATCCGGTTTACCTATTGATTACATGAGGTACTCCATATCAAGATCAGTTTACAATTCGGAAAATATCAAATGTTACAATAATTATCTTTTTAGGGTGAAAAGAAACTTTAAAAATAATCCAAAATATTTTTACCAGTTCGTAAATTCTAAGCGTCGAGTTTCTGAATATCCGTCCATGATGAAATTTGGAGATAAAGAATCCTCAAACGATGCAGATATTTGCGATATGTTTGCTGCTTTCTTCTCATCCGCCTATTCTGATAAAGATTCACATGAACTTTCCAATTATCCATATCCAATTCCAGCTGCAACCCTTATAAATTGTCCAACATTAGATAAATCGATGGTACTGAGAGCTGTACAGAATCTAAAATATTCTGATAAATGTGGACCTGATGGTGTTCCAAGCTGTGTTCTTATAAAATGTTTACATTCTCTTATATCTCCAATAACATACTTATTCAACATATCAATATTTAGTGGTTACTTTCCTGAAGTTTGGAGGAAATCTTATATTATACCTTTGTTTAAATCCGGTAGCAGATCCAACATTTCCAATTATAGAGGTATTGCTAAATTAAGTGTTATTCCAAAACTTTTCGAAAAGATAGTTACTGAAATCCTTTCGCATCAAGTTGTATGTTATCTTTCGCCATTTCAGCATGGATTTAAAAAAGGATGTTCCATTACTACTAACCTTTTGGAGTTCACAACCTCAGTTATAACCGCATTTGATTCCGGTTTACAGACAGACGTAATATACACAGATTTCAGTAAAGCCTTCGATAAAGTAAATCACGATCTCCTACTGTTCAAATTGGATAAGCTCGGATTTTCTCCTGTTTTCCTTAAATGGATCTCCACATATCTTAAAAATAGATGCCAATGTGTATTATTCAGAGAATGTACATCAAAAACCATTCCTGTTTTATCTGGTGTTCCACAAGGTAGTCATCTCGGCCCCTTACTATTCCTAATATTTATAAATGATCTACCAGCTTGCATTAGGAATTCTAAAATATTAATGTATGCTGATGATGTAAAGCTGTTCCATAGCTTTAACTATTCCTATCAATGTTCCTTACTCCAATCAGATCTTGACAATCTTTATGATTGGTGTATGATGAATCTAATGGATCTGAATTTAAAAAAGTGTAAACACATGATGTTCTATAGAAGAAGTCCAGTACTCTGTAGATACACAATAAATGAATATCAACTTGATCTAGTCGAAGAATTTCTTGATCTGGGTGTGTTGCTTGATTGTAAACTATCCTTTAACTCCCACGTTTCACAAATCGTTAATAAGGCAAAAGGAGTTCTAGGTTTCCTCAAGCGCTGGGGAAGAGAGTTTAATGATCCTTATGTTTCCAAGCAATTATTCATATCTCTTGTAAGACCAATCCTGGAATATGCTTCCGTGGTCTGGGATCCTCAATACGAAGTTCATATAAAGAAAATTGAATCGGTCCAGAAACAATTTCTCTTATTTTGTCTTCGTAATCTTCCATGGAATCCTAATATTAATTTACCATCATATGAAAGTCGATTACAGCTTATTGATCTCCCTACTCTTGAAAGTAGGAGAAAATATATGAATATTTCATTTGTAATTAATTTAGTAAACGGTTCAATTAATTCTGAGTTCATGCTTTGTAAGATCGATTTCGTAATCCCAAATCGTCCAACTAGAAATTATACTCCTTTAAAAATAAAATATTTTCGAACCAATTATGCCAACTTTGATCCCATGAGACGTATATGCAATCAATTCAACAGTTACTATCCATATATTGATTTCTCATTAAATCCAATCCGCATTAAGAGGAATATTTTTAACTTAGTTAAATAATAAGTTTTTGTTATTGAATAATTATGAAAATATTTTATTGTTAATAGCTTTAAGAATAATATATATGCTAGCCTGTAAGAAATTGTAATTTCATTGGCTATTAAATAAATAAATAATTAAATAAAAAATTTTGTATAATAATGCATATTAGATTATTATAAAAAATATAACAAAATATGCTTTTTTAATTAAATATACAAAAATATACACTAATAAATCGATGGCATTTATCATTAAAAATTGTGGTTCGGACAGGTAACTACATATGGTTCCGAAAGACATGCATTTTCATGAAAATCCGCCCCCTAGTTATAAGATATTTTATATATGTTTAGAATTTTTCATATTTTACTTATCTTTTTGTTAAAAAAATATTGTATAAGCTTTGAACTCTGTGCCAGCTGATCAAATGCAATTTAAAAAAGTAAGCAAACATTTCTCCAACAGAAGTTTTAATTAAAAGTTATTTTGTTAATTAATATTTCCTAAATTGATAATAATTATCAGCTAATTTTTTATGAAATTTGTTAAGAATGTTACGCTGAATTGTAAAGAAAAGTTTATTGAATAAATTCTTAGGCCCGGTTTTATACTGTTCCCTTAGTGTATACCTAAGGGCAAATTTAGCTAAGAAAAATTTAAGCGAAAACTCACTCTTAAGGAATATTTCGTTTTATAATTCAAAACGAAGTTGGCAAGAAAATAAGCAAAAAGCTTTGAGCTTTTATGTATTTACAATAGTGTGGTCCAAACTTTCCACAAACATTTTCTTCAACTCAAAATCATAGTTATTCAGTCTAAAATGTTTTTCTTAATTATGTTAATTTTTTATTAAATATCTTTTTATTTAGGTTGCTGTTGGCTTATGGAAATCCAAAAAAAAACCTTAAAGATACCAAATTTACTTTTTTGGGCAAAACATTTTTCGATGCCTTCCTAATATGGCATCAAAAATAAATTAAAAATTCGAAATTATTTCGAAGATATGAAGAAATCTGCACCTCATTGGCTATAAAATAAAATAGGTGTTGATGGAAAATATATAACCACACAGAAAATATAAATTTGATGGTTTGTTTGAAATCTTTTCAAAATTTTAAATAGTTTGTATTAGAATTTGTATCTTTATTTATTTTTGTTTATTTTCAATAAGTATTTTTAAAGACATCAGACAGTTTTAATACTTAGGAAAACCTTAAGGGATGGGAAAAGAATACTTAAGTTTTTAAATACCCAGCAAAAAAAAAAAAGAACATCCATAGAAGCCAATAAGATCCTGAATTTGTGATCTAGATGTAGTGCAAATTCGTATCATTTCCAATGAATTTAACATAGGTTTGTCATTGGAAGATATTCTCTCTCTTTTGATACCAATTCACTGAGTAGGTAGTCATGTTCACGATGTCATGTAGAATTGATTTTTTTTGTACTTTTTTATCAATTCAAGGAAATTACTTTTAATTTTTATATAAACCAAATATTTTTTACAACAAAAAAAAAAAAAATATGCATAACAATATTTTTCATTTGATTAAAACAGTTATTATTAAGTAAAAAGTATTTGTTCAAGAAAAATTTATCAAAATCGCTTTTTAATGACATCTTTGGATGATGCTTTTATAACTTCTTAAGCACAAGAAACCATACACTTATTGAAATTTTGGAAGTAATGAAAAAGTACTTCCTCAAAAATGACTTCTATTTATTTTTTCTGTTTATTAAACAATTTTTAGAACTTAAGTAAAATTTCGCAACTAAATGCCTTACATTTTAAATAAATATTTGCAAAAAGTAAATTATGAAAACATGTTTCTTGTTCATCATCCAAAAACACCAATTATTTGAATCGAAATGCAATCAGAAAAAATCACAATCTTTGTTAACCATACATGCTCAAATTAATAATTTCATCTTGGATTTGAATCCTTTTTATCTTTGAAAAAAAAAATTATCTAATCCGATTTTATTTAATTTCCTAGATCTCAATCTAGTTTAGAAATAATTATTTCGAAAATGTGTACTGTATTCATCGTGCAGAAATAAAATCTTTTGAAAAAATAAATTTATATGGATAAGCATGGATGAAATCACAGATATTACCGGCCGATATATTGTAAATGTAATTGTTGAAGCGAGTAAATAAAAGTTTTTGATTAATATTGTACAACTTGAAAGTGTAAACCTCGAAACAATTGTCCGTATAGGGAGAAAACAAAAACTTACGAACAAAAGAATTCCATTTTTGATCTCATCACCTCCGATTTTTATAAAATTTGGTATAAATACTCATTCTTCAAAATTTTCAAATTCATTGTAGTTTAGTTATTATCACATTCTTTTTTACATATACAAATGGTTTCGTTCAAAAAACATTAGACATTTTCATTTTATTACTGAAATAAATGAGTTTTTGCTAAATATCAGAGACCAAAAATAATTATTATTTAAGAAATTTTGTATAAGAAAAAATCAATATGAAGTATAAGCATTTGTCATTACACAGAAATAAAAATTATTTCCGATTTAAATTTTATGCATTTCAAATAACAATTACATTGTGTTAGTCGCAAATTTTAACAAGCTGGGCAATCCACCGGTAAAGCTAATTCGAATACGCTAATTTAACTGTATAAGCCCTATTTCGAAGTTAGCGCTCGTATTCGCTATATTTGGCTATAAACTTTATTAGGGAAGTAGCACAAATTATATAAAAATATAAATAGAAGGGATATTATTTATGTAAATTAAACATTAAATCGATTGAATATATACACCAGTGATAAATTAAATCAAATCGATTTTTAATGTATTTCTGTTTTAGTTTGAAAAATTGCTCATTGGTGACACTAGCATCCTAATGAATTGTAGTAATCATAGATTAATAACTAGATATTTATGTGAGAGAGAAAATCTGATTCAATTGTCAAAAACCTAATTCATGCAAAAATAAAATACATGCAGTCACATATATTTTGTTTTTGTTTCTTGAAAAAAAAAAATTAGATTTTTTTTAATTTAGTTCGAAATGCCGCTCACATAAACTTCTAGTTGTATTCTATGGTAGTAATATTTTTTGTTAGATTAAAGTGTAATTATTTAGCCTTTAAAATATATTTGACAATAACCCTACATGCAAAATAATACGAAAGTATTGCTTAGAAGAAAAATTTTATTGCCATAATAATCATATTTGTATTACGGAAGTTTCCCCCATCGGGAGAGATTGTGTATCACATGCGCCTGGAAAAGAAATAGGCAATATTGCTAATTAATATTCTGGAGGATGTAATAAATATACAGAAAAATGATCACTAAATAAATCTTGAAATAATATAATAAAAATAACTTGTACATCTTGTAAGGAATGTACATAAATCTTAAATCATACAGTACGAATACTAAAACGCTTGCATGAAATATCCAGTGACGTCGATTTATTTTTATCCAATGGTTGCCCATCTTGTTAAAAAAAAAAAAAAAATAATTCTAATTTTGAAGTACAGTGTTATTGATAATTTTTTAAATAAAATTCAAATTGTGATATCTATTATCTGTCACAAAAACAAATCAGTCTAAAATTTTTATTATTTTTTTTAACAAGAAATAAAAATCATAAAATGATTTTAAATTTTTTGTGAAAAAAAGTCTTTTGCATTTGTCTATGTTACAAGTACGATAAACTGGTAGCTAGATAATTCGCAAAATTTCAGTCAGAAATAGAGTTTCAATGAATATCTGAAGTTTTATTTGAAGTAAGTCTAAAATTATAATTTAAAAGGCAATAAACGTAAAAGGAAAGATATATATATATATTGTACTTTTCAATGCACATATTTTCAAAAAATAAGTGATAAAAATCCGACCTCTACTTATTACATAAATTGAGTACAAAGTTGTGACACTTTGACAAAAGCAGAGATATTTAATTTATAATATTATAATAAAATCAATTTACCTTAATTAAATTTAAATTTTAAACTGTGTAAATATTCGTACCTGTAAATAGAATAAGAAAATAAATATAAATTATTTAATTGAAAAGTTTAATAAACTTAAATTTATGTGTGCTTTCTAAATATATTTGCAAATAAATCTAGGTAAATAGGCTTTTAAAAACATTTATCATGTTTGTTGCCTGAAAAAAAAAATACGCATAAATTTTTCAGTTCCATTTCCGTTTTGCCAAAAAAGCCAACGAACAAAGAAACGGAAGTCTTTATGCCGCCATTGCAAAATAAAAAACAAACACACACATATATGGGTTTCTATATTTTTGCAATGAATTACATACACAAGCGTAAGTATACAAATATATGTAATATTGTAATACACTGTAAGTTAAATGAGTATGTATGAATGGGATTTAAAAAATTTATTGAAAATATTTTTATTAATGTTCATTTTTGGAAATAAATTTGGAACTTTTAAGCGGCTGATTAGAGGAAAGGGGTCCACAGGTACCCTTAGAAGTGGATCTAAGCTGCCTCAATATTGCAAAATTCAAATTCAAAAATGTTTATTTTTCGTTTTTAACTAAATGAGCGAATTTGGATTAAATCGAACGAAATTTGAAAAACCGGACCAAGTTTTTTTCCGCTTTTTAATTGTGAAATTAAAATTTTTAGGGTCGAAAAACTCCTTGACTATTAGGTCATTAGTGAGATTTTTTTTTTTTTTTTTAGAAAATACAAAAATTTTAATCAGATGAAAAACAAAAGTTTGGCAGTTTGATATTTCATAGCTTCGCTAAGATAGGAAACAGATTTATTTAAAAAATGTTCTGCCCAACAGAGCGTTACAAGAAAAGTTTCCTAAATATATTAATTATATACAGTCAGGTTTTATCATAAATCTCCTAATACAGTTTTTAATCTAAAAAGTATTGGGAACTAGAATTTAAACTTCTGAAACAAATTGGTCCAAGTTCATTACTTTTTATTCTTTGTATGTTAACAAGATATATTAAATTTGCCCAGACGTGATCCAGGGGGGGGGGGTGAAAAAAGGAAATTACCCTCCCTCCAAAATGAATTTTTCAAGTTAGCAAAATTAAAAAGTTTAAAAAATTTATAAAAGGGAATGGAAAAATATAAATTGTTTGGACTAAAAAATTATTTATCAAAAATAATAAGAGACAGAATGAATAGCTTTACAATATAATAAATTGCTAAAGTATATTTACAAAACGAAAGTAAATAGGTTTGAAAAATTGGCACTTGCTTATTAAAATTTGTAGGAAATGCAAGTATTTTTATTTAACTTTTTATGAATTTTTATAAAACATTATTCGATTATCGCAATAGAGGAACAATTTTGTTATTTCAGTTGTATTTTTTTAGATTTCCAAAAAGTATTTCAAAATTATGTCATTAAATTTAAACATAAATTTTACTGACTATTAAAAATGCTATTTCGTTTATGTGCTAGTTTTATCAATTGTATAAAAATTATACTAATAATTTAAATTAATGAAAAATATTTTTTATTTTATAATATTTTTCTGCTAGTGAAAAATTTTTGCAATATTATTTATGTAATAGTAGTTTCTTAAATTAATATCATAAAAAGTGTATTTAACTTTGAAAAACTGTAGAACTTCAGTGACTTAACGCAAATATCGATGATAAACGCAAAGTTTTTTCAATTAATTTCTTAAATTAATTCTTATGACGGCTGGTCCACTTTATATAAAAAATTAAAACAAGCTTGCCAATATTTAATATATTCATTCAATTAAAGCCGAGTTAATAGTATTTGTAATTTAAAAACATTTAACTAACGTTTTTTTAATATATGGGACACATTTTTAATTTTGCGCAGGAAAGCAATTTCATAAATGTTATTGTTTAATATATAAGATTGCTTTTTTTCAAACTTTTTTCGTACAAAATAAATTATTTTTCCCAGTTTCTGAGTTCATAGGAAAGAGAGGGAGAGGGAATACTAAGATTTGATATACTTTCACTTTTCTCAGAATTTAAGAAAGAAAATTTTTTGTGTATAAACCCCGACCTAGATATTAAATTGTACACAATGATGATTTAGTTTTTAGTTTTTTATTCAGATTTAATTGAGAAACCTAAGTAAGAATAGTTATACATTTTTGGGCAAAAAATGGACATCACCTCCGCACCAAAGCAATAGCTAAAACCTTTTAGGATTTGTGTTTTTTTTTTTGGAAAATTTTAACAATATGGAAACAAAAATTTGTGTTTGGTACAGAAACTTTTTTAACGATCGCGAAAATGTAATATCGTATTTCTTAATATTTTTTCTTCGCTTATACGCAAAATTTTTGGTAATAATTCTGTATCTTTCAAGCTTCTGGTCGGATCGAATTGAATTCCAACAAATAATTTAGAAGATACAGATTTATTACCAAAAATTTTGCGTTTGGCCCCACTGTGCAATGTGTAGGAGCTAGCATCATCGTTATGAAGTATTGTACATTGTACGTATTGTATTGTAGTATTGTACGAATAAATTCTGGTGATTAACATATGGTGATTCATTTATCTAAAATTTAATTAAAGTTTATCAACATATTGTTGTTCTGTTAGTCCGCGTCGAAAGTCATGTCATATCAAAAGTCAATCATTGAATGAAATTAGTTTGGTTTTATAATTAATTTTTAGAAGACCACGATTCTCGCTTTAGGAAAAATAATTTTTATTCGCATTAAAAAATTTTATTCACATTTTAAGACTTTAAAAAAGTCAAACTTTATGTTTCCACTTGAATTTCGACAACTCTTTTCATATAAACATTTCCCTAAGTATTCCGAGTGTAGAGGAAGGGCAATAGCTGCATTCAGTTGCAGTAAAGAGATTCTCAACTTTTTTTTAACAAATTACTTACAAAATTCCTTAATGTTTGAGAATCTCTGCTCTCGGTTACAACCATATGCGTACATAGGTATGTATGTCAAATATACTTTTGGCTGACTTCTAAATAACCTGCCTACTTTTTTCTTTCTTTGCTGAGCTCAGTCTAGTTTCCTTTTTTTACATTCTGGCCTACTGCTGAAAGTATAACTGGCTTTTAGCCAAACCCAAACACTCTATTTAATGGCAAATAGTAAATAATAGCTGCAAAACAATAAAATAAAAATAATTTTTAAATTGATTGAGTAAAGTTAAAATTTATTCGTAAACAGTTGGAAAAAATTATAGTAAAACAAAAAAATTCCTGCTTAGCTAAAATATACGTAAATATAAAATTATTTAGCACAAAAGTTTATTTGATGATTGAAAGAATATAAATTTTAAATGTTTGTATTTAATATTGATTTATTATTTTTATATCCTCATTTATAAATTTCAAAATTATTTAGAAAATTATTAACTTTGTGTTATAAATTAGAACTAAAAAATAGTAAACATTTTTTAGAAAAGGAAATGAAATCACATCAGGATTTTTTTGTAGAACTGTTTTGAAGAAAATAATTTATGAATAATATAAGATTCTAGTGTCACGGTGTTTGTAATTGAACTCCTCCGAAACGGCTTGACGGATTTTTATAAAATTTTATATGTGTATTTGCATGGTATGAGAATAGGTCGTAAAGTATATTTCATATCGCTAGAGGTCGTAAAATAGTCCACAAGGGTTAAAAGCTCCCCCTACCTATATCTTTTAATCTAATTAGCCGATTTTCTTAAAATTCGTCATGCAAATAGTGTAACATTATTTAGGACGGGAAATAGGGCAAACGGGTGAAAGCTCCCCCTACCCATGTCTTCTTAATTAATTATCCGATGATAGTTTCAAGTCTTCAAGGAACTAAAGGCTATACAATTTAAAACTTAGGGCGTAAAATAAAGCAAAAAAGGTAAAAGCACGCACACCCATCCCCACATACTTACAATAAATTCGTTATTTTTTAATTAAAAACCAAAATATTCACAAGAAATAAGTTATATGACAAAACAACGCCTGCCGGGTTAGCTAGTTTATGAATAATAATTCATACCTTATTACTTAATAAAATTCAATTCATATCTGGAATAAGGCCCTAAAATTGCAAAAATGCATCAGTGTATTTGAAAAAGATAAATGCTCCATTTATCTTTTTCAAATACACTGGTGCATATTCCTATAAACGCTTTTAAAATGTATGTTTTTCTTTGAGGTATATTCGTTTCTCTAAACCGAAAACATTGTTGTGTTGTTACAATAACTCAGGATATAACGGTACTTTTTATGTAAGAAATATATGTTTCTTGCTTTTATTTTCTTTAATTTAGCAATCAAAACATTTTGGTGATCATTTCAGTGCAATATTACTATAAACGCAGTCGAGAAAAATTTGTCTAAGAAGTTAAACATTTTAACAGTTTTAGTTCTTTCTTTCATTTAAGGTAAGTTTCTGATGACAACATCTCTGTTTACTGAAAATATATTTGTTTTAATTGGAAAATTTCATCAGCTTAAAGAATGCCTAAAGGAACTTTTCTTACAGACCAGGAAAAAATTCAAATTCAATTTTTTCGTGATTAAACCTGAGAAATTTGACAAAAAATTAACCGTACGGGAGGAGGAAGGCTTTCTTAAGAAAGGGCAGAAATACGGAGTGCGAAAAAAAAAAAAATAACAAAATGGCAAATTAATAAAATAAAAGAAGAAGCCATCCGCAATAAATTAAATGCTACACAAACAAAAAAATAAACTTGATCTTCCTGTCACTTCTAAACATCATAACATAAAGTGGAAGAAACCAAAATGTAAGTTAATGTTAAAACAGCATCATAAGGAAAATCGTTTAAAATTTGTGCAAAAATACATAAAATAGACAGACGAGTGGAACAAAGTAATATTTTCTGATGAAAAAAAATTCAATTTTGACGGTCCCAATTCATATTCTTGTTATTGGCATGATTTGAGTCGAACAAAATTCGTACGTCGAAACGCAATTTCGGTGGAGACAGTGTTATGGTTTGGGCAGCCTTTTCTGTGGCGGGAAAATTAAAAATATGTTTTGTTTCGACTAAAATGAACTGTTGTAAGATGTTTTTCTCTCATTTATGGAAGAAATTGATGAAAGTTGCATATTCCAACATAATAACGCTGCAATCCATGTCTCGAACCAAACTAAATCGTGGTTTAATGAACGTACTATTTCACTATTGGAATGGCTGGTTTGCAGTTCGGAAGAAATGCACAGAATAAAACCATAAAGACAATAATGGAGTTAAAACTAAAAATTAAGCAAGCCTGCGAAGAAATTGAGTGATTTTTTTTTTTTTCAAAAATTAGTCGAATCAATGTCAGACCAAATTTTGAGATTTCCAAAGCAAAGGTTCATCAACACATTATTAATAATGCTAAATTGGTTCATTAGTTTAAGTGCGTATATAAGAAAATGCTATAAAAATGACATTAAACTACTAAAATTACAATAAAAAAAATTAATGTACATTTTAAGTTTTTTGTTATTTATTTTTTAAGTGAAGTCAATAAATAATTTAAAAAAATTAATTTGTAGCACATTAATTATTTTTTAGCCCCATTTTTGGTAAATTGATTTAAAAAAATTGATGTGCGTTTATAGGAATATGCACCAGTGTATATTCATGTCGTCTAATTCATTACTTTTAATGTAATTATATATTATTTATAAATTTTTGTCTGTCAACTTAAAGACCATGAAAACAAAATCACAACATGAAAATTATTGCCTCAATCTTACAAACTTAATAAAATATTACCAAACAATAAAAATATAAACTATAACTGAAACTGATGTCATATTTAACACATCATTCGTAGGCACAAAATTTATATCACTGAAGCATATGAATATTTAAATTAAAACTGATTCATAAAATTCATATAATAAAGATTTTTATTTTAATTATACTTTTATGTAATAAAAGTAAATAATAAAATGAAAATTTAATTAAAAGTCAAACAATGGAACAGAACATCAGTCAAAATCTCATTCCATTAGCATGAATATAAAATGAGTAACTCACAAATACAAAGATTAAATTTGTAATAATTATAATAATGAGTACTTTCAGGAACAATACAGTACTCTTTGACTTTATATACTTTTAAAACAATGGGGGCAATTCTTATTATTTTATAAAATTTTATTTTTATCTATATAAAGGAGAAATGTGTATTTGTTTCTGGATTTTATTGACGCAATTGTTTTGAAATTATAGGCTTTTTTGTCTAATTAATTTTATGTTAATGATATATTTTTTTCTTTTCTACCCTACACCACCATAGATGGTTGGGGTATTATTCGTTTGAGCTGATGTTTGTAACGCACAGAAAGAATTATCCAACTCTCGGGAAATCGGGATTGATTTTTAAATTTACCGAGATCCCGAGAATTCCCGCCAAAAATAAATAATTAAATATTTTTAAGATAATTCAGTTAAATGAAGGATAAAAAACAAATTAATCATAAAACGATAAACTTTCTTCTTTTGAAATATTAACAAATTGAAAATTAAATGAAGACTTTATTATATAACAAATCCGAAAGTCGAATCATTACTTTGGTTTCTATAGTGCCCTGTAGATAAAATTTCCGCGATAATTTTACATAAGCTTAATGTTAAGAGAGAATTTTACATATTTCTAAAGTCCTATTCTTTCCATGTTTATAACCCATTTTTATGAATAATGGTTATTCTCATAAAAAAAATGTAATTAAGTTCCTTTTATTTTTATGTTACACTATTAATCTATAGCTAAGGAAAATCTGAGCTCAAAAATTAATATATATCATGTTCAGTTCTTGGTCCCATTAAATTGCATGGTCTTGCAATTGAAGATTTTGTAGTTTATCTCATAAAAAAAAATCCATATACAGTTAATAGTTTGAATGCAAATAGGCCCACGTTTTCACTTGCGCTTTAAAAATGTATGTTGTTGTTTGAGGATTCCAGAAATTTTAAGAAGGTTTCTCTTACAATTTTCACATGGGTGCAAATTATATCTTCAAATCCTTTAGTAAATATAGTTTCCAAATATCGGATTTCACTTCTTACCTTTTTCTTGACCACAATGTAGAATCAAATTTTTTTCTTTTTAAAATATTCCCATAAATAGAATTGTTTTATTTTCTTTTATACAGAATAGAAAATAAAATATATACAGAAATGCATAAAGCACTCAGAAACTATCAAATATATTTAGATATTTTCCTTAAAGATATTTAAGCTTATAACAAAATCAAATAAGATATATATAATATATATGTATATTTATGCGCACGGAACAAAAAAAAAACGATATTATTTATATTTACATTAATCATAAAAACAATTCGAAGATATAATTTGAAAAATCTTATAAGACGCAAAAAGTTGGAAATGTTTCATCAAAAAAGGAATTTTAATTCAAAAAATTACTTCAAAACATTGGGTCATTTCTCATATGAAATCCAAATTTGTATGGGAATTTTTTGGAACATTTTTCATTGGGTCATTTTGCTGGCGGTTCTATGTTTTATAAATTTATTACAATACGAGTATTAAAAAAAAAAAATAAAAAATCAAAACCTAATAAGAACGAGAAATAACAAGTTTGTAGATTTAAAAAATTTTAACTTTTTTCTGGCCTTATTTTTTGGGAAATTTATTTTTTTTACTCTTTTTAAAGTTAAATTTTTTCTTTTTTTTCATCTCCCCTTAGCATACATTTTGTGAGTATTTCACTTAAACTTAATTTCGTTGTTTGTTAATAGAAGTATAAGGTGTTACATATCATTAGAAAGCTTATAAAAATTCGCGTATTTTGATGTTAAATTCTCCTCGTATAGAAACATTTGTAAGGGTGTGAAGATAAATACGACAGTTAAATACGTCCCACACAAATGTTTAATACGCTCCACACGCTGAATTGATTTGTTAAAATGAACAAAATTATTTTTTAAAAAAAAAAAGCTATATCGAAATTAAATTTTAAATAAAAAATCAAAATATATTTATAAAACACATTAAATTTCTTTG
Organism: Protocalliphora azurea; assembly: GCA_932274085.1. NCBI lineage: Eukaryota > Metazoa > Arthropoda > Insecta > Diptera > Calliphoridae > Protocalliphora > Protocalliphora azurea. The sequence goes on from OW026522.1 coordinate 119,852,841, forward strand.
AACAAAATTCGAAAATTTCAAGTGGCTCCAGTGGACATAAGGAGCAGACATGAATCGGGTAAGCGGAAGAGTGGAAGTAGCCTAGGACTAGTAGATTCCAGAAACGTATGTTCTATGTCCAGATTCCATCTGTGATCAGAGATATATAATTTTGAAAAAATTTGTTTTTTCTCTATGGTCATATGGAAAAATGTGGAATTTTCAAGTGGCTCCAGTGGACATAAGGAGCAGACATGAATCGGGTAAGCAGAAGAGTGGAAGTAGCCTAGGACTAGTAGATTCCAGAAACGTATGTTCTACGTCCAGATTCCATCTGTGATCAGAGATATATAATTTTGAAAAATGTGTTTTTACACTATGGTCATATGGAAAAATGTGGAATTTTCAAGTGGCTCCAGTGGACATAAGGAGCAGGAGCAGACATGAATCGGGTAAGCGGAAGAGTAGAAGTAGCCTAGGAGTAGTAGATTCCAGAAATGTGTGTTCCATGTCCAGATTCCATCTGTGATCAGAGATATATAATTTCGAAAAATTTGTTTTTTCTCTATGGTCATATGGAAAAATGTGGAATTTTCAAGTGGCTCCAGTGGACATAAAGAGCAGAAGGAAATCGAGTAAGCGGAAGAGTAGAAGTAGTCTAGAACTAGTAGATTCCAGGAATGTATGTTCTATGTCCAGATTCCATCTGTGATCAGAGATATAATTTTGAAAAATGTGTTTTTTCACTATGCATATGGAAAAATGTGGAATTTTCAAGTGGCTCCAGTGGACATAAGGAGCAGACATGAATCGGGTAAGCGGAAGAGTGGAAGTAGCCTAGGACTAGTAGATTCCAGAAATGTGTGTTCTATGTCCAGATTCCATCTGTGATCAGAGATATATAATTTCGAAAAATTTGTTTTTTCTCTATGGTCATATGGAAAAATGTGGAATTTTCAAGTGGCTCCAGTGGACATAAAGAGCAGAAGGAAATCGAGTAAGCGGAAGAGTGGAAGTAGCCTAGAACTAGTAGATTCCAGGAATGTATGTTCTATGTCCAGATTCCATCTGTGATCAGAGATATATAATTTTGAAAAATTTGTTTTTTCACTATGCATATGGAAAAATGTGGAATTTTCAAGTGGCTCCAGTGGACATAAGGAGCGGACATGAATCGGGTAAGCGGAAGAGTGGAAGTAGCCTAGGACTAGTAGACTCCAGAAATGTATGTTCTATGTCCAGATTCCATTGAAAAATGTGTTTTTCACTATGGTCACATGGAAAAATGTAGAATTTTCAAGTGGCTCCAGTGGACATAAGGAGCAGACATGAATCGAGTAAGCGGAAGAGTGAAAGTAGCCTAGGACTAGTAGATTCCAGAAATGTATGTTTATGTCCAGATTCCATCTGTGATTTGAGATATATAATTTGAAAAATGTGTTTTTTCACTATGGTTATATGGAAAAATTAATTTTTTTTTCTCCTCATATAGAAACATTTTAATATAAAGGAAAACCAGAAAAAAACATTTCGCAAAATTTCGAAATCTTGTGGATATGGTCCCAAATTTTTGTTACATCATTAAATGCACGTCCTAAAGGCCTTTCTTGTGATACTAAATTTTAATGATGTTCCTTTGGCAGAAATATGATGAAAATCCGAAAAAGGATATTTTTACATTTTTATCTAACTCACGAAAAGATAATGTCACAATGAAAATTTTGAAAAACGGTATCTTAGGATAAAGTAAATTTTCGTTTGGGCTGGGAACATCGATATCTTATTTTCTCTCTATACAAACGAGGCCATCCTAATATACATATTTTGTTTGAGATCAAATAATGATTTTATATCTATCTGAAAGATATCTTTTCAGTGGTGATTTTAAAGGAGTAAATAATCACAATTATAATTTACAATAAATATGTACTTTATGGAAAAAATTATTTCTCTTAAGATAAATTTTAAATTTGTTGTATGATCAAATTTCAATCTTGAGTTTTAAATTTGTATTTTGGTAAAAATCGTTTATTATTCTGAAAAAAATCTTATTTTGTTTTTGCTTAGAAAAGTATTTCGCTCATATGTCGGCTTTTTATGAAGAGAAAACTTCTAGCAAATGAAATTCGTAGCTCATATGAGGACTTTGAAAGTCAGTATGTATGTTTATTAGTAAAAATATTTCCTAAATAGCTCGAGGAATTTAAAAAAGTTTTAGTAAAAATATTTTCAAACTTTTTTTTTTTTTTCTTCTGACACCAACGTTTTATTAACGGAAAGTCTGTTCACGTTAATAATTTTTATCAATGCGCACAAATGTTGTAAAGGTTTAAAGTTTAAACTTTCAAAAAAATCTTAAAAATAGAGGTTTCGCTTTATCGAAACGAAAACAAAGCGATTTTATACAGCTTCTATGGTGCTATCAGCACATGTCAAAACTATTATATCAAAAACATTTTTAATTTTTTTTTTTGCACGATTTCGTAAATAACAAAAAATTTATATTTTAAATTTAAAAAAAAAAAAATTATGGGTAATACGGTTTTATTTATTTAGGACAAGTTACTAAACAAGTTAAGTGAACCGGTACTGGTGTGGAAAATATAGTCGTTTAAACATTAATACCCATGATAATATGCCAATGTAAGTTGGTATAAATGATCTATCTTTAATTTTATTATTATTATTATTATTATTATTATTATTATATATTTTATCATATAAATTTTAAATTTTAATTTGGGCAATTTCTATAAAAGCGGTAATTGTCAGTAGCGAAAAACATACGTTTCAATAATATTTACGCAAATTATATGGAAGTTTGTGATGATGCTATCCTATCCATGGTTTCCTGACATCAACGAGATGCACCTCAAACTGTAGAAAATCACTTCGTCTTTTAAATTCTGTTCTTAAAATTTTATTTCACTTATGCGCGCAAATGTTCTATCAAAAAAAAAAAAAACAGCGAAATTTAAAAAATCGTCAATTATTGGTTTCATTTTTTGTTACTGCATTACTTTTCACCACATAGTAATATGGTAACTAGTTATACAACATATGAATTTACTAAAACTTGTTTCCCGACTGTTTGATGGTTAAAGTATAAAAGATGTAAATTGCGAGTGCAAAACTAAAATTAATCAGTTTTTTTTATACTTTTAGCTTTAAACGTCTGCAGTTCCGTGAGATTTTATGCACAGAAAAAAATTATTGGTTAAGATTTTTCAAATAATCAGTTAATTATTTTTTTATACAAATTCCATTAAAGTATTAAATAATATAATCAACATTCATAATATGCAGCTATAAATTTTAAATTAAAAAAACGTTTTAGAAAATATTTTTTAAATGCAAGAAGAAAATGTAATTTAAGCCAAATATTATCATTTTCTAATTCCATGGGCTTAATTGTCACTATAAATATATCCATATGTTTCAGATGTGGTATTTACCACAGGAATTTTGAAAATGATTTGGTAAGTATGTATAACTTATTACAATTTTCGCAAATATACAAAATACCATGACAAGGCGTTGAAGAGCATTGAAAGGTAGAAAGAAATGTGATATTAACTTTTCGCGATCGTTAAAAAAATTCAAGCACCAAACGTGGTGAAATTTATATACTCATATTATTGTTTTGGTTTCAAAAATATTATAATTTCCTCCAAATTACATATGTTTTGGAAGCTTTGCTGTGTCCTCTTTGATATAAAATAGTTTGCCCCTGCAATCTCTATTAAACCGCGATATAAATATTAAATTTATAAATAAAGTAATTAATTTCATTTATATTAATTTTTAACAGTATTTTCCTCTAAATATTTAATGTCGACATTTTATGGTGTAAATTGAAATGCAAAATCATTTAGAGTCAATTTATTATAGAATTTGTGCAAAAATTTAAAAAATTAGTTAATAGTAAAATTTTTTATATTTAATTCGATAACCGATAAGTTTTAAGTCTTTTTGTTCCAAATGATTGACCATATTTAGATAATTTGAACTGTATACAAAAGATATAAAAATAAAAATATTAAAAAAAAAAATGTTTAAAAACATTTTAGAAATCGCGACCGGTGTGTAAAGTTTTTTGTCCAAATTGTTTCGAAAAATTGTTTTTTATTATCAGTGCAATATTGCATATAATAGCGCTATGGTATTTTGAGGTCTTTTGTATTATTTCTAAGAGATGTGGTATTATAGATATTTGTTTTTTTTTTTTTTTTTTTTTTTTTTTTTGGAAATAATAAGGACCCAATTTTTTTCAAAATTCTGATGTACTTATTGAGCATCTCTATAAAGGACTATTTCTGTATATTGTGTGCGCCTTCATAATTGATGATTTTCAAACAAGCAATCACTTACTACTTATGTATATAAATTAATATGTCATTCCTTAAGTGATAAAGCATTGGGCCGGAAAAATAGAAGTAATAATTTGTGTTAAAGTTATGATGTATTTCTCTAGAAGATTGTTCCCGTAAAAAAGAGGTAAGCGTTTACGTTGATTATTGACGATTTTCAAACGACCAATCGCTTATGATTCGTCATCCCCTAGGCTATAAAGCTTTCTTCAGACAATTATAGTTATAGTGATCACAATCTAAGAGCATCATATTATGCTGGGAACATATGATCATAACGAAAGATAGAAATGATTAAAAGTGATAATTATTATGATTACATTTTGTCATATTGTATATGATTTTATGGTTTGTTTTTTCATATTATGATTCTAGTTTTACATATAATTGAACAATTTTACTATATCATTATCCCATTCTATCAGATTATAATTTGATGTTATTATATTATTATCTATCTTATAATATTATTATAACACATTGTCATATAATGATTCCATTTTATCATATTATTATCGCATGTTATCATATAGTTATCCAAACTTATATTATTATTTCATTTTGTCATATTATTATTATTATTATTATTATTATTATTATTATTCCATCTTACCATATATTAAAATAAAACATATTAATAAACAAATTATTATTTTTATAAATTTTTTATTGAAAATAATAGAGAACAAATATATTGGCATATTATTTGTTTATTAATTATATTCATTTGTACCACTATATATGGTTCGAAAGCAAGATATATTTTTTTAACTAAACCCTTTAATGGTATGTAGTCAATATCTTATATTGATTGAAGTATAACCAAACCTTGTCTATTTATATTTATTCATATATAAACTAAATGAGAATTACAGTGAACAGGCAAACATTAAAAACAAAGTATATTTAAAAATAAACGAGTATTTAATTTTTGCACTAAATTTGGGAAAAGGACAAGTATTATATTTACTGGAAACATTTTATTGTCAGGAGAATAATAGTATCAATATTTTTAAAAAACAGAATATGGTTTAAGAACAAGGAAAAAGACTGCCATTATTTAATGGTTGTTGAAGTAATGAAATTTTTCATATTAATAAAATTTTGTTTCTGGTATATTTAAAAACATATAATTTTTGTATTCAATCATACTAAAATTTTTATTGAGTGTAAACATGAATACAGAGTTATTAAAATTCACGAAAATTAACAACGAGAACATAATACTGTTGTAGTGATCATGTTTTTTCTTTGAGTGCATGTTGGAATTTCCAGCCGATATTATAGTTCTTATCGCGCTTTCATGTGCAGTAAGAACCCATAAACGTGAGTCATTATTAATTCATATTATGTACACAGAAAAAATACGGTCTGTTAAACGATTTATGGGAGATAAAAATTATTCCAATTAATTTTTTAATTGTATCTATTATTATTGATAAAAATTCAAATTTTCTAATTTTTTTTTTACTATAAATAAAACAATTTATCGGCTTTCAATTATTTTTCTTATTGTATCAGTTAATAAATTAATCAAATATAAATAAAAATAAATGATAATTTTAGTAATTAAATATAAAATTTTTTTCGTAGGTTGAGTTTCAGTTAATAAAATAATTGAATATGTGTTATTCGTATTTTAAATTGGATTTTAGATTTTTCCATGTAAAATATGAATTTAATTTGTTAGAATACTTTGATTTTGAGTGATTTATTTAATTATAAAAATATTTGAAATTATTTTAAAATTATGATTAATTATTAAATTAAAATTTTTCGAAAATATTATTTTCTGTGTATATTGATATATATTGGTAAAAGTTTTTGAAATTAAAATAATCGAACATTTGCATTTTTATTTTATTTTGGTGAAAATGTAAACATTGAGTTAATCTTTTGATTATATTTGATTATATTTGATATTTCAAACGATTTTAGAGAAAAATACAATCATAAGTATATTTAATTTGATTAAAAAATTAATTGAAATTTATATAAAAAAAATCAATTATGTTTGCTTAATTAATATCACCATTTTGATGATTGTAGCAAAATCAAAAAATTTATTTATTGATATAAGCAATTTCGTTATTGAAATTTCATAAGGTCTAACAAAATATGTCAACAGTTTTCCTATTCTTAAAACAAGCTTTAGAAATACAAGGCACATAAAGTTGGTTTAAAATAGTTTCATACATTTTTGAAATTCCTCATATATATGTTAATTTCAATAGACAGATGGACATCTTTGTTTCAAATTATCTATCCATATGCATAGAAATTGAAAAAAGTTATAAAATTCTGAAGGGTACACAAAAAAATTTGAATTACAAGCTCCACATAATTTTAATAAAATATGTATTTTCTTTTTATCTTCGAAAATTAAGGTTATTGTACAATAAAATGACCGTCGTTTATATTACAAAATATTTTTAAATTTCAGGTCATTAATCATTGCCATCAACCATATATATAGTAATATTTTTGAATTATCATTGTTTTTGTACTTTTTTAAATTGTTCTTTTTTAATTTTTTTTTTTTTTTTTTTGTCTACTTTTTTTTTAGTACAATAAAATGTTAATATTTTCTTACCATTATTGGCTTTGATAAATAAATTGGCATGAGCATACAGACATTCATACTCGCTGTGTTTTTAGCAAATATATGACAATATGATGAAATGCATTTATTTATTATTGGAAACACCATCATTGATTGAATATGAATGAGTCTACAAGTATTGATGACAACACCACATGCAAGTGGTGAAGTATACCAAAATGGAAAATTGCGGCATAAAAATTATTTTGTGCGTCAATTAAAAATCAATATATTGTTTTGAAAATATAAGTTGCAAAAATTTTAGTCAATTCATTGTATCGGTTTGTTCCAGATAATTTCAGATAAATTTGCACTACTGCTGACAAACTTAAGGCAGCACACATCGACACGATTTCATATAAAGATTGGCCAAAAAAAAATGAAAGAAAACAAAACAAAGTTCTGTGAAAATCGGTCCAAAGACACGCTTACCTCCTTACCACCATCCTGAATTAATATAATCGCCTATTTTCTAAATTTTTAATTCTAATTAAGCAAAATTTGGTACAATTTGTTGCCTTGTCATTCAAACGAGGATAAAAATAAGTTTTATGAAAATCGGATCAAGGACACGCCCAACTGCCACCCACTCCTAATTTTAAAAACCGTATATTTTCTAAAATTGTAATTCGAATTGGATAAAACTTGGCATAATTTATTGCCTTTTCATTTAGAAAAGAAAAGGAGAAGTTTTATGAAAATCGCTCAACTCCCACCTACCTCGAATTTTAAAAACCGTCTATTTTCTAAAATTGCAATCCGAATTGAACAAAACTAGGTACTATGCTTTGTCATTTAAGAAAGAAAAAATAAGTTTTATAAAAATCGGATCAACTTACACTCACCCAGAATTTTCAAAATCGTCCTTTTTCTAACATTGTAATTCGAATTAAACAAAATTTGGTAGAATTATTTTTAAATTTTGTAGAAGTATTTAGTATTACATATTAGTAATTAATATGTTAAAATTTTTGTTACACCATTATGATTCTATTTAATGTTAAACTATATATATATATATATATATTATATTATATTATATTATATTATATTATTTATATCTGATAAAAAAAAAACATTTCGGCTGTGGCGCTTCTTTCTCCAAATCAAGGATAACCTAACTAATTTTATAGAATTACTATATCGATTATTATAATTATTCGTAATAAACCATAAAAACTATTTACGTATAGAGTATAAAAAATGATCAATCAAAATGGAATTATAGTCCAAAAAATGATGAAACAATTCAAAATATTGAATAATTTTCCATATGAAATAACCCATATGGAAATTTGATTTTTGATTTTTTATTGGGTTATTTTGCTGGCAGCCATTTTATGGTTAATTTATAAATTTATTGCAAAACCTTAAAAAATATGAAAAACTAATGAAAGCGAGAAAAAGAATTTTTTTGATTTTTTTTTTTAATTTAAAAAGTTCTAAATATTTTCAGGTCTTCTTTTTTGTAGAATTTGGGCCTTTTTACTTTTTTTTAAAGTTCAATTTAGCCTCTTTTTTTCTCACCTCCTGGCAACATTGCTGGTCGACAAAAAATTAAAAAAAGTAAGTGGACTGGATGGAATTTGATCTGCTAAACACGAATCAGATTTCAGTTTCTTTTTCCATAAGGTCATGATTTTTATTTATGGGCATGCCTAATATCTACCCCTTAATTAGGCGAATACACAAGTATATTTTACCATAACACGAGAACGGGTTGAGCGATTTAGACAATTGGAGCACTAAAAGATGCAGACCAAAATTATATTTAAATCATCTTAAAGTTATTTTATTTTTTTATTTGCTCAGCAGTATCGGGGTTATTCAGAAATTAGTGTAGGAAAAAAATAATTTTTCATGTAAAATTGAAATTTTTTTTCTTGAAAGTTTTTTTTTAAGAAATGAAAAAAATTGCAGTTTTTAATCCAGTATCATAAAATAATTGAGTAGACGATGGAGAAAAAAAAATTTTCTTTTTTTAAACAAAAATAGGTGGAATTTGACGGGCTGAAAACGAATCTGCCTACAGTTTTTTTCTATCAAGTCTTGATTTTTTTTTATAGGCATGTCTAATATTTCCCTATGAATAAAGCAATTACAGAAGTATATTTTACTTTAACTCGAAAATTGTATTCAAGTTATCTTAACATTATTTTTTTTTATCCGTTCTCTACTTTCGGAGTTAATTGAAAATTAATAGCGAAAAAAAACATATAAATTTTTCATGAAAAATTGGAAGAATTTTGCCACTTAGCTCCGAAAATAACCTGAAGATACAGGAGTTTTATCCATCCCAATTTGACAAACCGTTCTCGAGTTACACAAGTGTGTCCGCTTAATAAGATGGTCATATTAGTCATTTCAATAAAAAGAATCTGTACGTTATTATTTTGTTTAACGAAAAAAAGAAAAATTGATTTTGCCTACTAGTCTATCTCCACTTGCTTTTAGGTATACATGGCTATTTTGACTTAATTGTGAGTAAAATCAAGATTTATGTATCAATTTTGATGATACATGGCTTACTTTATTCTTAGCACTACCAGCTTTATGCTAAAGTTAAAAAACAGAAACATTTTTGGCGTTTTCACTTTTTAAAAGAACTTTTAAGAAAAAAATCGTTAATTTTGTAATAAAAATTTTTTTCTGACATTAATTTATGAATAACTCTGAAAATATTGAGCATATAAAAAATGTGTTATGATAGCTTGAAGATATTTTTATTCCGCATCTTTTGGTAAATTATATATATAAAAATCGTACACGGCGTTCTTCGGTTATCGTGTAATTGCCTTATTATGGGTGAAATATTAGACACGCCCATAAAAAAAATCCAGACATGATGGAGAAAAACTGAAAGCATATTCGTGTTTAGCTCATCAAAATCCATATAGTCCAACTATTCATCTTTAGGGAGAATTTTTTGCCGACCAGTGTAATTTGTTCTTCATAAAGTATTTCAAAAAATAAAATAATAACGATGTTTTAAATTGGATAATAAGTTAATTAAGTATGTACATATAAATTTTTTAATTTTCAAGAATATTCGAAATTAATTAAAATTTAGTTTTATCTCAAATTACGACATCGATTCAGTTACGTTCACAACTAAATTGCAAAATTATATTTAAAGATTAATAAGTTATTTTATCGTAACTATTTCTTATAACAATAGAAATCTACTTAACTGTTTGTAATTGTATTAGTTTTTAAAAAGTTTATTTTGTTAAACAGGATCTTTAAATATCGCATTAGTTGCTATAGCTAAAACGCCATTTTTAAGCTGAAGTTTTCATTTTTAGAAAAAATCGACTGATAAAGCTTTTTAGTACAAAATTTACAAATTAATAAAAGTATGTGCAAAATGTGCTAAAAAATATAAAAAAAAATCGAAAATTCTGCTAGATTCATTTTTTTTTTTTTTTTTTTTTTTTGTACTAAATGAGTTCAAGAAGTTTTAGATCTAGCACTAAATATGTTAAATTTGCAACACTGATTTTTATGTCGTCAACAATGAAGATCAGTTAACTTCATCACCATTCCTTAATCATTCATTCCTTATTATTTTTTATTCAGTTTAATACAATATTTTCCATAATTTTAAATGTTTACCCTACAAGAAAGATATAATAACTTTAATCAAAGGTATTTTTATATTCCTAAAATTGCTATAATTTCAGAATCGTTTTAATCCTAGATTTCCATGTTAAATTTTATTGATATATATATATATTTTTTTCTCCTCATGAACCACACGTACCTGTAAACATAAGTTTATTTTTCTCTCTAATTATTTAACTATTGCTTTAACCTTTGTTTAAATTTTAAAACTTATTCAAGTTTAACCTTAAATTAAATTATGGTTTAACTATAAGGGTATTGCTAAAAACGACCTTGACCAACCATATTTCTTTTTTCTTTCTTCCCTACTTCTGTATTTCATATTGCAAATATCGTCTTTTTTTTCGATTGTCTTTCCATCTGTCGTTTAGCTAACTGACTGAAGTGCAATGATTGACAATGAATGACTGACACTTATAGTCAGTGAAGGTTTATCAGCAGCTATTTTTTTTTTTTTTTTTTTTTCTCTTAGTGACTTTATTGTTCTGAGTATTTTAATAAGCCTTGAAATTCGTCGTATATGACCGATGTGTATTTATATATAAATTTATGTGTAAAAAAATATGTTTATGTACAAATCTATATACATATATGTATGTATTTTATACTATGTATATAATTATGACTGCGTCACTAAATGGGGAAAAAAGAAATAATAATTTTCCACATGCATGATTATGTGATAAATTATTAAAAAGAACATTTTTTGGATTGTATACAAAATTTAATAATTGCGTTGTAGTTGCTGATAATATTGGATACCATGTGATACAACATAATTTCGCCATATTCTGAACTTTAAACTCTAATTAAAAATTACTTCACTAGAACTAAAATTAAATATTTATTATAAAAAATTATAAAAAGTTAAAAAGCTTTAAGTAGATTATAAACAGCAAAATAATAATAATTAATAGCTTTGAAAGCTAAGCTTTGACTGTTTTCGAGAAATATGTGCTCATGTCCATTTTTGACCAGGCGGGAACCGGTATCGCACTACATTTTAAAAATCTCGTGTGTCTTTTTTGTTTCTAGCCCAATAAATTTGAAATTTCGTTTGAAAACTCGCCAACATCGACCAATGCTGGAAATAGTGCAAAGTGAAATTTCTTTCTTTACCATTTCTCAAGATTCATCTTTTGAAATATGTAAAAGAAATTTTGTGAAAAAAATAAATGAACTTTGTAAAAAATTGCAGTTTTTCATTGAAATAATCAAAAAAGTATTATTTTGTTTTTTTTTTAATATATTTGGAATTACCGGATATTTTTAAAAAAAGTTTTCATTTCTATACTACGGAAATTATTCGCAAGAACTGAAATAAAGTCAAGATAAAAAATCAAAAATGAATATTCCCTTAAAGGTAAGAGATAACTTTACAAAAATGCTGGAAGCTACAAAGCTTAGGTCTTCTTTTCATTATAATTGTATGCAACAAATAGTTTAGAAGATAATAATTTACTACCAATTTTTTTTTCGGTAATCGGACCAACTGTGTTTTAAACTTAAATAATAAAATAAATAAGAATTATCTTGAATGAAATGCGCATATAATGGAATTCGTTTTTTTTTCTTCCCAGCAAAAACTTCTTGATTTTCGGTAATGGCAACTACTTATTTGAGTAGTTTCTTGGTAATTATTGTTTGATTACTATATGTTACATAAATAAGTACTCAATAGTATAATAATAGCACACTAATACTGCAAACACGTGGATCAGTTGGCTAGAGCGCTGGATTAACAACCAGAAGATTGTCAACCTCAGGTTTAACCTCAGTCTGATATTGTTAGTTAAAACAAAAGATGTCTAAAAAGATATTTTTATATTAAAAGAGGTTTTTTTTTATCGCCTAGTAAACTAAGTGTCATATGGTGTACTGAGTAAGACGTTAGTCTTTCCGTGACTGATTTAAAAAAAAAAACAAAAAGCATATTTGTATGCTTTAGAGCAGGGGTTCCCAAATGTTATAGGGGGTCCGCGAAGAGGCCTAAAATAATATAAATTTATTTTTTTCTTCTTTTTTTTTTTTTGTGGGAATTAGAGATCGAAGATCCAATTGTATATTAAAATATCTAGTAAAGTCACTAAGTCTTGTGTCTGTTATATAGTAATCGTGAGTTTTTCCCATATAATATAAGTCTGATTGCGAAGATTTACTATTTTTTTGAAGAAATAAAAAAATTTAATATTTTTTTGAAAAAACCTGATGTGCAAAGCCATCGTATTTTGGTTCCTTAACTGAAACAACTTATCGTGTGAGGTGTTTACTTTTTCAAGACTCGTGCTAAATGAAAATAGATCAAACAATAAAATCTAGGTTTTTAAAGTACGCGGACTTATCCAAAAGGCAAGGAATATGGGTGCCACACGAACTGAAGACAAGAGACGTCGAAAGACAATTTTGAATTTCAGAAATGCTGTTCCAACGCCACCAAATGAAATCGTTTTTACATCGGACTGTTACGAGTGATAAAAAGTTGATTCACTATGACAATCCAAAGCCTGCCCAATCAGGAAAATCGACACCAAAGCCAAATAACAATGGCGCCCAAGTAATACTCTGTAGATTAGAAGTGTGTTTTATATTATGAAACCATCACAAGAAATACAATTGATCCGCATGAAATGAGAATTGAATGAAAGAGTAGCAGAATATGGAGCCAGAGACGAGCCCATAATATTTCATCCTGACAACAACAAACTATGGGAAAAAAGAGAAAGATTTGCCCCACCCTCCCGTATATATCTTCTACAATTTTTTTGGAATCAGAATGTCGTAGATAAAATATGCTTCACTTCAGAACAAGGTATCCAAAGTTAGATTGGTACGTTTATTGCCGCAAATGTTAAAAAGCGGTTTTGAGGTGGAATTCATAAATTGCTAGAAATATGATAAAAGTCATAACTTCCAATGGACAGACAATATTTTGAATAAAATTCATTGTACCTTTGGTTCCATTGAAAAACGATGGACATTGACGCAATATATTATTTTTTCTGCAAACAATTTTTTAATCATTTTTCGTTTGTATTATTAAAGAATTCAAAAATGTGAAATCCTGAAACGGTCGGCAAGGTGAGTTATTGGAGGAACCCCTGCTTTAGAGTCTTTAGTTTTAAAAATGTATAAAACTTTTTTGTCACCTTCAATAGGTGTGTAAATATTTACATTTGAAAATGTAAAAAAAAATTTCATTTACATGTTTTATTTTCATATTTTGTTTCATTTGAATACAGAATAAATAATTAAAAAAGTTAAAATTTCACATATTTTATTTAGTAAATCTTCTATATTATTTTTTAAAAATCGCGTATTCGGTTCGACGAAGTGCAGTTTTTCGTCATAAAAATAAGTGTAACCTTTTAGGGTTAAATATAAAATCTACTTCAAAATATTTTAATTATAATATTTTGGAAAAATATTTATCTACAAATTACACTCAATTTTAAATACATAAAGCTTAATTTATGGCCTTTAGTAGAATAAGTGCATTTAAAGTCCTCTATTATTTACCATGTTCTCCCTTTTTCCACCTTACTCTTTAATTAATTCTCTTTAACCCTGACTTCTTACCCTCTTTTCCCAATTACAATTGCAAGATTTTAATTGTTTGATTGTCTGTGTGTAAACTAGAGTTGTAAATTTATTTAACTATATAACAATACCATTTTTATTTTTGTTGTAAGTAATTGTATTATTGTTTATATATATTTTTTTTCAGTTTGTTATTAAATTAATGTGAAGTTGTAGTTATTGTATTATTCTTTTTTATTTTTTGCATTTTGTTAAGTTTGTTTTTATTTATTATTGTAATTCGTATAATTACTGAAAAGTGCTTTTTTCCATTGTTATTTTGTTTTGTTTTGTTTTAAATTATTTTGTATTTGTTTTGGTCTGTTTGTTCTTGTTTATTGTAAAAATAAAAAATAAATAATTAGTTTTATGTATCACATGAAATGTTTATTTCAGTTTAACTATTGTTTTATTTTATTGTGGCAATAACAGTGAACAAAACAGAAAAATTCACCAGTGAGGAAAAATTGAATAAAAAGTATTAACCGGGTATCTTTTTGAAAAGGGGATAAAAGTTTTGTAATAAAGAAAGGCTCAAAGATAATTTCCCTGTTCCTTTACTATAGGATGATATGCTGGAAACTTCTTTTTAATATGTAATAACTGTAAAGCCTTAAAAATTTTAGTGCTAAAGAATTCAAATAAATTTTTTTCGCAGAAATTATTTTTTTCCTTCTCCATTTTCCCCACTTTTAACCTTTACTGTTTTTTGATTTCCCGGGATAGCGGGAAGAAATTTTCGATTTCGCGGGATTCCTGGGATCCCGGATTAAAAACTATAATTTCCACTATAATCATTAGCTCAACAACTGAGACCCAAACAGGATATGAGTCTTTGCGTTAGCATTTTTAAAATACAATTTTGAATGTACTGAAACGGAAATTTTATCAATTGCTTAAACTACTTAATCTCGAATAAACTCTGAAATATTATATGCCTTGAAAGAGTCTTTTGGAAATCGTTACAATATTAAGCAATATTGATATTCTTATTTAAAATGTATGTACCATAAAGCAATGTCGTTTTTGCGACAGAAGATATATACATCAGAAATTACATAACAAAACATTTACTCCGACATTGATATTATTAAAAAAATTTTTAAGAAAGTTAAAAATTAAATTTATTAAAAATTCAGTAAAAAATTTTTGAATTTAATTATTCTAAAAGTATTGGCTGATGATCGTCTTTTTCGAAATCCATCGGAGTCGGTTTTACATTGTTTGGGGCTTCAAAATGTACAGCTGCGGTCAATCAAATAGCATCACATCATATGTTTTATTTTAAACAAATATTATGCAAAATCTGTTAAGTTTTTTCGATATTTTTTATGAAAATATACCTTATGCAGTAAATTCAAAGTAAGTGAAATAATAAATTCAAATTTCATATAACTTTTGTAAAAAAAGTTACAAAATATTTGAAATGCTATTGAATGCGTAGGAATCTTAAATTACCAAGAAAAAAAAAATAAATGGGTTAAATTTGATGCATTAAAATTAAGTTTGATGTATTGAAAGTAATATTATATTAATAGGAAATAATTATCTCTAGTTTATCCTACCTCCCGGAATTTTCCAATTTTTAGAATTCTTAGCTTAAAATCGTATTCAAAATATTATCACACATTAGCCAAAATACTTTTCTGGTCATATTTTGTGTTCCGATAACACTTTCTTTAATTCTGATCATATGATTTTAATTATATCGTCATCTGGGCCTAGGGTGCATATCTAATTACAAGGACCTTACTGTTTCAAAACCGTATTTATGCTAATCATCTTCTGTGTTTTGGGTTATTGGGACCTATATTAACGGCATTTCCTTCGTGTCTTATGAAATTGTGATTCAGAGAAATACATCAAAGTTTATCTTCACTAATGGGCCCCAAGGTATAGCAACAGGATCATAATATTCGAGAACAACTGTCCTCGCTTCGTTTTTTAATATATGTATACATATTTTATAACATTGTCCTTCTTACATATCAGTATGATCTCCTGCCCTCAAATTAAACTATTTATGGCTTATTTGATCAAGAAATGTATCACCACCTAAGTATTACAAAGTTTAGGAGCGACTTTGCAAATGCTACCTTTGTAGAAGCATGTCATATGTTAAAGGTGGTGATTTTTATTTTTTTTGACCTTGCACATAAATACTTCTCTCTCTACTTGTCACTTTTATATGTTGTTTGTGCTCCCTAAGTGACATAATACTGGAATAATTTCTGGAATGGCATACTAAGCCAGTAACCATAAAAGTTGAACTGTTGGGGCAGCACCAATGAGATTCAACATTTTTTGGAAAGCAATATCATTTCTTATTAACAAGTCACTAAAATGCCTAATTTCAGCATACAAATTTTATTCAGATATATTTTTATATAAAAATATGCTTTTTCCGAACTATTTCATCAAATAAATATGAAAATTATTCTCTATTGTAGTGAATATGACAAGATTTTATCTAGACTTCCATTTTATCTGATTTTACTAGAAATTACATCCAACGAAGTTGCTATTATTTTGATTGCATTATATCAGTTTAAAAAAAAAAAAAAAAAAAAAAAAAAAAAAAAAAAAAAACAGTTAATACTTCAAAAAATTTGAATATTTCTCAGATAAAAAGGTCTTATATAGTGAAGCAGTGGTTCATATAACAATTCTATAAAGTATTTGGGAAGAAAATATTTACAAGCAAAAAAATCAATTGAGTTAAGTGCAGATAGGTCTTATGGAGCTATTATTTTGACCAGTACTGCATATAATATATTGTTGTTCATATTTTTATGAAATGGAAGCTGAAAACCTTAGATGCTAGTGCTCCTTTATTTTTTATAATTTTTATTATAACTAAATAAATAAAATAAACGAAGTAAACAAATTTATGAAATCGGAAAGCTATTAAGAATTTTATCTTTAATGTTGGTTATACCACTGACAAATTAATAACGTATATTTAAAATGCTTACAAGATTCTTTAAATCAGTTGTACTTTTCCACTTGCTGGTTCTGATATTTTATTAATATTTTTAATTGAATTCATATCATAGATTCATCCCATATAAATCACCTAATAAATTCTATATACAAATTTACTGATGAAATGTTTTTAAGATACAGTGCCCATCTAAATTTTTAGCCTAATTCTATTTTAAAAATTACTAAAATATATAAGTTTTTGTAAAAATTCAGGCAGTTTTTTCAATTTAAGTGCTTTTTAAATTTCCGGGAATCACGGACGAAATTATCGGGAAAGCGGGACATGAAAAATTGAAAATTTCACGAGAATTCCGGAACGGGAAATCCCGGTATGCACTCCCTAACTGTTAGCAAAGCAGTGGAAAAATTACAATTTTAAATACTCTTGTAACTGAAACAACAGTTTAATATTTTTTTGTCTTCTCCATCTCAACCGTATAAAGTACTTTTAACTTGCTTTATTTGTATTGCAATGATTTAAAACTTTTTCCAGCGAAAACATAAGAAGTAAAATAAAAAAAAATAAAAAACATCAACAAATAAAATTGTGTAACTTTCTCTAGGAAGGTCAAAACGTTGAAAGCATAGTTCAAGCGAATCTGCTACTGTACTCAGTACAACAAGGAGTACAACAAGATGATTTTTGTTTAAATGACCTCATTTGCAAAAAAAAAAAAAAAAAAAAAAAAAAAAAGTGGGAAAAAGTTAAAACATAAAGAAGATATACACACATACATTTCAATTAGACCAGAGACCACCACCATCAACAAAAATCATGAGCAGCAACCATATGGTTGATGAGATGGCCTCCACCATGAATTATGCTGCCTGTTTGTGAAAACGAGTCTTAAAGACATGTAGAAATAACAAAAAAATATATATAACCACTTTACCACCAGAATTAAGGTCATAAAATAGTGAATATAATTGTAAAGTTTAAATTCTTTTTTAGAAATAATACAATAAGCAAAAAGGGAGTTTTAGTTTCAAATTTGAATTAAACAAATAAGTTCCTCGTTTAGATTGTATCTTACCTATTAGCTAGTGTTAATAATAGTATTAAGTAGTTTGTATGTGGCTTATTGTTGCTGAATTATGTGAATGAGGCTAAAAGTGGTGTTACCAAAAAAAAATTAAGACCTTTAAAGAGAATAATAACAAAATTGTGTTATAACAAACACATGTCACGCATTTTGTAAGTAAAAATAGCACAGAATTGACGTCGATAAATAAACTATAATAAAGTTTTTATGAAGACCTTTAATGTTATGTGAAAATTTAGTTGTTTATTCCACTATTAAATACACTACAGTACACAGTGGGTCAAAATAAAAAAAATAATAATAAAAATGATAATTAATCAAAATTAGTCAGTAATTTTTAATCGGTTGATTCATAAAAAAGCACAAAATCGTGCAGAGGTGTATTCGAATTTAGGAGAATATCATAGATCCTCCCTGTAGTAGGGGCAATTTCCAAACTTTTGTTTGCCATTTAACTTTTATAGTTAGCAAAAAACGAATCATAAAATTCAGGTTTCACAATGACTTGGTCCAGTTTTTTCAATATATCGAAAACATTTTCATCCGATTTCATTAAAATTTCTTTAGCTAAACCTCAAAATTATAAATCATATAAAAACCTAATGACATTATATTATCCAATCCAAGTAGAAATAATTTGAAATTTAAACAAAAGTCATCAATAGGGCAACCAAAAATATATTTTTCCTGTGTTTCAATGTATTTTTTTGCGTTGAAATACATTTTTTTTTTTTTTTTTTTGTTATTTATTCCTTTTGGACAATTTCAAGAATTTTGAAATTAATTTCTTACTGCATATTTTTGGACATTTTGGAATTTACAGCTTGTTTTACTTTGAAGGGCATATTTTGTCATATTTTCATGTAAAAATGCTTATTTACTTATTTTTAAATTAAAATTATCAACATTTTCTTATCTTATAAATTTTGCAATTTTCAATGCAATGTTTCAGCTTTGAATGTGTTTAAAAATCATGAAAAATATGCACCCAATTATTTTCTAAAGAATTCCGCCTTCTAAACTTAAAATCTAAAACTTTGTTATTGTGTGTATTTTTATGGAGCTACAACAAATTTATTTCTAAAATATTTTTTAGCGAGCTAAACCATCCACATTCGAGATGATCAGTTATTTAAATAATCAGCCACCAGAAGTATGTCAAAGGAACGTCAGACCTATTAATTATTTTAACTGGCCTAATTTGCCATATATGGGACGTCGAAAACCCAAATTTCCTGTGGCTTTTTTTGTAATTTCAGTATCGTTCGCAACAAGACAAGTCCACCAGCCAGTAAACAGAGTTTGTACAGAGTGGTTTTTAAAACCTCGAAAGTTTTTAAGGTCCAGCTTCAATCAACCGCTAAATCAGCAAACTTCGTGCATGAAAAGCAATCGATGAAGATTTTGACTATCACAAAAGCACCTTCCGAAGCAACTACGTCCACCTATGTAACGGGTGGTCCGAGTTTTTTTTTTCATTTTAAAACGCTATAAAATGAATAGTTTTTGCACTATAGCGTAATTCTATTTTAAATTTAAAAATTTTGAGGAAGGAGAACGTTGCATTTTTACATCATAACTTAAAGTACCTATAACTTGAAAACTAACAGAGAGCGAAGAAAAATTTTATGTAACTTTTTTTTAACCAAATATATTGCTTTTGCCGAAAAAAAAATTGTTAAAAGACAAATTTTTGCTGGCAATCTTGATTTGCTCCTTTATTTTATTTTTATTTATTATTATTATTTTTTTCATAATTTGGAAAATATCACGAATTTAATACAAGACTCCAGTTAACCCCTCCCTTAGATGGAGAATATTATAAAAAATTCGTATGGCAAGCCGGTTTGTTTTGTATTCTTCATTTCATTTCTCTTCTCTTATTGTTATTGTTCCGCTTCTTTTTTCCTATAGCCTGATACCTCTTGTAATTGTAAACAGAACATGATACAGCAGAAACTATCTACCGTTAAATTTTTGCTTTTTTCCCTAAATAATTTATAACAACAATAAAAAGGTAAATAAATAATAAATAAACAATTTAATATGATTTAGATTTTTGCATAAGAAAATCAAATAAAAACAAAAGCGGCAAAACAAAATTAAGGTAAAAAAAAAATGTGTATGTGCATGACTAACCACAATTTGTTTTTATTGTTGCTTTTTTTGCTCAATGTATTATTTCATCCTCATCTTTCTTACGTCTCTTTATGTGTTTTTCAACACTTGTTATTATTTTATGTGATTGTTATCATATTTAATATTTATTTTTATTTTAATTATTTATTATTTTTGTTTTTTTCAAAAAATCATAATAATTATAAAAAATACAACAAAACACAATAGCACTCACTCTTTAAATTAGTAACAACAATTAATTAAATAATATTTGTGTTTTTTTATTTCTTTCATCAGCAACAATTTATTTTGTTTTTAATACTAACAGTTTTTATTTTTAATTTAATTTAAGATTTGTTATTTTTTATATTATTAAAATATTTTATAAAACTTTTATTCTTTTCCTTCTTTGTTTAATTTTTAAGAACCGTTTCGTATGGCATTTTCAACAAGACTAAACACGTTTTGTTTCTTTTTTTGTTTTGTTCAAAGTTATTGTTGTTATTATTCTTGTAGTTGTTGTTGGTGTTATTGCTGGTCATACAAGTATATGTATATGTTTATTAGACAGCTCCAAAAAAAACCGACTTTCGAAATTCGGCCGTAACTACCCCTATGATTAATCTTTTGTGTGTAAAAATATAGAGTGCAAACATTAGAGTGAGCGGATGTCGCCAACACGAGGCCCATCAAACCTGAAGTTTGTAGGGTGCATTTATGAATGTATATGGGAAAATTTTGGGTTTTTTTTAATTTGCTATTATCAATTCTTTTTTGCAATTTAATGTAAAGAAACAGTACTCTAGACATAATTATCTATCAAACAAGTTAAAAAAGTTAAAATCGCTTAGAAAATATTAAAGTTATTAGAAATTCCCCAAACCATTAACATGTTTTCGAATACTTGTGTAAGCAACATACGAACAAAAAGGCATTTTTTGGTGATTTTTGTGTTGTGGAGTAGATTTTTTTGGACTAGTATACAGATATTTTCTCACCGATTTTAACTTTTTTTACCTTGTTTGATAGATAATTATGTCCAGATTACTGTTACATTAAATTGCAAAAAGGAGTTAATAATAGCAAATTTGTTCAAAAAACTGTGAAAAAGTCAAAATTTTCCCATATACATTCATAAATGCAGCCTACAAACTTCAGGTTCGATGCGCCATGTGTTAGCGACATCCGATCATTCTAATATTTTACACACTATATTTTTACTAGTTTAAAAAAAAACCGTTTTTAGAAAATCGGCTTTCGGTTTAACCGGACAATCCCTCTAAAACAGATTAATCTTGAAAGAACCGGTTAACCGGTTTTCAGTGATTTAAATTTTTTAACAAAAATAAATACTTTTTTGTAATTTTTTAAAACAAAAGCCTAAATTTATACGTGCATATAAGTTTTACTCTAAAAATATAATAAATTTTGGTGTGTATAATTTCAAAATGAAAGTTTTTTATTCACGTTATAACTTTTGAGAAGTTATTATTCTGTTTTTCTAATTTAAAATCCCAGTCAGAACTTGTTTCAAAAACGAGTAGAACCGTATTGTGATTCTAAATTGGGTTTAAAGGATATTTTTGAGTACTAGTCCTCAAGAACTAGTTCTGTATTAATTCTACATCACTTCTCTGAACAAATTACTGATTCCCAAAAAAACTTCCTAGAACTGTTTAAAAAAATATAAAAAAAACGGAGTAACAAAATTAAATTAATTTAAAAAAGTGGTCTTTATAAAATGGCTCATTATAATAAAAAATTAAATAAAAAAAATCAGTGATTTTAATAACTGGTTCTTGAACTGTTCCCTAACGCATTCATAAAACTAGTTCTGAATGTGATAGTTTCGAACAAAATTTATTGATTAAGTAACTAGTTGTAAAACCTTTCTAGAGAACGGGTACGGACTCGGTAATACTTCTCCAGAACTAGTTCTGGGGCAGACAATTTCGAACAAAAATCATTAATCGTAACGCCAAAGTAGAACTAATACTGTTTTTCCTGAGATTTCATTATTTTTATTTATTTTAATAAATTACTTTTCTTTGATATTTTATTTCTAATCCTGTTGTTTTAATATATGTGTTTTTCGAATTAAAATATAATCTATTTTGTGATCGAAGAAGAAGTGAGCACTGTCGTGTCAGAAGATATAATTAGAAAAATGCTAAATCGTTAAAAACAAATTATGCTAACTTGTTTTACAGCAGCAAACAAGAATGCTAAATTATTTTATAAAGAAAATTCACATTTTTGTTGCCTTCGTTTCTTGTAAAATTGAGTTCAAATGCAAATTTATAAAAAAAAAAAAAATTTCTTCAGAATTATTTATAATGTTGGGCAATAAAGTAAAAATAATGTTCCCATTTTAAAAATGACAACTAATACCGTCATATTTTCTAATTAATTCTTTAAAAATCAATATTATATTGACTTAAAAAAATTTCAAAAAGTACTAAAAAACATTCTGGATATTTTTATAAATTTTCAATGCGTTTTAACCTTTTTAAATGCAAAAACTAGCACTGGAAGTGCTAAAATGGCAACACTGGAGCACTGTCAAATTTAAGGTACAAATTTGTTCGTGTGCACTCAATAATTTTTTTATTTAAAAAAATATAAGTTAAAGAAAATTGTGCAAGTTAAATAAGCTACCTCTCAGTTTTTATTGTATTTAACAATTTACATGAAACTTCTTATTTTTTGTCATATAATTTTTATTTTTTATTTTTTCCCCCTTTTTGAACTCTTTTTTTGAGAAAAAATGACATAAAAAGTTAAATAAAATGTTGTTAAAAAAAACTAAAAATTAGAGAGAAAAAACCGACAGAGTTGGTAAAAAAACGGAAACCAGTTAACCGATTTTCGGTTTTGGATACTCTAATTAAAAAAAAAAACAATAGAAAAAAACAGTCCAAATTCGAAAGTCGCTTTTTTGGAGCAGTCTAGTGTTTATACAAATTTAATGTTAATATTGTTGCAGGTTTCTACAACGCCAACAATAACAAACAAACCAACAATAAAACAGGATTTTCAGCCTTTAACAAGCCAACCAACCATCCAACCAACAAACATTGCATTATTATTGCATTTACTTTGCAAAAAGTGAATGAATGAGTAGAGGGAGCAAGTGATTGAAGCGCATAAATGAGGGTTGGTCTACCCTGTAGCAATCTCTTATCATCTGTTTGTTTTTAAGCTGTATACAATATGGGCGATTGCAAATACTTGTTTACTTTTGCGCTTCCAAATAGAATGAATTTTCATTATGACAATTTAATTTCTAAATCATACTCGATTGTTGAAAAGTTTTAAATTTAATTAACGTAAATATCTTGGCAGTTTTCTTAAATGTTTGTCTAGATTTTTACACTAATGGATCATATGAAGATCAATAAATTTAATTAATTAATCTTAAAGATTAATAGAATAAAATACGGAAAAATTAATTGCTATTTTTCAAAAACATAAAAATATTTGAAAAAAGTACAAATTTCTAAAATCAAATAAACATTCATTTTTGAAAAAGAAAAAAGTGCTTAAATAAAAACTTGAAAAGCACCAATTTTCAAATTATATACCGATTTACGAAATAAAATTTTTCAAAAAGTACTAATTTTCTAAATACTTTAAAAAGAGTTCCAATAAAAAAAAACTACAACTTTTCAAAAAAGTCCACAAAAAATGAAAACATTTTTTATATACATCAATAAGAATTTGGTTATATATTCAATTTTAATTGATACATTTTTATTGGATTTTGATATTTTATTTCCTTGCACACTGTGCCACGATCCTCGAATTTTATTCATAATTAGAATAATTAGTTTACGAATAAATTAAATATCACATATAAAGCCTTGTTCAGACCGGCGCGAAATTACGAAATTTCATGCCGAAATTACGAAATTTCATACCGAAATTACGTATGCAATCTAGAGTGTTCAAACTGGCTAGATGACATTTGATGTAATTTGGTTAACAGCTGATACTTATTGTTTACATTTTAAATTGTTATAGGGGTAAATAAAGTATTTTGAAATGGAAACAAATAAGAAACAATTACTTACTAAATTGGAAATTATTAATTTGCGACAATTAAAAATGTAAAAAGGATATATTTGATTTTCACTTTAATAATTAATTTTCAGATTTGTATTTAAATTTAAGATCAGCTATCAATTGTTTTTTGTTTCTTCTCACGGTTGAAAAATGCAGTACATAGTTGAAAAAAAGTATTTTTTCCAACCATGTACAGAGTTGCATGGAAATGGGCATCGTAATTTTAATGTAATTTTGCTGAAATTACACAAAATTATGTAATTTCGCAATGTCAAAATTTATGGAAAATTACGTAAATTTAACTAGATTTCGGCCGAAATCACGAAAGTACGTAATTTCGCGTAGGTCTGAATGCCCTATAAGATGTTTAGAGGCGCTGATTACAATTCTGTTGTAAAAGATTATAAATGGCGAGCCATTTTTTTTTTTTTTTTTTTTATATATGACGAAATTTTAAATAATCATATTTGACAGATTTGTGGAATGGCGGATTAAATTGGGTCACGATCCCTGTATTTTGGCCATAATTTGAATACATAAATATATATATATATCAAATATAGTGTTTTTAAGGGAACTGATCACAAAATACGAAAATGTTTTTGGATTTTCGGAATTCGGAAAGCCGGAAGCAATACGACGAATTATAGAGCAATATTGTATTTAAAGGACAAAAAATATATGCGTATATAGTTAATTTATTTGTGAAGCTGTTAATAGTGAATTTAAGGTAAATTAAAAAAAAAGAAATAATAATAAAATGGCGGACTGAATATGGCTTTCGATAAGCACAATTTATAATCTTTTGCATATATTTAAGTAGATTTTTATTTAATGTTTTTAAGTTCATGCGTATGAATAGCTTTATACAATTTAAAGGTATTTTTATTTTAATCGAAGAACTTATTTTCAGGTTAACGCCATGTTGGATTCGCCAGTTTTTATTTTTAAAATTTTATGTGAACAATTGTAAACAACATTTTATAAATTGACTTTTTATTAATATAAAAATATAACAAATTATTGTCGCTATAGTGGATTCATTTTGCTTTTCCTTATCTCTTTTTTTTTTTTTTTTTTTTTTTTTTGATCTAAAATCATCAAAAATTAACATAACAAAACATTTTCTTATCTTCTTAACTTTTATCAAAAAAAAAAAAAAAAAATATGCAATTTTTTATAGTATGAATTAAAGGGCCTTTTTTAATTAAAGGGCTATGGATTACGAAAAACTTAAATAGAAAAGACCTCAGGGAATCCACTAGTATACTATGCAAATATCCGTTGGCGTTGCTTTGAAAATTCATGATTGTGGTGCAAAATCATATTTTTGAAAAAAAAAGATTACTATTTTATACACAGAGAAAAAGTTCATATATTTGAAAATTTATTTCATAAATATTATGAATTGAATATGATTTTTTCCCAAAATTTTTTCATAAAAAATAAAATTTTGTTCATAGATATTATTAATTGTTCATAATAAAAATTTTAGTAATTTTGCAAAAATGTTGTTAAATCTTTGATTTGGTTTTATTAGATTTGATTGCAAATGGTAAATGAAAATAGTTATACATGAAAATAGTAACAACAAACGCCTTAAAATTCCAAGGAAAATCTGCAAAAAATTATGTTTAGAAATTTGCACAGTTTCGGTTGCATTTTGCAGCAGATCATTTTGATAAAAAGCGCTTCTATTCTGGTTCCATAATATAGCTAAAAATCATTAAAAACCTAAAATTTTCCGAAGAAAATTTCAAACTTTTTTTTATATGTGGCGAAATAATATCGAAATATTAGAAAAAACTTTAATTTTAGTTATAAATACAAAAATAGTAAAAGTGCAAAATCATCTTCTAGAATATACTAAGACGACACTTCTACGAGCATCATCCTGGTATCGTCCAAAAGAAACTTTTGCGGCACTTCTAAAAGTGTCTTCTTTGAGTCCTATGAATATTTGGCAATAATTTTGACGATGAATTTCAACTTCTGGAAGACTTTTCTTAGTAACCACCGCAATAGAAAATGTTTGCAGGGTCAATATATAGTATAGAGGCTTTCCTAATTGTGTACGTGTTTTTTTTTTTTTCATAACACCTTAAGAGGTGTTAAAGCTTTAATCCGAAGTCAAGCGTAAATCATTGTACTATAAATACAATAAATGCATTTAAATTTTATAATAAACAAGAGACACAGCTTTAATTTAATTTAAGAGTAAATAAGAGTGTTAATATTGTGAATACAAATTCTAAATATAAACTCGTTTATAATACAATGAATAAACATATATTAAACAGAGAATAGAATACAACGAAATGTACCTGAAAAATATTCGGTAACTATTAAATTAAATAATCCGTTTAAAACAAAAGAGAATAGAACAATGAAAAATGTTTAAGTACATTCTAATTGCTCAAAAAAAAAAGAGCAATAGGCAAACGACAGTAAAAATATGTAGAAATATTTTATACTACAATTGATATTATTTTAACAATAGATCCAGAATTTTTAACACTAAACAAATATTGATATATTCTGTATGATGTAAAAAATATCAAAAATTATTCTCTTCATTGTAAGAACAGGAACTCTTAAAATCAATACAACAACGTAAAACCAAGCTCAGGTGTTTAACCAAAAATTATTCACACCGTCAACTATAAAAAAAATATACTTAAATAAATAAATAAATTTGTTTCTCTAACTATACACTTGTTAAAAGCGTGGCATTCAGCACTTGCAACACACAAAAAACTGACATGACTTTATACCACATTTACGAGTACAAAATAATTCAAATTTTTGAATTCGTTAAAACAAAAAAAATCGACTGCACATGAATGATAGATAAATAAATGAGGAGTGTACAGCAACACAAAAAAAAAACAATACAATTCCTAAATTTAAAACTGACAGCTGCTTTGATTTGACAGCTTGATATCGGAAATGTTGTTAAAAATTCTGGTATTTTTATGTATTTAGTTTCTTTGAATTCTCAATTGTTTTAACAAATTTTTAAAAGTATTAAATAAGTGAAGAAATAAAAAGCAACAACTTGTTAAGTGCTCAATGTTAAATGTCAAAAAATTGCCACTATTTTCGAAATAAATTGATTTAAAATTGTTCAATGCGAAATAACTTTTAGTTCATACTGTAACATAGATTGATTTATGCATAAGGCGTAAGATACCAAGAAGCGAAAACGACGCATAGTGGCCTTTTTCATTGCAAAGATCTTAACTTTTGAATCAAGGCAGATATTTTCAAAATTTAAAGAGCATTTTAAAGCAGACGCTTTGGGCTTTATAACGAGTTCCCATAGCCGGTTATAGCCTCATAAGGAGCTCTAAACTTTTATGCCAAAGTTCAATATTTTTTTTTTTTTTTTATATAAATTTTACAAGTTTTATTTACATTAAATTATATATTTGTATATCAAATACGAATTTTCGAAAGGTGTTTTACGCTAACATGTAAATTATTTTTACTTTATCAAATAATTTTATATGGCAGTCTGGTCCATGTAAAACAAAGTACAAACTGCACTTTATTTTGAAGATATATTAGTTAACTTTGGCACGAGTAATTATTTTTGCATAAATATGAAGGCTGCTGAGATTAGTTATGATTAATCTATTATTTCACCTAATGCAAATGTCCTCTTGAAATAGGGATTTAAGATTTAAGGATTTTAAATTTCAAGGAAATTTGGCATAACTAGATTTTATAAATGGGCAGCTATAAATGTAAACTAGTCAGCTCACTTGGGTTCTATTGGTGCCGTTGTGTTGCCCTGATGGATCATGTGAATCTGTTTTCACATGTCCGAGAATAGGCTCGGATCGAACCAACCTGAGGCAAGAATAAAAGATCCGTCTGACATCAATTACAGAGAGATCAGATAATCCATGCATATATGGACTCCCAAGTTCAGCAGTCCTTATATTAGCAAGAGCAGGACAGTGACAAAGAAAATGTTCTATTCTTTCTTCTTCCTCTTCGCTAAAGCTACTTCTACAATAGTCGTTAAAAGGGACTCCTAGTCACCTAGCGTGTGCACCAGCAATACAGTGCCCTGTAATAATGGCTACAAGTGTTCGAAACTCGACCGTTTTTGATCGTACTAAGGTCATATCTGTCTCGAGATAAAACAAGAACACTCGTTTGTCCATCTTTATTGGGATATTCCCGACAAGTACTGCAGCATCATAGATCTGAAAGATAACAGCGGTATGTTACCTAGTTGGTCCGTTTCTTCACTTTAAAGAAGAGTACCAGTTCTGGCTAATTCATCCGCAATAATATTCCCCGGGGTACTTGAGTGATCCCTTATCCAGATCAACTCTAGGTTTGAATGTCTCCCCATCTCATTTAAAGATATCCAGGCATTTAAGTACCAGCCTGGATGTCGAATAGACACCCAAAAGAGACTGAATCGCGGGTTGATTTTCGGTACAAATTTGAATATCCACTCCGAATACCCTATAGTACATTAGCCAATTTACCGCTCCCCCAATGGCTGAGATCTACACTTGAAGAATAGAGCAGTGATCCAGCAATTTAAAGGAGATGTTCCTCCTATATGCAGACCATTTCAGAAGATTTGGATCCATCAGTGTAAACCTCAATCGATCCGGCTTTTATATTGGGATCGGCTGAGATTGAAACTGAGAAGCCTCTGTCCAGAAAGGATTTGGGAATACAATAATCAATATTATTGTCAGGAATATCATCAGAAATTCCCAAAATGATCGCATGGCCATAGCTTCTACCGTTCCATCCTCCTATAGTACTGAGCCTGCTCATCGGCACAATGGCGATGGTGTTGTACGAAGCGCACCTGAGCTACGCAGAACCTTTTCGAAGAATCCGCAAAAGGTGAATTTTTCCATCGCTCTCTACCATTCAATGCTCTATACATAATTATAGGCTTGATACATAAGCGTTAATATGTATACCATAGGTAATATTACCCGTAATAACGTGTACGGTTGCGTTCCACTAAATTTGAAAAAATAACATGGATGCTAAATGTAAATATTTATATTTTAGATTATTTAAAATTAACCTTATTTTTAAACGACATCAAAAAAATAATATTTGAATAAATCATATGGATACAATTCGTGTCAAAAAATAATTTTCGTCTTTTTCTGCAGATTAAAAAAAATTCCAAATTTGAGCGGCTGTAATGGCAACAATATTAAATCGATACCGATTTTTTTTTTAGATTCTTAATCTGTGACAAGTCCTCTACCAGACCCAATCACTACCTTTAAAAATTCTTCTGACAAATTTTTGACTTTTGCCAGGGCTTTCAACAAAATGAGCAACTTTGCAACGTTTGTTATAAAAAAGTATGTGTTCTAGATACTTTTGAAAATTCCTTTGTTTCAATTGAAACATTTCCATGAATTTTATAATGAAGAACAAAAAAAATCGTTACCTTTGTCTCTGTAACGCACACAACCAAATGTTGACATTTAAATTTCTTTATACACACACATATACAAAATAAAACATCTTTATTTAATACAAAGAGCGAATTTAGTTTCCAAGGAATAATAACATCTTTCTCCATTTATTTATTGAGGTCATAAGTTTTAACAAATCCTATGAATCTTGTAGAACATTTTTTATTTAGATAATTGTGTTGGTCTTCTTTTTATAGTTTCTATTCATGAATATAAATTCCCATAAAATCTTGCAAGTCTTAAGTGTTTGTCATAATTTTTCTACAAAGCACTTGTAGAAAATGTTATAAAAAAAACAAAAACAAAAACTGCTTAAAAACCCCTCGAACATGCAACATCCTTAGAAAATATTCCATTACAATCCACCTTATGTCCTGTGCTTTTATTTCTCAGCTCTTACAAATAAAGGGAAATGTTTTGTCCTTAAATAAATAATAAAAATGCAAAAGTGCAAAAAAGAATATGCTCGTGTTATAAAAGTACATGAGAATGGGAATCCTAGAATGAAGAGATACTTAATATTATAATAATGTTGCGAATAGTTTTTCATTTTAGGGGAAAATCTAATGCCAAGTCATTAAAAAACCACAATAGTGTAATTCTTCTTCATTTTTGAGCTTTTTATTTTAGTTAGAAAAACTAAAATTTTAAAATGCTTTTTTATAATTGAGTTTACTACAAGTAATAAAATATGAGTTGGGATTACCTTTGGTTTTTGTTAGTATAATAAAAACAATTTAAAGTTTATTTTAATTTAAGAGAATGGGATTTAAAGAATGCACTAAATTCTAAAATAAAAAAAATAAGCTTATTCAAAAAAATACAATATTCACAGAGATATTAAGGATTTTAACTTTTATTGAAATTTGCATATAAGAATCGATTTTTGGTATGAAACATAAGTGATCAAAAATGAAGCTCATTTTCTCAAAAAACGCAATATTTAACGAGTTATTAAGGATTTTAGATTTTTTTTTTCGAAATTTTCATATAAAAATTGATTTTTAGTGTGAAACATAAGTGATTCCAAAATAAACTTATTTTCTCAAAAAATACAATATTTAACGAGATATTAAGGATTTTAGTTTTCACTAAAATTTTCATACAAAACTCGATTTTTGGTATGAAATACAAGTGATCACAAATTAAGTTTGTTTTCTCAAAAAACGCGATATTTAAAGAGATATTAAGGGATTTAAATTTTTTCGAAACTATCATTTAAAAATCGATTTTTGGTATGAAACATAAGAGATCACTAATGGAACTCATTTTCTCAAAAAACGCAATATTAAGGATTTTAGCTTTTATCGAAATTTTCATATAAAATTAAGTTTTGGTATGAAACTTCAGTGATCACCAAATAACTTTATTTACTCAAAAAACGCAATATTTAACGAGTTGTTAAAGATTTTAGTTTTCATGGAAATTTCCATA
Organism: Protocalliphora azurea; assembly: GCA_932274085.1. Taxonomy (NCBI): domain Eukaryota; kingdom Metazoa; phylum Arthropoda; class Insecta; order Diptera; family Calliphoridae; genus Protocalliphora; species Protocalliphora azurea. The sequence goes on from OW026522.1 coordinate 119,884,114, forward strand.
TAAAAATCGATTTTTGGTATGAAACAGATGTGATTAGAAATAGAGATCATTTTCTCAAAAAACGCAATATTAAGGATTTTAGATTTTTTCGAAATTTTCATATAAAAATTGATTTTTAGTGTGAAACATAAGTGATCCCAAAATAAACTTATTTTCTCAAAAAATACAATATTCAACGAGATATTAAGAATTTTAGTTTTCACTAAAATTTTCATCACTTATATTTCATTTTTGGTATGAAATATAAGTGATCACAAATTAAGCTTGTTTTCTCAAAAAATGTGATATTTAACGAGATATTAAGGATTTTAGATTTTTTTCGAAATTATCTTATAACAATCGATTTTTGGTATGAAATACAAGTGATCAGAAATAAAGATCATTTTCTCAAAAAACGCAATATTAAGGATTTTAGATTTTTTTCGAAATTTTCATATAAAAATTGATTTTTAGTGTGAAACATAAGTGATCCCAAAATAAAGTTATTTTCTCAAAAAATACAATATTTAACAAGATATTAAGGATTTTAGCTTTCACTAAAATTTTCATCACTAATATTTCATTTTTGGTATGGAATATAAGTGATTACAAATTTAGCTTGTTTTCTCAAAAAATGTGATATTTAACGAGATATTAAGGATTTTAGATTTTTTTCGAAATTATCATATAAAAATCGATTTTTGGTATGAAACATAAGTGATCACAAATGAAGCTCATTTTCTCAAAAAACGCAATATTGAGGATTTTAACTTTTATCGAAATTTTCACATAAAATTAATTTTTGGTATGAAACTCCAGTGATCACCAAATAACTTTATTTACTCAAAAAACGCAATATTTAATGAGTTATTAAGGATTTTAGTTTTCATGGAAATTTCCATATAAAAATCGATTTTTGGTATGAAACAGAAGTGATTAGAAATATAGATCGTTTTCTCAAAAAACGCAATATTAAAGATTTTAGAGTTTTTCGAAATTTTCATATAAAAATTGATTTTTAGTGTTAAACATAAGTGATCCCAAAATAAAGTTATTTTCTCAAAAAATACAATATTTAACGAGATATTAAGGATTTTAGTTTTCACTAAAATTTTCATCACTAATATTTCATTTTTGGTATGAAATATAAGTGATCACAAATTAAGCTTGTTTTCTCAAAAAATGTGATATTTAACGAGATATTAAGGATTTTAGATTTTTTTCGAAATTATCATATAAAAATCGATTTTTGGTATGAAACATAAGTGATCACAAATGAAGCTCATTTTCTCAAAAAACGCAATATTGAGGATTTTAACTTTTATCGAAATTTTCACATAAAATTAATTTTTGGTATGAAACTCCAGTGATCACCAAATAACTTTATTTACTCAAAAAACGGAATATTTAATGAGTTATTAAGGATTTTAGTTTTCATGGAAATTTCCATATAAAAATCGATTTTTGGTATGAAACAGAAGTGATTAGAAATATAGATCATTTTCTCAAAAAACGCAATATTAAAGATTTTAGAGTTTTTCGAAATTTTCATATAAAAATTGATTTTTAGTGTGAAACATAAGTGATCCCAAAATAAACTTATTTTCACAAAAAATACAATATTCAAGGAGATATTAAGAATTTTAGTTTTCACTAAAATTTTCATCACTTATATTTCATTGTTGGTATGAAATATAAGTGATCACAAATTAAGCTTGTTTTCTCAAAAATTCGATATTTAACGAGATATTAAGGATTTTAGATTTTTTTTGCGAAATTATCATATAACAATCGATTTTTGGTATGAAATACAAGTGATCAGAAATAAAGATCATTTTCTCAAAAAACGCAATATTAAGGATTTTAGATTTTTTTCGAAATTTTCATATAAAAATTGATTTTTAGTGTTAAACATAAGTGATCCCAAAATAAAGTTATTTTCTCAAAAAATACAATATTTAACGAGATATTAAGGATTTTAGTTTTCACTAAAATTTTCATCACTAATATTTCATTTTTGGTATGAAATATAAGTGATCACAAATTAAGCTTGTTTTCTCAAAAAATGTGATATTTAACGAGATATTAAGGATTTTAGATTTTTTTCGAAATTATCATATAACAATCGATTTTTGGTATGAAACATAAGTGATCACAAATGAAGCTCATTTTCTCAAAAAACGCAATATTGAGGATTTTAGCTTTTATCGAAATTTTAACATAAAATTAATTTTTGGTATGAAACTCAAGTGATCACCAAATAACTTTATTTACTCAAAAAACGCAATATTTAACGAGTTATTAAGGATTTTAGTTTTCATGGAAATTTCCATATAAAAATCGATTTTTGGTATGAAACAGAAGTGATCAGAAATAAAGATCATTTTCTCAAAAAACGCAATATTAAGGATTTTAGATTTTTTCGAAATTTTCATATATAAATTGATTTTTGGTGTGAAACATAAGTGATCCCAAAATAAACTTATTTTCACAAAAAATACAATATTCAAGGAGATATTAAGAATTTTAGTTTTCACTAAAATTTTCATCACTTATATTTCATTGTTGGTATGAAATATAAGTGATCACAAATTAAGCTTGTTTTCTCAAAAATTCGATATTTAACGAGATATTAAGGATTTTAGATTTTTTCGAAATTATCATATAACAATCGATTTTTGGTATGAAATACAAGTGATCAGAAATAAAGATCATTTTCTCAAAAAACGCAATATTAAGGATTTTAGATTTTTTTCGAAATTTTCATATAAAAATTGATTTTTAGTGTGAAACATAAGTGATCCCAAAATAAAGTTATTTTCTCAAAAAATACAATATTTAACGAGATATTAAGGATTTTAGTTTTCACTAAAATTTTCATCACTAATATTTCATTTTTGGTATGAAATATAAGTGATCACAAATTAAGCTTGTTTTCTCAAAAAATGTGATATTTAACGAGATATTAAGGATTTTAGATTTTTTTCGAAATTATCATATAACAATCGATTTTTGGTATGAAACATAAGTGATCACAAATGAAGCTCATTTTCTCAAAAAACGCAATATTGAGGATTTTAGCTTTTATCGAAATTTTCACATAAAATTAATTTTTGGTATGAAACTCAAGTGATCACCAAATAACTTTATTTACTCAAAAAACGCAATATTTAACGAGTTATTAAGGATTTTAGTTTTCATGGAAATTTCCATATAAAAATCGATTTTTGGTATGAAACAGAAGTGATTAGAAATATAGATCATTTTCTCAAAAAACGCAATATTAAAGATTTTAGAGTTTTTCGAAATTTTCATATAAAAATTGATTTTTAGTGTGAAACATAAGTGATCCCAAAATAAAGTTATTTTCTCAAAAAATACAATATTTAACGAGATATTAAGGATTTTAGTTTTCACTAAAATTTTCATCACTAATATTTCATTTTTGGTATGAAATATAAGTGATCACAAATTAAGCTTGTTTTCTCAAAAAATGTGATATTTAACGAGATATTAAGGATTTTAGATTTTTTTCGAAATTATCATATAAAAATCGATTTTTGGTATGAAACATAAGTGATCACAAATGAAGCTCATTTTCTCAAAAAACGCAATATTGAGGATTTTAGCTTTTATCGAAATTTTCACATAAAATTAATTTTTGGTATGAAACTCAAGTGATCACCAAATAACTTTATTTACTCAAAAAACGCAATATTTAACGAGTTATTAAGGATTTTAGTTTTCATGGAAATTTCCATATAAAAATCGATTTTTGGTATGAAACAGAAGTGATCAGAAATAAAGATCATTTTCTCAAAAAACGCAATATTAAGGATTTTAGATTTTTTCGAAATTTTCATATATAAATTGATTTTTGGTGTGAAACATAAGTGATCCCAAAATAAACTTATTTTCTCAAAAAATACAATATTTAACGAGATATTAAGGATTTTAGTTTTCACTAAAATTTTCATCACTTATATTTCATTTTTGGTATGAAATATAGGTGATCACAAATTAAGCTTGTTTTCTCAAAAAATGCAATATTTAACGATATATTAAGGATTTTAGATTTTTTCGAAATTATCACATAAAAATCGATTTTTGGTATGAAACATAAGAGATCACGAATGAAACTCATTTTCTCAAAAAAACGCAATATTAAGGATTTTAGCTTTTATCGAAATTTTCACATAAAATTAATTTTTGGTATGAAACTCAAGTGATCACCAAATAACTTTATTTACTCAAAAAACGCAATATTTAACGAGTTATTAAGGATTTTAGTTTTCATGGAAATTTCCATATAAAAATCGATTTTTGGTATGAAACAGAAGTGATCAGAAATAAAGATCATTTTCTCAAAAAACGCAATATTAAGGATTTTAGATTTTTTCGAAATTTTCATATAAAAATTGATTTTTAGTGTGAAACATAATGATCAGTTATGTTATTAATATTATATTATTAAAAAAATACAATATTTACAGAGATATTAAGGATTTTCATTTTTATCGAAATTTTCATATAAGAATCGATTTTTGATATGAAACATAAGTGATCACAAATGAAGCTTACTTTCTCAAAAAAACGCAATATTTAATGAGATATTGAGGATTTTAGTTTTCAGCGAAATTTCCTTACAAAAATTAATTTTTGGTATTAAGCATAAGTGATCACAAAACAAACTTATTTTCTCAAAAAAAAAAAGAGCAATATTTAACAAGATATTAAGGATTTTAGTTTTTGTATGAAACATAAGTGATCACAAAATAGACTTATTTTCTTCTATTCTCCGAATCAGGCATTTTTAATTAAGTGGAAAAAATTTAAATGAAAATTTTCAGTTACAATTAACCTGCAATTAAATGTAATAGGCTACTGAATATAATCATTACCCCCCAGACCTGCTTCGAATTAATTAGATTTAAGATCAAAGGATTGTTAAAAGAATAATTTTTGGTGGTTTTTAAATTTGCCTATTATGATAATATTTTCTGGTTCACTTCTTATGTTTATAGAAATTTGAATAATTTTTATTAATTAAATAAAATATTTTTGACTTTAATATCATGTTTTATAATTTAACATATTTAATTAAACTATATTGCCTTAACAAAATTCTTATTTGAAAAAATTAAAATTCCTCGAAACCTTATTAAACGGCCATTAAGATTTATTGACTTTTTTTTTATTCGATAACAATTAAATTTTTATGATCTTTTATATGCTTTCCATGAATTTATATATTTGTGCATTGTAAAATACTTGATAATATTCATACGAGTATAATCTTACCATTTTAACATGATACTGGTACAATGGAAAATAATTTACTTTTCATACCTGCAATAAGAAAAGAGAGAAAAATAACACATGAATAAGTATAATAAAAATGTTATTAGAAATAATAAAATATAATAGAGAAAGAGAAGCAGAGATTTAAGCATTTTAACAACCTACAAGTAGTAAATATTTAATATCGTAATTGAAAATATTTTTTATTATTTTTTTAAAGTTGTTGGATACATTTATTAGATTTAGTTTAGAATATTAATACCTCGTACAATTGAAAAACAATATTGTGATTTGTAATAATGTCGAAGAGGTTACAAAAAAAAAAAAAAAATAAATAAACAAATAAATGTTTGTAGCAATTCCAATAATTTCTTTCAAATAAAAATGTACATAATAAACAAAAAAAGCTTTCTATTAAATTTGCTATATTAAATATTAAAATTTATCTATAGTCTGAAATGTAACTGTAATAAAATCACCCCTCAATACTTAGTTTTTGAGCGTCTGTTTGAAACTATAATCCTTTGATAGTTAAATTATGGCAAAAAAAAAAAAATGTTCTAGCATGCCAGATGATATACTGGTGCATATTCCTATAAACGCATTTAAAATTTTAGTTTTTCTTTGAGGTATATTCGTTTCTCTTAACGAAAAACAATAACTCGCGATATAACGATATTTTTTTATGTAAGAAATATTTGTTTTTTGCTTTTGTAGTTTTAATTAATTTATCAATCAGGAAATATTGATGATCATTTCAGTGGAATATTCCTATAAACGCATTCGAAAAGAATTTGTCAAAATAGTTATTGCAAAAAAAAAAAAAAAAAAAAAAACATATTGAACAATTTTAACAGTTTTGTTTTACTCAAGTAAGTTTCTGATAACAACATTTGTGTTTACTGGAAATATTTTTGTTTTAATTACGAAATTTCATCAGCTTAAATGATGCCCAAAGGAATTTTTCTTACAGACCAGGAAAAAATTCAAATTCAATTCGTCAAACCTGCTCTGACAGACAAATTGGACGAAAAATTAACCGTTTGAAAGGAGTTATTCGAGACTTTCTTAAGAAAGGGCAGAAATTCGGAGCGCGAACGCTAACAAAAAGTAATCAAAAAATTAACAAAACGACAAATTAGTAAAACAAAAGAAGAAGCCACTCGCAATAAATTAAATGCTACACAAATAAAAAATAAACTTGACCTTTCTGTCAGTTCCAAACATGATGCACATATTTTGCGAACAGATGGTAACATAAAATGTAAGAAACCAAAATGTAAGCCAATGTTCAAAACAGCATCATAAGAAAAATCATTTAAAATTTGAGCATAAATACTTAAAATAAACAGATGACTGCAATAAAGTAATCTTTTCTGAAGAAAAGAAATTCAATTTGGATGGTCCCGATTCATATTCTCGTTATTGGCATCATTTGAGGAGGAAAAAAATGTGTATATCGAAACGCAATTTCGGTGGAAGCAGTGTTATGGTTTGAGCAGTTTTTTCTGCTGCAGGTAAATCAAAAATATGTTTTGTTTCAACTAAAGTCAACAGTATAATTTATAATGAAGTGTTGAAAGATGCTCTGCTCTCATTTATAGATGAAAAAATTTATGAAGATTATATATTCCAACAGGATAACGCTGAAATTCATGACTCAAACCAATCTAAATCGTGGTTTAATGAACATGGTATTCTACTATTGGACTGGCCGGCTTGCAGTCCGAATTTAAATCCAATGGAGAATTTATGGGGTTACACGGACCTTAAACCATAATGACTATAACAGTGTTAAACTAAAAATTAAGCAAGCCTGAGAAGAAATTGACAGTGATTTTCTTCAACAATTACTCGAATCTATGTCAGACCGAATTTTTGAAGTTATCCAAAACAAATATTCATTAACACATTATTAATAATGCTAAATTGGTTCATTAGTTTAAGTACGTGTATAGGAAAATGCCATTAAACTACTAAAATTACAATGAAAAAATTTGATGAACATTTTAAGTTTTTCGTTAGTAATTTTTTAAGTGAAGTCAATAAATAATTTAAAAAATTAATTTGTAGCACATTAATTATTTTTTAGCCCCATTTTTGGTAAAATGATTAAAAAAAATTGATGTGCGTTTATAGGAATATGCACCAGTGTATATAGATAATAATAAATGTACAAAAAGGAATAAAATATTTATTATTGAATGAAATAAAAAATTTATGAATGAGGCAATCATACATAACATACAAGGATTCAACTGGTTGCTGCATAATCAAATCAAAAAATTTAAGGGAAAGTAAAAGAAAAATACTTTTTCAAAAGTTTAAAGGATTCTAACAAAGTTTTCAATTAATTTAAAACTTCAATCTAAAATAAATATTTGTAGACATTTTGATTATGTTGTATAAAATAACGATAGAGATAAACTAAAGATAATTAGTAGTCAGTAAAAAAAAGTAGTTAATTATTAGCTTGAAATGTTGAAACAATTTTAAATTATATACAGGGTGAAAGAAATTAATTCATACTTTGGGATTTAAAAAAAATGTATTAAAATTTTGCTTTACTTTAAATGCAAGCGATACTTTTTAAAGAATAATTATTAAAAAGTCAGACTTTATAGAATAATTGTACTCTTTTGAAAATTTTTACTATATATTTTAAAAGAGATCCATTAAAAAAGCTTGCATAAAAATCTTTATAAAGTCATTAAATTCTATTAATTTAATGAACGAAGCTTTCATATTTAAATTTTAAATCATTTTAATTATTTTCCTTTAGCTACTAAAAATTAATTTTAAGATGCCGCTAACATTTTAGAAGTCAGACTGCGACAAATTTGTTCAATGACGGTTGCTGCAAAATGAAAAAATTACAAAATTATTAACAAAGTTATTGATATTGCATCTTTGTCAAATTGACTAATTTTTAAATTTGCGTTGTTAAACTAAAATGTTAGTTAGGTACTTTTGAATTTTAGTTAACGACTTTATGAGATACCAAATGTAAATTTTGCACTGGTCAAAATCATTTTTTTTTTTTTTTTGTGCAGAAATTCCAAAATAATATTTTAAGAAATTGTAAAAACCGAATGTATGTTATAAATATTAACATACTATGTAATCAAGAATATGTTTAAAAAAATATAATGTGACATCGTTAACAGTCTGACAAGGCATTAAATTTGGTAGTTTAATATTATTTTTAACATTTTTATTAAAATGAAGGTAGGATTATAAAAGGTGTATAGCGCAATACCAGAAAAATATATAGCAATGTTGTACAATAAATTGTAGCTTAGGTGATATATTTTAAGATATTTATTTTAAATTTTAAATAAGTCATATATTTGTCGTTATTTTTGAGTTTTGTGGTCGTATTTTGTTTATAAAGGTAACCTATAACTTTAAAATACTATAAGTTATGTTTGGACATTAACTTGCACGAATGTAAAAAAGTGTTCGCCAAAGTGTCTATTTTATGTAACAATTAAGATAGTGCTTGCATTTTTTTTTAGCAAACTCTTGTTGTCGTCAATTTTCTATCAGTTAAATCTTATTAAACCTGAGAAAATATTATGTTCTAACCTATTAAGTAGATTAAGTAGATAATCAATCAAAATCTAAAAACTTACAAAATAATAATAATAATAATAAAACCAAAGGAAAACAAGTAAATATCATATTTAAGGAGAAAGAGAGATATGGTAGATCAAGCCCGACCATAAGATACCCTACACCATTGTGCACGTTCATCAAAATTCGTGGATGTGTCTTATATTAGACATGTGGTCAATTGCGGACCGAAACTTTTACTAAGTGTAAAATAAAATATACGAATACGGAATATTACGTTAATACTAACATTTAGATGAATTTATGCACTTTAGGGTGATTCTCGAAAGTGGACTTATATGGGAGCTATGGTAAATTATGGAGCGAAGCTCATAAAATTTGTCACTATGATTTCTACTTATATAAAACTTATTTGTGTCGAATATAAACGTGATACTATCATGTGTATGTGATTTATGCAAGTTAAAGTGATTTTCGGAAGAGAGTTTTATATGGAAGCTATGGTCAATTACGGACCAATCTTCATGAAATTTGGCACAAAGATTGATACTTATACAAAACTTCCTTACACCGAATTTCATTACAATCAATATTACTACATTTAAGACATTTATGATCGTTAAACCCCTATTCCGAGAGGACATTTGTATGGGACCTAGGTGAATAGGCTTCGTCCTTGTGTCATGAAAGTCCTATGTGCCAAATTTCATTAAATTATCTTAAAATTGCAACCTGTACTTTGTGTAAAAGGTATACATGGACAGCCAGCCAGACGGACGGACGAACATCGTTAAATCGACTCAAATAGTGATTCTGAGTTGATTGGTATACTTTAAGGTGGTTGTTGGATGATTTTCTCTGTGCGTTACAAACATCAGCGCAAACGCATAATACCCCAACCACCTATCGTGGTGTAGGGTATACTGTATAAACAGTAGTAAAATTACGTATGTAGGGGATTAATCAAAAATCCTTAAAGTAGTTTTAATTAATATTATTATTTTTAATTTTAGAGAAAGTTACTTCGATACAACCACAAAAGACACTACCAATGCCTTTTGAATTTATGCCAGAAAAAGTGGTATTTTCGAAACCGAAAATTACCCTTAGTGCATAAGACTCTCCTGGGAATTATCCTGCAGGAGCGTCAAAATCGACTACAAAGTACTTAATTGATGTAGATTGATTGTACATTAGAGCGTCCCCTTGAAAAAAATTGTAGGAAGACTCCTTAAACGATGCGTACTGATTAGTTGAATGTGGAAAAAATATTAAAAAAAATTTTTTTGTAATATTTTTTCTTTAAATTTTATATATATATATATATATATATATATATATATATATAATTTTATTCCTTTTAGGGGTAAAATATTGAAAAGTAGCATTTTAGAAGCAAAAATTTGTTCACCAAAATGCACTGAAAAGTTCTCTAGCTGAACAAAATTGCATGGGGAAAATTTAAAAATATTTTTTTCACAACAAACCAAACATTACGAATTTTTTGAGATTTTTTCGCAAAAATACTTGAAGCCTTTTTTTGGCTAAAAAATACTAGACTGGTAAGGAACTAAAGATGAATTTTTAAAATTTGTTAAATATTTTTTCCGTACTTAGCTCGGAATACTCTACTGTACATAGAGAAATCCTAAAAAAAAAATCATTAAAGATATTCGAAGTACACTAATTTATTGATTTTTTATTGTTAATAAATTAAAGTGCGCTGTTAACAAAAAATGGGATTTTCTTTTAGTTTTGTCCATATATTGCAAGTCTGAAAAAAGCCATTAACAAACTCTTAAGAATACATCAGAGTTTCGACATAAAATAGGTCAAATTCGGTAGGGTCTGTATTTTGGGGTCCTTTTCTATTTTAAAATCATCTCTATGAAGATGACTTTCAGTAAAGTATAAAATTGTTATATTTTCTTAAGGAGAATGTTGTTTTAGAGAAAACAGAATAAGGACACTTTTTCGGTAAAAAAAAAGAAAACAAAATCATAATTTTTGCAATTTTCAATTTCAAAATCGTTTATTTTTGGACTTGAAAAGGAATTGACTTAAAATTTTTGCAAAATTGAGACAGTTGAAATTTCAAATGCAAAAATCTCGTAAACTATAAATAGCACATCCTCCCAATAGCTCCGTACCTTAGGGATCTGTGAGGCATTCTAAACTTAAAATTATGCACTAGTCTGCTAAGTCTATGTGAAACCACATATAAGCCTTACCAACCGATTAGAAGTTACGGACAACCCCGTTAAAGGCATTATTTATCATCGTTAATAATTTTTCACAACGGATATCCCATCATTTAACAGGAGTTTCGAAATCTAGAAACTAAGGATATGCTCAAATCTTCATTAAATTCAGACCACATTTTAGATCCTGCTTTTCTGATAAGCATACCAGAGACCGTGTGGCTTAATGACACTAACATATTGGATAGTACTATTCGCACATATACTGACGGTTCAAAATCGCAATAGGAATAGGATCTGGCATCTACATATCACCTACTTTTGAAACTGTATCTGAGACGACTGAAATACTATTGCGTAACGCAAGAGGAAATAATTGCAATTAAGACAGTTTTCTAATGTTTTCAATTCTCTTGCAAAATTTGACAATTCGAAATAATGTGTCCGTAAAATAAAATATAACATATAATTTTCGTAATAACTTCTACTTTTGTTGATTGCAATATCTTCGAAAGATAAGTGAAATTTAAGAACAGATCCGTTGATTTGTTCGTTGGCAAAGGACAGTCAAAGAAAAATTTACCAAAAAAATATTTTAATTTTAAAATCCATGTTATTAGAAAATATCAATTGAGGGACTTTGGATCAGGAAATTGCGTTTCAGGTTAATAATAAAGCTTAACGTGGAGTTAAGTTTTAAAGTGGAGAAGCTTCTTACAGCTATGTCAGAAGCTCTTTACAGCTAAGTCAGACATGGTTCGTTTTGTATTTTATTTTTCGAAATCTAATATGGGTAAACTAAAAGCTTAACGTGGGCTTTTATCAAAAAAAGCTAAGAAATTTTTAAATAATAATGCTAAGAAAAACTCTAAGGTTCAGAAGAATCAAAGCTCCCAAATAATGAAAAAATAATATTTTTTTCAGTCTTTTGAAGTAGCCTGATTTTTTTAATAATTTCTAAGAAAATTAAAATTTCAAAAATTGAAAAGTATTTTTTTTATCTTTTAATAATACTAAAATAGAATTTTTATGAAAAAATTTTGTAAACATATTTTTAAAAGAAGTACTTCATACAAAAAGTACACACAAAAAGTACCAATGACAACTTCTGCAGCTCTTTATCAGCACTAAGTTTTTCCTTCAAATGATAACACAATGTTAAAATTATGACTTTGTTAGCTCTTTTTAATTTTCTTTTTTTTTTTTTTTTTTTTTTTTTTGTCGGTTAGGTATAAGTTTTAATAATAAAGTTACAGAGGAAATGGTCCTGAATAGTATCGTGCTCAAAAGTAATAAAAATTTATAAATCTAAACTTGTAGTTATTCTTAATAAAATTAAATAAATATGTCAAAAAATTACTTGAATATTATTCATATCATAAAACGTTCTATTTAGCCTATTCTGTACCGCAATTCCGTAATTTTTGGTTGTTTTTGTTATTCTGTACTATAAGTTAACGTTTCTTTTCGTCAACATATTTCAACGATGAATATCAATAGAAATAATAAAACGTCGTTATTTGAAAAACAAAAATTTTAAATTGAAGTTGGATTTTTATTAAAAAAAAACTATTTTCTTTATAAAATGTAAAAAAGTGTAATTATGATATAAAAGTGTGCAAATTGTCTTCCAACAACATACCAATATGAATATACATATATATATTTTAACGACGAATATCAATAGAAACAATAGAACGTCATTATTTGAAAAACAAAACTTTTTAAATTAAAATTTGATTTTTTTTTTATAAAACTGTTTTCTTGAGGAAACTTGGAAAAAAAAAGTCTAAAGATTTTCATCCAACAACATACCAGTATGAATATATGTATGGTATATTGTTGGAAATACTTGTGAAATTAATATGGTGTTAAATGTTTACTACATTAGACGCGTTCATTGAAAATTTGTGTTGAAATTATAAATAACATAACGATGTGAGACTTATTTTTAAAAATTTCCTAAAGAATATTTTTCATTAAAAAATTTTCATCAAACATTCTTTTATATGTATTAAAAATTCACTAAAATATAAATATTTCTCTAGAAAAATATAAATTTTCACAAAAATCTTAATATATACAACATTGAGATTTTTTGTGAAAATTAAAATTTTTACTAAAAATCCATATTTTACAAAAATCCGATTTTATACAAATAAATTATAATATTCTGAAAGTACAGCAATTTTTATTAAAAATTCAAATTTTTACACTTTTCAACTTTTACTCAAAATTCAGGTTTTCATTAAAAATTAAAATTCAGTATTTTGACTAAAATTATTATTTTTTTTTCACTAAAAAACTAAAGTATTCATTGGAAACTTTATTAAAAAAATAATAATAATAATAAAACTCCCAGCAAAAACTTTTTGGTTTTCGGTAATTCCAGCTACTTATAAAAGTAGTTTCTCAGTAAAGAAGTGTCACTATTATTTTCCTACTCTGTATTACATAAATAAGTACTCAATAGTATGATAGCACAGTAATACTGCAATCACTTGGATGAGTTAGCTATAGCTTTGGATTAGCAGCCAGAGGGCTGTTGGTTCAACTCCATTTTGATGCTGTTAGTTTTTATAACAAAATGTCTAAAAAGATATTTTATACTAAAAAAAAGTTTTTGTCACTTAGAAAATTAAGTGCGAGATGGTGTACTGAGTAAGACGTTTAGTTATTAAAAACGAATTGTTAATTTGTGTCCAAGTTCAAATCTTATTGACGGCAAAATTCTTTGTTTTTGTTTTTATATGTACCTAAAATATTTTTTAACACTCCTGAAGTCTGAAAATAACTACATGAATTTGTGGAACTCGAACAAAAATAACTAGTTATTCAGACAAAAAATAATAAGTTTATTTTTGTTTCTAATTATACCCGCTAGCTTACCAGGAAAGCAAAGTTTTTGCTGGGCTGTTTCAAAACTGCAAGTAAATATTGAGTCCTAAACACTAATTTTTGCCAAAATTTGGTGAAAACTTTTGGTAAAAAAAAAACTCAATAAAAGCTTTTAAGTAAACGAACGCACCCATTATTCATTATATTTTTCTAATTAAATTATTTATTAAAAAAGTGTTAACAAAATTAAAAAATTGTGTTAAAGATTCAAAATCTTATATAAAACATTTTCGAAAACTAAACAAAATTATTATTATCATTATGGTTTTACAACATTTTTTTAGTAGTTAATTTGCCGAAACTTATTGTTAATTAACAACAAAAATCGGTAAAATTTTACTAAAAAATAGCACTTAACGACAAAATTTATTAACTAACGAATTTTCGATACTTAAATTTTTGTCGTTAAAAAGTTACGGAATTCCGGTGCTGACCCGATTTAAAATTTCGTACAGTACAGTTACAGTATAACCATATAAATATGTAGGCATACAAAAAAGTTTAAAAAATTTTAATTAGCAATTAATTTACATACATTGTAGCTTATTTCGTTTATCTTTCATTTAAAAATATGGATGCTGCTTTTTGTTTAAACGTTGTTGTTATTTTGTCAGAAGTCCATAGATATAATTGTTCAACTGAGTTCGAAATTTAGGTAAAATCTATTCGTATTTGTTAGTCGAGTAACTAACAGCAATTTCAAAAAACGAAAAAAGAAATATCAATTAGGAATTAAACTGGTATTTTTAGATTAATTCTTTTAATTTTATATTTTAAACTAGTTTACTAGATACCAGAAATGAACAATTAAGAAACCTGTTTTCGGAGTTATAAAGTGATGCCGGATACACTCATAGTATCTTATTCATTTAGATTTCGTTGAAAACTAAACATGGACCTAGTCTCGTAAACGCTAGTATAGAATCTACACCATATCTATGTTATAGATGAGGTTACAGCAGTGTCGTAAGTTAACATCCAGCTCGAAGGACCATAAACCATACGAAGCATACAAGTTTGCAACCGTAAATTTCCATGTTGTCTTTGTTTGGCGGTATGAAAGTAGAGTTTGTGAACTTTAATTATACATAAACAGAATGGAATACATATTTTCTGTGTCGCTACATAGTTCATCAGCATTCGTGGTGTATTAATCCAATTTACAGGTTTTATTCAGAGCTAGTCACAAATTATCAGAAAAACAACAAAATATACATAAATTCTTAGTACAGGAACGCTTTTCTGTAAAATCTGACTAAAACTTGCAAGTTTGACAATTACTGGAACAGAGCTAATGATTTACTTTTTTATGTATTGTATGTATCTTAAAAAAAATTAAAAAATTCTGCTGTACGGATGAGTATACATATCCTTGTGTACCCTGGATATGTCCATTATTTCCAGATTTGTACAAATTTTCCCTTTTCATTCTGTCATATGTATTATTATTGCAAATATAAATACAAGTACAAAAGCCAGTCAGTTAACCAAATATGGAATATAAACAAACGGACAAGACAGCAAACAAACAAATACACCCAAAGACATTACAAGAATTTTAGAGACAGATGGATGGACAGACGATAAGACCAGTGTTGCCAGGGGTATCTTGGAATAAGTTACAGTTTTTTGTCAAAAAAGTTACATTTTCGGAGTTTGAAAAAACAAATGCATAATACGTATTTATTTCCTATTTAAAATTTGGGACAAAAAATATTACAAAAATTTAGGTATAATTTAAGATCACCAGCACACTTGCACACTTGATTTTTAAATAATTTTGATAACGATTCAGTAGTACTCTTACTTGTGATTAAAGTAATGTAAAAATTTTTGCCCAGCCGCTCATAGTTTAGGAGTTATGAGTCTCTAAAGTTTTGGTACATTTTTCTGAATATTTTTATTAATACACATGCAACTTAAATTATATTAAAAGTTTTAAAGTACTTAAAAATACCTTTCTAATGATATATAAGATGAATAAGATGAAATTGTTTGATTTCAAAAAAAAAAAAAAAAATCCATTCAGAGAAGCCGGTGGTCGTCATACGTAGAAAAAGAGTTCTTGAGTCCGCCCGAAAGCCTCCAACACAGAGAAACCTTTACTGACGTTTAAAAAAAAAAATATTTTAGCTTCAACGGTGCTGGTAATCTTTACTTGTTATTCAACCGTTTACAATGATTTGATTTTATAAGTTTGTTGACTAAATATTTCCTAAACATATGCATTTTAAAATACCCATGGCTTTTTTATATTGTTGAACATGACAATAGTCGTCGGCACACGCAGAGAAAAAATATCGTTGTAGTGACCGTAATCTAACAGCAACATATTACGACCGGAAGATATGATCACAGCGAAAAATAGAAATTATTATAAGTAATGATTCCGCTTTGTCATATTATATCCGATTTTATGGTTTGTTTTTTCATGTTATGATTATAGTTTTATATACAATTGAACAATCTTATTATATTATTATACCACATTGTCATATTATAATTACATTTTATCATATTATTACATATTACATATTATCATATAGTTATCCAATATTATCAAATTATTATTTCATTTTGTGACATTATTATTCCATATATATATATATATATATATATATATATATACCAAATGAGAATTATATTGAAGTTAGAAAACAAATATTAAAGTATTGAAGTTTTCCACTAAGTTTGTGAAAATGATAAGTATTATATTTATTTATAACTTTTTATTGTTATGGGAATAATAATATTAATATGGTTTAATAACAGAATATGGTTTAAGAACAAGGAAAAGGACTGCAAATATTTAATGGTTGTAGAGGTAATGATATGTTTCATATTAACAAAATTTTGTTTCTGGTAAAAATACTTAAAACCATATAAATTTTTGCAGTAAATCATATTAAAATTCTTATTGAGTATAAACATTAGATGACAAGATTGAAACAAAATCACTGTTATCATGAACACAGAGTTACTAAAGTTCAATAAAATTAACAACGTCGAAGGTTTTAACGTGAGTACCCGTCCATATGGACCCAACCTCACGGTGCTCTTCGCACAGGGTGAATACAATGCGTCCACCAACGCCCCCAAGTCTGACCAATATCATCCTTGAGCTACCAATTTGAAGACATGTATTTGGACATGACCTCCCCCTTGGTAAGGAGCGGAGCCTATCTAAAACTCCTTCCGTTCTATGGGTCACGGCACCCGGTTGCAATGCAACTCCACACTGAGCTTGCGCTCTACCCGCGATTTGGGTCTAAACCACAGCCACCACGTTACTCCCCAAGGGGCCGCACCATTGCCAGGCTGGAACCGGAGTTCCAGGGGCTCCTGACACCCGTGGTACCAGTATTAAGTCACCGGTCGGACCTCGTAGCCAAAGACTGACTACTACCAGTTGAACTCCAAACAGTTCGGGACTGGTGGCCCACCACCACACAAAACATACACAACATAAAGGGACAACAATTACAACACAAACAATCAACAATCGCCCTCACGGGCGATTCATTGGCCACATGGTGTGACCCAGCAAAGGACAAAACGAACAACAACCAGGACAAATTCGACGCTGGCACCCTCGCGGGTGTTCTTGGCCACAAGAGTGACCCGGGAACAACAACGAGGGACAGAGAAGACACAGCAAGAGGGACAGCAAGGAATAAAATTAACAATGAGATAATGCTATAACCATGTTTTTTCTCTGCGTGTACTTAAATTAGGATAAAGCCCTTATGTCTTTTTATCGAGGTGAATACGCTGCCAAATTTTCTTGTGAACAAAACATTTTAAATTAGGAAATTTAATTCATAAATCAGACCAAAATATCGGGCCTTGTAACTAATTTTATGGTTTAAAAATAGTATTGTTAAAATCAAATGTAATATTTTAATTTATATAACAAAGACACTATTTTCTTAAATTTTGTAAAAATACTCTTTTTATATTTTGAATTACAATACTGTTTTTAATGAAGACTTAGCTAAAGTTACTTTTTGTGTAATTTTTTAGACCGAAAATTTATTAAAAAATCTAAATAATTTCATCTGCCACGAAAATCAGAACCACGTGCAAGAAAAAAACATATTTCAAGTTTTGTTCTCTTCAATTCAAGTAGTGAATAATAAATCGATTTCGATTGTGTTCCGAAATCGAAAAAAAGATTATTTTGTAGTCGATTCTTACCATCAAAATTTATACTGAAATCGACTTTTAGGCTTCGATTAATCGAAAAATCAACCCTGCCTTTTTATGAAAATAAATTGCAAGAATTGCAAAGCAAAATTTTAAACTTTCTAAAATAAATGTAATAAATAAATGTTAGGAAAATTTTTTAAAAGATAAAAAAATCAGTAAAAATACAATTCAAGAAATAATTGTTAATTATAATGGAAGAACTTTAAGTACTAGTTATATAAAATCTACATTCCTTCCCGCAGTGCCAGACATTCAGATAAAGAATGTTCCTATTACTCAATAAAATAAGTCATACTTTTCTCAAGCCCCTATTTGACAATTTGACCAGAGGAATACGATTATCCGACTGAGTTTTTGTTATATCCGTAGACGACCAACTTTTTTAGCATTCATTCACCATTTCCATCTCACGAATAACCTGTTACCACGACTAGGCTGAGAAGTATAGACAGTGATTGAGTGCAGTTGAGTAGACATTACGACCTTAAGACATAGGAATTCCATGCCTTAATCGCGGCATTACCATTCAAATTAAAATCGATAGTCTATATCTTTCGAAATAAGTGCCCCGACTTATAGAAAATGTTCCAGACTCGGTTATAGTGGCAGTTCTATATGTAATATTTTATATCACTACATATTTGGTGAAATGATAATTTACTTCCTATATTTTTACAAAATATATGTATTTGAATTCTATGGTGTTAAATGTAAGACATTTAGTTACGCTATTAGAGTGATCAGCGGAAGTAGGTTAATAATAAATATATCGATTCTTTTTATTATCTTTTGATCTTCTTCGAACATTCATACGTCTATCGTATTCAATGCATTACACCTTCAAAATGTTTGATTCAAAGATTATACTCTCTGGTTTAGTTGTTCAACATATCGACATACAATATATACGTATTTAAACGTCTAAGGGTCCTTTAAAATATAATCTAGTTTAATTTTAATTAATTTTTTCCTAATTTTACAAATAATAATTATTAAAAAAATAATTAAAAAATCGATTATGGGATTCGATTAATCGACTATAAAAATCGAAATGAAAATTGTTGATCCAAAAATCGATTATTAACTTTTCATACCATGCACTAAACAGAAGTGATGTGTTAGGATGTAAACTTTCAGAAAGTGTAAAAAAACTTGTTCCAAATGTTGGTAAATATTTGCTTAATCTATGTACGTCAATGATATAATTTTTATACATAGAATTTAATTTTACTGAAGGGACCAAAAGTTACAAAAAATGTAATGTAATGTAATGTAACCAAACGGCAACACTGGTTAAGACAGACATTTGCGTACTCATAGAAACAGACAACAAGAGGGAGCTAGAAACTGTCAAGTCTCATTCATACTTGAAATCAAGTAACAAAAGTAGTACGTACGGCCTACCGGTAAATTTTAGAAAACTTGTTTGACGTTGCTGCTGCCTGCTGCTGTTGTTGAGAAGTTTGGTATTAAATTTAATCATTAAATAAATGTTTTTTTTTAACAGATTTTTTATTTTATTTGATTTTTATTTTTATTTTGGCAGACATGACATACGATGGACGACAACAATTATTTTTTTGGTGTGTAGGTCGTATTTCTTTCTGTCTTTCTCTTGGAAAGAATTTCTGTCATTGAACGGCACTGTTGGAGCTGTTTGAACTTTTGTATGTGATTAGATGAAAAATACAAATAAAAAACATTTGATTAATTAATCAGTTAATTAAATAATTAAATCTAAAAAATAAAAGGTCATTCGCGTATTGAATATCAAGTGAAGGTGATAAGGAGGAGATTTTTAAACTTTTATATACATAAATTATTAATAATGAGATATTTTCTAAGCTGACAAAGTGTTTGAAATTCTGTATATTTTTAAATTTATATCAATAAAAAATGGTTGTTCTGCCCTTTTTGCTAGGCCTGTGCCATTATAGAGCATAAATAAGTAATAAACAATAATAAACTATAAAATAGAGACATTAAGTTTTAAATGACTGTGACAACATTCAATTTTGTTTGTCAAACCTTTTATGGAGAAAAATGAATATAATAATAAAAATATCTGTATGTACATATGTATAAAAATAAACAATTTTGTTGTCTACCATTATTATTAACATATTGATTTAAATTAATTTGAAATTTCTGTAAATAATATGATCTCAATAAAAAAAAAAAAAAGCAATTCAAATTTAAGCGCCCGTTGTGGGTTTATTTGGATATTTACCCACATAATTTACATACAATTATTATTTACAATTATTTATTTAATATTTATATTTTTTTCAATTTATTGCTTTAATAATTACCTTTTAATCCTTGAAGTTTATTAAATGCTTTTCATGAACAACAAAAATCAATTTAATTCCCTTTGAAAACGTTATCCAATCATTAGTGGAATTATGGCAAACAATTCTTATTTTTATGATTTACAATTTATTTTATGTTCATTTAAACAATTGATAGGATTAATTTTTTTGCACAAATTATTTTTGTATTATGCTAGATTTCTGTTCGTAATGAATTTAAAGAGGATTTTTTTTATTGTGAAATGTAAACTGTTATTTTTTCAAATTTGAAATAAAAAAAAAAGAAAATTGAATAGAAATAAATTCATGATACAACTACTAAAGGTAGAAAGTTTGTACTCAATTTTATTTACCCTGACTTAGGTTAGGTTATATGGGCAGTTGTAAATGTAAACTAGACGGTTCTGATGATCCTTGCATATATGGACTCCCAAATTCAGCAGTCCTTATATTCGCAAGAGCAGGACAGTGACAAAGAAAATGTTCTACTGTTTTTTCCTCCTCCTCGTTAAAGCAACTTCTACAATAGTCGCTAAAAGGAAGTTTCAGTTTCTTAGCGTGGGCACCATCAATTCAGTCCCTGCAATAATGGCTACAAGTGTTCCTAGCTGACACCTTGGCAATCCCTGAATGAAACTCGACCGTTTTTGATAATACTGAGGCCATATCTGTCTAGATAAAACATGTGTCCATCTCTGTTGAGCATCTTTGTCGACAAGTACTGAAGTATCATAGATGGCAGCGGTATGCCAATTATTTGGATAGTTTCTTCACTTTGAAGAAGGGAATCATTTCTGGCTAATTTATCCGCAATAATATTTGCCGGGAACTTGTGTGACCCCTTACCCAGATCAACACTTGGTTTGTATGACTCGCCATCTCATTTAAAGATGTCGGGCATTCATGTATCGTCCTAGATGTCGAATGGACAACAGTACAAATTTGAATATCCACTCCGAATACACTATATTACATTAGTCAATTTACCGCTCTGAGATCTAATTTACCGGCTGAGATCTCCGCTTGAAGGGCAGAGCAGTGATCCAGTAATTTAAAGGGGATGTTCCTCCTAAATGCGGGATTTAAGACATCTCCCCCAAACCCTTCAGAAGATTTAGATCCATTAGTGTAAGCCTCTATCGATCCGGGAATACAATAATCAATATTTTCAGGGATGTAATCCGAAATTCCCAAAATGGTCGAATAGCCATAGCTCCTACTGTTACATTAACCTATAGTACCGAGCCTAGTCTCCGACATGATGGCGATTTGTTTGGCCTTTAGATCCACTGGCATCCAGTTCATCAGAACGAATAATGCCTTGGATGGTGTTGAAACTGTAATTAGTAGCGCTGAGCTATGCAGAACCTTTTCGAAGATTCCGCAAAAGGTGGATGTTTCCATCGGTCTCCACCATACTATCGCTCCATACATAAATATAGACTTGATAATCATGTCGAAGAGCCATTTTGTATTCTTAGGATTTAATCCCCAAGATTTCCCTATGGCCTTCCTACACATATAAAAGGCAATGTTTACCTTTGATGCTCTAGCCAGGATAGTTTGGAGTCCAGTATTATACCTAGCTACTTCGCACCGTCTGTCACCTTTAATTCAACTTCATTTATTTTCATGGTATTTTGTATCTTGAGAAGAGAACTAGTTCTGTCTTTCCTGGATTCACGCTAAGACCACTACTTGTACTCCATTTACTTTACGCATTTTGAAGGCGGTGGGATATGGTATCCAAATATTTTCCAGATACGGTTTTGAACCTCAGGGAATCAAGTTCCCTGAGCATTGTGTTGACGGCAATATTCCAAAGAAGTGGAGGTAGAACTTCCCCTTGGGGAGTGCCTCAATTTGCTACCCTATATATGGTAGACGCACCCATAGTAGAGATTATAACTCTGTTGGTTAGAAGTCTCCATGAGATTTCAATAATCGACTGATGTATATTCAGTCTTTCCATAGCCATTTTAATAACCATTTTAATATCAAGAAAGGCCACTAATGCATATTTCTTGTGCTCGAAAGCATTTTCTATATACCCTACAAGCGAATGCAACGCCACCTCAACTAACTTGCCTTACATGTAGTCATGTTGGGACGCTGACTTAATTATTATTATATTCTGAAATAAACTGAAATATTACTCAGAGAAAACTTTGTTTAAATCATGATGTAATATTATAATATAATAATTAAGCTCTCAATAAATTTTACCCTGAAGTGTCAAATAATGAAAAGAAAATTAAAACGAAATTTCAAAAAAAATAAAAAAAGAAATAAAAATAATTATTTTTCAATGAATCAACTTCATTGGCCGCTTCTGCACCCACTGCCAACAACTCCGAATATATTCCTTATCATGTAGCTATTAGACCAGCTGCTACAGCAGTATCACAAACGATCTTTTGCGATAACTCTATAGCATTGCGCAACATAGCATTTATCTTTATCGCCTAGCCCATTATCAGACGTGTTCTGTCTTAAATTTTGAAAGGTGAATTAAATGTAAGCAATGCTTGTAGGCATATAACATGTTTTGTGTTTTGTGAGGTACTAAAACACTCTGGCAAACCGAGTGACAAGATATAGCCTTTTGAGAGGCTGTTGCTGTTTGGGTGGTGGCCAGTAGCAGATTTATGTTTTATTACAGTTTTATTTATAGTCGTTTTACAGATAAACTGCACAAAAAATTATATTTTTTAATAGAGAAAAAAAAACATTTTTATGATTTTAATTCGTATTACTTTTATCTTTTTCAGAGAAATTTTATTCTCTACATTCGTATTTCTGACTTTTTGTTTATAATTTTTTTGTTATTTGACGTAACAGGAGTTAAAATTTATAACTTTCTCTAACCGGGATGTCAAAATTTTTACAATTGTACTTTTTTTTACAGTGGTACACCAATGACCAATTTGGTACAATTTAAATTTGTTTCTAATCTCAATTTTTTTATAAAGTTGATAAAGAAAATCATTTATTTAGAAACCAAATTTCAACTTTAATTGTAAAAAATGTTTAAAACATCTCAAATTAGTTAAGACAGAGCAGACAGAGGAAGGGGCAATTTTTTTTTTTTTTTTTTTTTTTTTGCCTAATAAGCGTGTTGCAAAATCGTAATCTACGGAAAATTCTAAAAACTTTTCCCCAATAAATTATGGTTCTGAAATCAAAATCGATGTTCCGGTCTTTTACGAGAAAATTTGGTGCTTTCTTCAAAATATTTATTGCATTTTCGAATAAATATCGCTTGTTTAAAAGGAAATTTTCTTAGCTTTCTATATCGCAGATAAGATCATTTGGAGAAAATTCTGTGCATAAATAAGAGTTTTAGAGGTTTTTGTCAAAATAATAATATAGTCAAACTGGTAAAAAACCTAAAACTTTATGATTTTGCTACCCAAAAATCAAAAAAATTAATAATTTAACCAAATTTTAATTCAAAATTGATTTAAAAAACAATTGACTTAAAACTCAATTAAACGAAAATTTATTTTAAAAAACTTTAAGCAAAATGAAAAAATTTAATCTATTTTTTTTTTTTATTAAAACTCACTTTTTTATTGAAAAAATTCAATAACATTAAAAAAAAAGAAACTGAATCAAATAATAATAAAAAATTTATTAAAAAAAAATACTGGCCAAACCGGGAAATAAACCCTGGTATCATGGGTCGCAAAGCACGACATAGCCACTATACCACAACAGCATTTATTAACTTATGCGCTTTAGACGAGTTTTGTTACATGAGGCAAATGATCAAACACATTAAAATTAGATTTTAAAACATTTTTAAATATTGCTGGCTATTCTTGAAAACCCGTCGAAGAAGTGAAAAATTTCCATTAAAACAAAAACAAAGTCAAATATTTGTTTTTGTTTAATCATTGAATTTACTTTTTTTTATTTTAAAACAAAATTCACGTATCAGGGTCTCATAGACTTTTTAAGATTCGGAGACATATTGTCATCAATAATTTGTATTATTAATATTAATTGTTTAATAAGAACTGTGAAAAGATTAAAACATAATTCATGCAACAAAATATATGTAATCAGATGTGGCGATTGTTAATTGCTTTTGGCCACATAGCGAAATTTTTGGCGATATATAACGATTTGTTTGGCTAATTTTTTAAATTTGATTAAATAGGCAACTGTGGAGAAAAATAGTAAAACTATTAAATTTTCATACTAGAAATGAACTATTTTTAGTAATTGCCTATCTAGAAAAATGAAAAGCCTTAATTTATTATTATTTTATTAGTTTACGAAATTTTATCCCAAAAAATATATTTTACAATACTTATGTATTAAATGTTTGATAATTTGTTTTCCATCATCTTTCAAATATATTAATAAATGGTTTCGGTTACAATGAAATAAACGTTCATGAATAAATTAATTCTTTGAAACAATTTATAAGTTTAATATGGCCAATTTTGTTATATAATATTAGAAATATTCTTTTAAAAAATATAATAAAGTCTAATAAATTTTAAAAGTTGATGACCTGAAAAGGGCATATATGTCAGAAAAGTGTATTTTAAGTTGTTTTCTTATTTATTCATTTTTTTTTTTTTTTTTTTAATAAATTACACTGTGCTTGAAAATGAGTCTAATTTTTTAACAATGTGGGCAGCCATTGGGCTAAACTAAATCGACGATGCTGAATTTAGTGGTGTTAACCAATTTTTTTGAGATATTTAATTTTGATAGGCTAAAAAATAGTTTAGGCAATTTAAGTTTTTCAGCTTAAATTTAATAATTTACCCCCGTTTTCACAAACAACTTTTAAATTTAAAATGCATTTTAAATCAAAATTTTCATAAAAATTTTGTCTCTAAAATGTATTTCAAATTTAAAATTGGTTTTGTGAATAACGAGGGTTAATTTTTGAATTTAAACAATATAAACAATTAAGATTCCATTGAAGTGTATAATATATAACGAATTCTTATTATCGAATATATTTTAAACCCTAATAAACAATACTTTAAACTGGCAAAAAATTTTACTATAATTCTGTAACCAGTGTTACCAATGAGCAATTTTTCAAACAAAAATATAAAAATTTTAATTTATGTTTGCAGTATATATTCAATCGCCCCTTTTATTTCTAATTTTCCATTAATTCGCTACTTTCATAATAAAGTTTAAAACCAAAAATATCGCGAATACGAGAGCTAGCTTTCAAAAATGGCTGTCAACATTAAATTCAACGTACTCGAATTAGCTTTAACAGTAGGGTGTCCAGTTTATTGAAATTGGCAACTAGCACAGTGTTATTATTAGCTATTGCAATTATCGTTGGCTTTGATAAAGCTTAATTTACATTTACAAATTATTTTAAGTTTTAAGTACTAAAAATTGTACGACACTTAAAATTTTAGTTAATTTTTTAGTATTCCTTAAAAAAAACCAAACAAAATTTTAATTGGCGATTTTTGGCGATTTCTGATTAACAATTTGGCGATAAAGGCTCACTCTGGTAACCCTGGTAGTCACATATATTTTGTTTTTGTGTTTTGAAAAAAATGAGTAATTTTTTTTAGAAAATTTAGCTCGAAGTGTCTCTCACATAGACTTCTAGTTGTATTCTATGTTCTCAAATTTATTTTCCCTGGAAAGTAAGTCAAAAGAAAATGTGAAAAAATAAAGACAGACTTCAGAAAAATTTAAAAAAATATATCAAAGTAAAATTATACAAAATTTTAAACAAAAATTAATAATTAAACGGTTAAAAAAAATAATGTGTTTAGTTGATTGTGTCTTGAGAAAAATATACATCTTAAATTTCGCAAAATATCGTGATCTTTTGATAAATCTTTATTCCACATTAGAAATGTAAACTAAATATTTTTATATTTTTCTACTTGTATTTTTTGTTATCTGTTTTCAATGTTTTAATTATTTGACTTTACAAGACTTGAAAATGACAACTCTAACTAATAATTCTACCTGGTTTAGTTGTATCATGGTTTAAATAAAAATAAAAAAGCATGCATAATCGAATATTAATCGATTAAATTTATAAAAATATTATAGTTTAAATAAAAAAGAAAAACTACATTCATCTATAAAAGTCTTTTCATATAAACCAGAAAAGAAACTTTACCCAGCAAAAACTTTGCTTTCCTGGTAAGCTAGCAGGTATAATTAGAAACAAAAATAAACCACTTATTTTTTGCCTGAATAACTAGTTATTTTTGTTCGAATTGTCCACAAATTCATGTTGTTATTTTTATACTCTAGATGGGTACTAAAACATAAGTACCTAAACAAAAATAAAAAAAAGAAAACAAAAAATTTTCCCGACAGCGAGATTTGAACTTGAGCACAAATCAAGCATTAATTTTTAATGACTAACATCTTATTTAGTACTCCATCTCGCACTTAATTTTCCAAGTTACAAAAATTTTTTAATATAAAATATCTTTTTAGACATTTTATTTAAAAAAACTAACAGCATCTCAGAATGGGGTTGAATCGACAACAGTCTGGTTGTTGGTTCCAGTGCTGTAGCCAACTGATGCACGTGCTATTATACTATTGGCTATAGGGTAGGCAAATAATAATGACTCCTCATTACCAACAAACTACTTTAATAAGCAATTGCCATTACCGAGAACCAAAAAGTTTTTTTCTGGTTAGTTCTTCCTTTATTATTAAATTTTCAGTTGAGTTAAAAAATAATGCTATTATTTTATATACATTTTAGAAGTTTTTTTTTTTAAATCATAAAATAAACGAAAACTTTAATTCTGAAATAATCTTGTAATTTATGAAGTTCTCACCAATAATTTTGATTTTAAAAATTTAATTGTTTGCATTTTATCGATTTTAGAATTACAATACGAATCACTGTATTCAGTGTTTTTTTCAATTCTGAAAAAAAGTACGTTTTTTAAAAAATTATTGAGAAATATTTCTACTTATTTCCACTAAATCTAGTAAATAGTGATTATTGGTACATTTATTTTTAATATTTCTTATTGATTTTATTTATTTAGTGGTCAAAAAATTGAGTCACTTGGAAAAATTTTGTTTAAAATATAAAATATTTAGTTCGTGGCATTAGCATTTTATTAGAAATCTATTTGAATTTTTTTTCTGTGCTTATTTTTAATATTGTAATAACAAGAAGTTTGTTTGCAGATGTCTGGAATGAACCTATTGCATTCCTCTTCATTAATTCTAAATAAAAAGTTAAATATTAATGATTTTTTATTTCTAATATCATTTAAGAGATACCTTAAATTATATTAGAAATGTTAGAATCTGCATTTTATCTATGTCACTTTGAAATGCCATGACCATGACCCAAAAAAAAAAAAAAATTATCCAGACAACTTAAAAATTTTCGGTATATTTTTTAGGAGTAGTTATCTCTGGGATATATTTATTATTTTAATAATAAAGTATTTTATAGTTTTTATTCATATTTTTGTTCGTTTGTTGAATGTCTAGCAAAATCTTCAAGATTACACGTATAGAGGATTCAACTGCAGTATGTGTCTATAGGCGGCTTTAGGAAAAACTTAACGTAGGGTCTACACGAGAAATTTTTCTATAGTAACAAGTAACAAAACATCGGCAGAGCTACTAAAATTTTTATATTTATATCAGCATGGATAAAATTTTATTATAATAAATCACTTTTTTTGTTTTTCGTCTTTTTTTAATTTCATTGCATTTTGTATTATTTTTGCTCCAAATAATTAATTAATAAATTAATTAATTGAGATTGCCAAGAAGAATTGCTCTTCTACTTAAAAAATAAATAAATAAATAAACGTAAAAAAACAACCAGTAAAAGACGTTTGATAGCAAAACAAATTTTTCTTCGTTTGAGCTCTAACAATTATATCATAACGCTGTAATAATATACATAAATTTGTTCTCCACGTGATGAATTTTTATCGTAATAAGAATTTGACGTTTGTCATGATAGAAAAATCTCTGTACACCCTACGTAGGGGATGAAAAAAGAATACTTAAGTTTTCAATTATAAAACAATTTTAAAAACTTAAGGACGATTTTGCCACTAAGTGAGCATTATAGTACCGGGCCTAAATTTTTCATGCCTGATCTAAACAGAAATGATTTTAATGTTTAAATGAAAAAAAACCTGTGTTACTTTTTTCAAATTGGCACTACACTAAAATATTGGTATTTTTAAAGAAATTTCTTTTTTGTTTTTTGACTGAAACTTTTTTTAAATTGCAATTATTTTGACATTGATCTATTTGAGAAAAAAATATATACATGTGAGCAGTTTATTTTGAAAATGACTTAGTTCCTTCATCAAAATAATTTTAAGACATTTGAACCAACTGAAAATTATCAATTTATTCCCAAAATTAATTTAAGGGGTATTGTTTAATCGAATAATCGACTACTAAGATTATTCGATTAAACAGTGCCCTCTTGCTAAATAATAAAATTTGATTAAATAGCTTTCAGCTTACAACACTAGTTCAATATTAAAGCAATAGAGCAAATTTTTTAGCTAAAATTTTAACAGAAAATTCCAAAAATATTTTCAAGTTCTATTAAAATATTTTCCTCAGATTTGTAGAACATAATGAGCTCATTGATCAAAAAAAAAAAAAAAAAAAAAACAAGAAACGACAAAAATTGCAACTGAATGAAACAATAAAACAAAAACCAATTCGTTTTATTGTTTTTAGAGGTTTATTCTTGGCTATTCACTGTGGGTTTAGACAACAGTCAGCCTGACTATGTGCCTCATGTTGCTTCATATATGTAGGTTTTGTTTGCATTATATTGGGTGCCTCATAGGGTTTGAGGTTTCCTGTAATATTTCTTTTCCCGGGAATTCCCGGGAATTTTTTAGAACTTTAGTTATAAAAATAAAAGGCCTTGATATCTTATAAAGAAAATTATTATATAAAGTGTAACGCCATTTTTAAGATTAAAAAAATTTTAAATATTTTATGCAAATAAAAACTGTGTCTCAGATTTTTACGTTATTGTAAAATCTATTGCATAAAATTCATTATAAATATCTTGCCGTTTATTTCCACTTTATTTCTTACTAAATTAAAAATAAATTTGAGAAATACTAAAAATTGTTTCGCAATTATGTTTTTCAGATTAATCATAGTGTTCAGAAATCTGATAAAAATAGTCTCATATAAGTTTGAATACAATATGAGATTAGCTTTTTTATAAGCATTTTGAAGTTATAACATTTATAAGAGATGTTGTTTCAAAAGAAAATATTGTGTCAGAATGAAAAAACTCCCAACCAAGTAATTTTTTATAATAGTGAAGTTCAACTTATTTAATATTCTTTTTCACAAATCTATATTAAAACTTAAGTATCTAAAATTTGAACATGACAAAAATAAAGTTGATTTAAAATTTCATGTGAAAATTTACTTAAAAGTTGTAAATTCGTTAAACCATAGATAAACAAATATATAGATATCTGAAAGAAAAAAAACCTAATTCAACAGTCAAAAACCTAATTCATGTAACATTAGCGTTCCTCTCAAATAACGTTCTAGTTGTATTATATGCGTCATATTATAAGGTCAGCCTTTCATTGTCATGGGTGTTAAAAATAGCAAAATGTTTACTATAGAATTTTATAACTACGAGTTTTCCTGGGAGAAATTAAAAATTCCCGGGAATTCCCGAGAGTATTTTGACGAGAAATCCCGGGATTTCCCGCCCAGAAATTCCCGAACTCCAAACCCTAGTGCCTTATGCTCCAATAAAAGCAACAGCCATAGATTAATAAATAGATATTTATGTGAGAGAAAAGAACCTGATTCAATTGTCAAAAATCTAATTCACACAACAACAAAATACATATAGTCACATATATATTGTTTTTAAACTTTTTTTTAAACTTTAGTTAAAAGTGCCTCTCACATAAACTTCTAGCTGTATTCTATGGCAACAGCAAAAGACGTGAAAAAAAAACGTGGTACGATATATTTGGCTATGGAGAATTTTATATACCCTTCATTTTCACATACACTAACTTATTTATGAAACTATTTCAAATATCACACAATTTTATTTCAACAAATAAATGGACAACGTTATTTCTACTCCTCTACTCCTAAGGATCCCGAATTTTAATATGGTCTCAAATGATTATTATTAAAGTTACCAACATTCAATATCATTCTGGCTAATATACATCCTTGCAACCTATGCTGTAAAAAAACAGTAAGTAGCCAGTATTGTAAACTTTGTCATTATGATTTCAAGCGTATACTACTTACTCATTCGTGCTATGTAGTATATTATATATGCCGGCTGAATGAGCCTTTGGTGATGCTGTTGTTGTCCAACGTTGTTGTTGGCCTTAGTTTAAACAAATGAAAATGGAAAGAATGATTTGTATGCTGTTTATTCTTAAAACTCAAAGATTACAAAGATTTAAGCAAGATATATGTCTACTATTGTTGTATGTACGTTTCTTTAATTCTGTTCTTGTGTTCTTCTTCGAAAAAACATTTATTTATGTTTGAAGATAGAGCTGATGATGAGAAGGATGACTATGGAGTTGATAAAGACAAAGAGGATGGTGATGATGACGAATAACGGCCTTAAATTTAAAATCTAATAGAAAAGAGTGTTTAATGTATTTTTAAGACGAAGAGCACAAAACAAATAAAATATTTTTAAGTATTGAAAAATAAAAACTTGGTAGCTCTATAAAATCTTAAAGACTTGTTTGACCATTTACTCAACAGTTAGCAAAAAATAATTTAAAATATCAAGTGGCACTTTAGACCACAGTTTTGAAGAGCATATTTTTTTTTAAAATTTCGGAATATAACAGTTTACAAATAGGTATTCATGAGAAAAGGCTGTTGCTAAGAAAAAGGGGTCAAGGTTTATTAAGATAAATACTGATTTTTTTCTTTATCTCGTCAAACTCTTTACTAAACTTTAAAAATCATACAAATAGTCTTTAATTTGTAGAATAACGAGCTTTTAAAACTTTTTCCTGCTCAATCGCGTATTATAATATCTTTTTTTATGAAAGTTTAAGCCCACCTCCATATCTTTTCTAACAATTCAATTCGATCCGACTAGTTTGGAAGATATAGATTTATTACTAATTCTGTTGTTATAGTCTCCACTGTCAAATGATCGGAATTAAATTTGTCCAATTAAAATTTATTGTTCAGTTCGAAATAGAGCTCAAAATTTTTGTAATTTTGATTAATACCAGAGTGAAATTTATGAAAAATTTTATAAATTTAAGAAAAAAAATAATAATAATAATAAAAATAATGCCCACAGAAATCATCAAAAATATTTAAATCTCCAATTAACCTATAATTTTAAAACCCTAAATCTGTCAGACATGTATTTTAACGTGTAGTTATAAATATTACACAAAAAACATATAAAGATATATTGTAGCTACTATAGTAGTTATAATACAACAAGGGAACTTTATAATTCTCATTTAGTTTAAGCAAATTTAAATATAAATAGTCAAGATAGATAATACATTGTTGTTGGAGATAAAAGTATCACCAGGCACGACCGAAGTTCTTTCTTCCGAACCGTAGCCGAACCCGTAGTTATCCGACCGAGATTCGAAGAATTTTTTCGTCGAATCGCAGTAATATGGTCGTAGTTAGCCGTTTGAGAATCGCAGAATTTATCTAATCGGATTGTATTTGGAGGCCGAACCTTGTAGTTAGCCGACCGATAACTGAATAACTTATCTTGTCGGTTTGCATTTAGTATGTAGAATAGCTCATACGATCCTAGCTAGCCGATTGAGAGCCGAAGCATTTATCTCATCGCATTGTATTGTGGGGACAAAACCTGTAGCTATCCGACCGAAAGCCGAATAATTTATCTCGTCAGATTGCTAACACGATCCTAGTTAGCCGATTGAGAGCCCAAGCATTTATCTCATCGGACTGTATTTTGTTGTCAGAAACCTATATTTAGCCGAACGAGAGCCAAAGCATATGTCTCTCCATATTGTATATAGTATTCAGCTTTCATTTCACTGTAAATTCTAGTTAGCCGACTGAGAGCCGAAGAATTTATCTCAGCGGATTGCATCCCAATAGTTAGATTGTTGAAGGTATTTGATAACCCAGTTAGTTATATAATCGCAGACACCCGAACGAGAGTAGAAGAATTTGTCTCGTCGGATTGTGGTTAAAATGTGTTAGCTACTTAGCAAACATATTTTAACTGAGAATTAGAATTCTGACAATACTGTTATTACCTAACGTAGTTAGGTATCACTTTGTTGCTGTTCGTGTCCCGAAGGAACAAGGAAGATCTGTGGTAACAACCAAAGGAAACAGACCTTTGAAGAAACTGCACAAACGGAGTATACAAATGATAGACAAATGTTTGTGCCATAAATCAAGTTTGAAATTTCAAAAGAACTAGCAACGTCTAAACTACGGATTCCAAGTAAAGGTAGAATAAATAATGAAATTTAAAAAAATGGCTTAATAGGACAACAATGCAATTCATATCTAATTGAAAATTTATTAGTTGTTTTTTTTTTAAATTAAAGAAAAAAATAAATTCGAAGAATTTTACTATTTCGCAAAACTAAATCGACAAATAGCTCCGTTCAGTAGGTGTGTAGAAAATATTATGGAAGTCAAAAAACCCTCAATTCATTTTTCTTTCTTATATTGAATGAGCAATAAATAAACATAACATTCCAATAATTTTATTTATATATTTTAAGTATATCGTTTTGGTTTGTTCTAAATGTCATGATAATATAACTGTCACTCCCATTAGAGTTTAAAACCTAGAACCACATTCTAATTGGAGGAACATTTGTCTCCACAGGTATGTCATTCCATATGAAAACAGTCAAATAAGTAGTTACTGGAATGCTTACAAGCACCAATCAAATACCAAAGAAGATACAATTAAACTATAAGTAGTTATTACTAAACTTCCATTCATTATTCTCATTACAATATTGTTATTAATTGATTATTTTAAATAATAATATGTACGTGTAAATCACTACTGATTTAAGTCAATATCAGTAAAAAGTTATTTTATATTTTAAAATAATGAGATAAATAAGTAAGTACCATTCATTATTTTGTAACGTGTAAAATAACTACTATCTATTACCCAAATTTCAAAAATTTTTGCTCGGCAGAGAAAATATATTTATGATTATAAATGAACACAATTTCTCACCAACAGTTTTAAGAATATTTCCCATAATATTTTTCAATATAAGCTAAATCCGTAATAGGCCTTCTTGAGGACATTATAAATCAGTTGAAAAATATCTACACAACATTATGAGTTATTCTCAAAAAACTGTTTTTGAATGGGTTGCTGTAAAAATGCTTCTCTTATTTTGTTATTCGTTTGTTAATTTTTTTCTTTTTAAACTCTTTTGGAAAATAGATGAATCAGGCTTTTCGATCGTATACATTTTGGTATGTTTTGGTCAAATAATAAAATCAAATTTTTAAACACCATAAAAAAAAACATATTTAACTATGTTTATTTAAAAAATATATTTAGATCATTTTGGCACTAAACTGCTTCATGCCCGTACAAAAACGAAAGCCGGAGTATAGATTTTATGAAAAAAGTAAACTTTCAAAAGACTTTTTTTAATCGCTAATTTCAGAGTGCTGACTTTGAACATTTTTCACGGCTAGACGAATTGAGATAATCAAAAAAAAAAAAAAAATGTTTTCAAATATTATTTTGAAATCTATTAGTAATTATAGAATATTAAAAAAATCCTCGTATACCTTAGGACTTATTCCTGAAAAGCAAAATAAAGTCGAGGCAAAAAATCAAAAATTGAAATTTCAAGCATAAAATTCTTTTTAACTGCAAGAGATTACTCAGATGAAAAAGCAAGTTTTTCCTTTATCTCACCAAGTACTTTACAGGACTAAAAATATCTTTGAAATCGTACTTGATTTGTAAAACTTAAGATTTTTTAAATCTTTTACATACACGAGATGATCAACTTTGACACTCTGTAGCTTATCTCGTATTATTACAGGGTAACTACAAGATAATTTTTGTGAAAGTTTAGGTCATCCACCACAACTCTCCTATGCATTTCAATTCGATTCAATCAATTTAGGACAGTCAGATTTATTACCAAAATTTTTGCGATTGGTCCCACTGTGTATCGACAAATTATCTACGGGTTTCTTCTCAGGTTTCAGTTCCAATTATTTGCAACATATATTTCTATCACTTTACGATTTTCAATAAGTAATAACATTCAATGGAGCCTCAAAAAATTATTTTAAACTTCCGTAGCCTTTATGCAGTATTTCATCACATTACGAGGTTAATAACATATCCTCTGGTAGAAGTTGCAAACTACATAAAAAACTACAAGTGGCAAAAAGCCAAACACAAAACAAACAAATAAAATGCTGAACTTTAAAAGAAAAGCAAACAAACAAATTTAAAAATTACTTTTTTTTATACCATAAAGACGAAAAGCTTAATACCGAAACCAACAACTAAGACACAAGTTTACAAATGCACTTGCTTCAAAGTTCAACTGCAACAAAGAAGGAAAAAAACAACAATAAAATAAACAAGTTAAAGAAGGATAAAATAAACTAAAAAACGTGATAAAAGGTGATTTTTTAGAAAATGAGTTTCATTTTTTTTTTCAGCTTCAGAAAAACACTTTAAAATCACTTTAAAGGAACTTTTTTTTATTACTTTATTAATTGAATTAAAGTATTTTTTATAAAACAACAAAAAAAATCCTTTCACATTTTATTGCAATTTTGTGCGGTTTCAGAGAATATTTTTAAACATCCATCATATTTTTTAATATTTTTTTGGATTGAATTTATTTTCTGCTTGAAAAAGGATTATGATGTTAAAGTTTTGAAGATGATTCACTCACTATTTATAAATTTGTCTTTTGTTTTACAATTTTTTTTATATTTTGTTTGTCTGTTAATATTGTTTTCTTTTTCTTTTCCTTTTTTTTTTTTGTTTTTTTTTTTTTTTTTTTGTTTTTGATTACTTTTAGTTTAGGTCTTTAAGCAACTTCAACTACAACTTTCATTTCTTTTTTTATTCGTTCTGTTTTTTGGTCTATAAGTGACTTTTAAAAATTGAACGTTGTTTTTGCGGCAACATAACTTTTACAACTAACTTGGCCAATATGCAATGATGGCACATAAAGGTTCTAGTTTGCCACAATTTGTTGCGAGACAAAACAGCAGCAGCAGACAGGTTTCGTTTTGTCGTTTTTTGTTATTTGTTTTTTTTTTATTTTTTTATTTATTTTTTATTTTTTTGTTGTACATACCCACCACTTCAAACAAGCCATAAACAAACACAAAAAAGGCTTTATTGTTTTTTGTTGCTGTTGCTTTTGTAAGCGGCAAGTGATGGTACAATCATGATTATTGTTAGCATTATCCTATGTTCGTTTATATTCCTACGTACCACATTTTTTGCGAGCTACCTCTAATAACAAAAACAATAGGAGGTGAAGAGGTCTAAACAAGAAAAAACTTAAATCAGCTGTTAGCTTAAAATACCAACAACAGAAACAAGAGTTACACCAACACAATTAGAAAAAAACGGGGTGTTGTTAAAGTAACAATAATAACAATATGACAAAACAATTTCGAATCTGAGAAGGTGAGTAAGAGGAGGGAGAGAGAGAGAGAAAAAAAATAAACTTGAAATTGTTAAGAGAGTTATAATTAGAGATGTTACAATTTCATTAGTTTAAGGATTTTTTTAGTAAATAAAACAGAGTTGTATATTTTTAAGGAATACTACCATCCCTGATTCTGAAGCAACTTTTTGCCTATGTTACTACACAGAAAAATTATGGTAAAAATATTTTTTAATCAAACATTATTTGGTTGTAAAACAATAATTTTTAGATTTTATCATTATTTTTATTGATTGAATTTTTTTTTTAACATACACAATACAAAAAAAAAAATTATATATTTTGACAATTTCAGTAAAAATTATAAAAATGAGTAAACCAAAAAATATGAAATCCAACATTTGAATACATTCAGAGGTAAGTTATCCCTATGTCCTTACAGATTTTCCTAATAACGATTAAACTTTATGTATGATGATTCGAAAACAAGTGATGATAAATGTATTTTACCTCATAAAATAACTATACGTAAGTAATATTGTTTTATTATCCCCTTTCCATATTATCTTGTGAGTTAATTTAGAAATTTCCTTCCTTATAGTTAGCTACACGAACAGTTTTTCGTTCTAAGCTCTCTTCAAACGAATTGATTGTATTCGATACATATATTCCGTGATCGTTTCATTTGGATTTTCCTGGTTGTCTAGGCTTCATAAACGTTTTTTTTTTGCGCTTTGATTTATCACAATAGATCAACTTTTCATCGTCCGTATCAATTCGATGCAAAAATGATTTGGTTTTGTGGCGCATTTCAAAAATGCTAAGTCTCCTTACGATGTCTCTTAGCTTTCGCTCTCGTGGCACCTAATTTCCCTGCTTTTGGATGAATCAAATACTTTTATACGTCTGAAAACTATTGTTTGATTTACACAAAATGCATTCATGAAGCACTGCTTGCACACTTGAAGATTTTGTGTCAATCTCCAATTCTTAATTTCGAACATTTTTTGCTGGCCAGAACGCTCATGCAAATCGAAATCACCACTTTTAGATATCAAAACCACATCTGAAACAAGTAAGTTGTCAATTGGAACTAATGTTAAATTTTAATAACAATTGGATTTCCTTTTTTAGGTCTATTTGGTAATTTATAGTAAGTGAAAGAAGTATCAAAGGAAATCAGCATTTTCTTACTGTTTTGTTTTTTTTTTTTTTATTTATATGTATGCATATATGTGTGTATGTATGTATGTATGTATGTATGTATGTATGTATGTATGTATGTATGTATATTAAAACACACTATTATTTCTATATTAGTTTTGATAACTGTATAAAATAAATAAATATTGCTCAAATATGTACTAAAAACTAAATATAATTATACTCCACACCACCATACGTGGTTGGGGTATTATGCGTTTGTGCTGCTGTTTGTAGCGCACAGAAAAAATCAACCAACCCCCACCTTAAAGTATACCAATCGACTCAGAATAACTTTTTGAGTCGATCAAACGATTTTCGTCCGTCCGCCTGCCTGCCTAGACGGCTGGCTGTCCATATAAATCTTGTGCACAAAGTACAGGTCGCAATTTTGAAGATAATTCAATGAAATTTGGCACTTAGGACCTTCATGACACAAGAACGAAGCCTATTGAAATTGGTGATGACCGATCCATTATTTCACGTAGTCCCCGGAAATGAGGTTTAGCGATTATAAATGCCTTAAATATAGCAATATTTTAAAAAAATTCGGTGTAAGGAAGTTTTTTATAAGTATCAATCTTTGTGCCAAATTTCATCGGTCCGTTATTTACCATAGCCCCCATAACTGCATAACTTCATATAAATGTTAGTGTTAACGCAATAGTCTATATTCGTACATTTATTTTACAGTTAGTAAAAGTATCGGTCCACAATTGTCCACGAATTTTGATGGACATGCACAATGGTGTGGGGTATCATATGGTCGAGCTTTACCGACTATATCTTTCTTACTTGTTTTTATTGTTTTACTTTACAAAAAAGGCTAATAAATATTATGAAAATTTTCAAATATTAAAATTTATAAATAGTAAAAATATTTTAATAATAAAAAATCTTTTCAATAAAACATTTACGAATTTGAGTGTTTGATTTTACTAATTTAGTGATAGGTCTAATTTCATTAGAAAATATAATTGATTTTATAAATTTAGTATTAGAATATGAAATTTTATTTTTTCTGTGTACCTATTCGGACTTTGATAAACTCTTTTTCTAAAAGGAAAAACTACATAACTTACATTATGTTGTTTTCAATTTTATTAATTTATATATATATATATATATATATATATATATATATTTCATCACATATTGTGTAAATTTTTTACAAAAGTCTATCCATTACTTAAAGAGATATTGCTATCCAGAACAATATAATTCTTTGGATTTTACTTTTTTCGAAATGTAAAAATTGTGTAAATTAACATATGCTTTTTTCCATATTTCTTTTATTAAAATTCATGATTGAATAAAATTCATGAATATACTTATTTGAAGTTTGCTAGTTTTTAAGCAATAAATTTT
Source organism: Protocalliphora azurea (assembly GCA_932274085.1). Classification (NCBI taxonomy): domain Eukaryota; kingdom Metazoa; phylum Arthropoda; class Insecta; order Diptera; family Calliphoridae; genus Protocalliphora; species Protocalliphora azurea. Next base: position 119,922,808 of record OW026522.1, read on the forward strand.
ATTTTCATAATATTTTGGAAATGAAATAAGAACATTATGTTACATACTCAAGATATACTTTAAAATTCCATTTTGGAAAAAATGTATAAAATGTAATGTATAATTGTATATAAAGGGAAAAACAACACTATTACATTTTTGCTATATTTTTCGATACTTAATATACATATCGGTTTGAAAAATATACTAAATAATAAATATCAAATATCATCCCTTCGCTGACTGAATTTTCAATAATTTTTCAGGAAAGCTAAAAAACTATGTAATTTCGCTGTTTTTTCGTTACTCGTACTTCGCAGAATTTTTACAAAATAATAGGCTTAGTAACACAATTAATGTGTATTATGAAAAATATCCAAATTTTTGACGCGTTTTGGATAAAATCAACGAAAACTTTACATAGGTAATTTTGTAGAACTATGTTTATTATGATCTGAGTTCTTAAGTTTAATTAAATATTAGATTGCACTATGAAAGGAGCTATTATTTGTATTTTTGTCGTTCTAATTTGGCTAAGTGTGACACTACGTTCTGCTACGTCAAGCGTTTAATTATACGAGTACTTGTATCACACTTTACTTCAATGAAACGCTCCTGTTTAAACAAACTTTAAAGTCAATTTTAATTTTTAAAGTTTTAGAAATTTTTATTTGAATACATGTCAAGAATAATAGCCTCCCTTGTTATCGATACTTCGATTCCCATATCATTTTTTTTTTTTTTAAATTATTCCGACTCCCATCACCAATTTCCAAGTGAAACATCAGACACAATAAAACTAGTATTTCCACCCCCATCATATATAACCACATGGTTATAAAAGAAAACAAAGTGACTCGAAATGAAAATAACGAGGATTTGTTTGTACTTGCGCAGTGACAGTAATGCAATCCAATTATTATTACACCCTATCCTGTACTCATAGTCCTGCAGCGCTATAATTACAACTGTTTGTTGTTGCTATTAAATACTCGAGTGTTTGACATCGAGATAAAATACACAATTATAAAAGAATGGGTATACTATTAATTTACTTTTAAAAAAATTTAATTCAATTTTAATGTATAATTAAAAAAAAAGTCATCATACGCATACTCTTGGAAGGGTATACGTAATATTGCTTACCAGTAAATACTCATACGTTCTTTAGTACTAAATACAGTGTTGCCGTTTTGTTTGTTTTTAACCAACATTAGCTATTTTATTTTCAGGTATGAAGAAGATGACTTTTGATTTTTTTTTTTTTTTTTTTTTTTTTTTTTTGTTAAATCAAAATTTTATTTTTATTAAAGTTAATCTTGCCAATAATAAAAAACAAAAAAAAATTAAAGGTTCCTATAACTTCTCATTCCAATTTAAATCAGTAGAAAATATAAAGATTTTCTAATATTTAACCAAAAAATTAAATGGATTGGCAGAATTTTGTAAGAAAGTTATAATTACAAAATAAATTACTATTAAAAATTATATGTATATTAGGTGAAGACCGACTATATGACATCCTACACTATTGTGTATGTGATTTAAAGTAAAACAAACTTGAGAGAGAGCATTATATGGATGCTATGGTTAATCTTATTTGAGTCAAAGGAGATTCTGAATCGATTGATATATTTTAGGGGGCTACCCAATATCATGATGTAGCGAATAAAAATATACCTTGTTTAGTAATTAAAACTGTGTAAGACAACATAATTAAATAATACAAATTTAAAAAGGGCACCACATTATTTTACAAATAACTGCAATAAAAGTGTTGTATCAATCCAGATGTATTTTTATTATTTTAGAAATAACTGCAACAAATTTGTATTTTCAATTTCAACTGGACGACAATTTTGTATGCTATTTTTAAATTAACTTATTAATATATGTGAGTGCACCCAATTAAATATATTTTGCTTTAAATCTTTAGATTTTGGAATTCATGTTACCAAATGAGATTGGCTATGTCCCTATAAAAAAATAACTCTTATTTTTATTCTTTTTCTGTGAACACATAATTATAAAAGCCAACCTTATTTTCTACTACTGCTTGAGCCAGATGTTTTGCAATTCTAAATTTATTACAATCTGGTTTATCAAAAGGACTTGAGAATAATTAAATTCTTATTATTAAACTTTACATCTCGATCCTCTACAAAATTGGATCAGGGACCACTTTTTGATAAACATTCTTCTAAACAGTTAAATTTTAAATACTTTTTCTCCTAAAGACAAACTAAAGTTTATGATTAGTATGCAAAGTATTTAAAACCTGAATACATATATTAAGTTTACCTTAATTTTTATATAATAACCTTGAATTTTTAAAATTTGGTAATTTTTTTCCCCCCCAAAATTTTGGTTAAAAAGAAATTTTTGTCGTGGCAACACTGACTACATAGCTATGCATAGAGCCGTAGAATATAACTAGAAGTTTAAGTGAGAGATAAAAACCTAATATAGCTGTCGAAAACATAATTCATGCAACAACAAAATACATGTAGTGACATATATTTTGTTTTTGTGTTTCGAGTAAATTTTTTGAAACTTTAGTTTGAACTCTCACATAAACTTCTAGTAATATTCTATGCATAGAGCCATACACAACCAGTGCTGCTATTAGCAAAATGATCCGGAAAAACATTTTTTGTGATTTTAAAACTTATTATTTTTTTTATTTTATTTTATTTTTTTTTTTTTAGTTTTTATAAGAACTTGTTTAAAATATATTCTGTGGTTAATGGACTTTATTAAAAAATAGTTAAAATAAGTAAGTAAGTATGTAAGTCCATAAAATGAGTTAAGTTATATTTGATTTTGATAATGAAACAATTTTTGTTAGATATAAATAATCTCGATTTTTTGTGCGAATTGATGCACAAAAATGCTGTAAAAATAAAATTAGTTAAAGGATATAAGAAACTATTTTCTTCTTTGTTGAAATGCTAAAATTTTAGCCTTTTTAAGGCAATTTAAAGAATCAAAAAAGGCTAGAAGAAAGCTAGAAGCTAAAACGAAAATTTTTAGGCTAAAAGAAAAATAATAAGGCTAAACTGGCAACACTGCACACCACTCTCTTCTACTTATATGACGACTATATAAAATGTGGCTTTATTTTAAAGCATTTGCTATTGTTATTGCAATAGTTTTTTTTTATTATTATTATTAAGGTTTGAAAGTGTAAGTGTGTGTTTATTCAGTTTTACAATGGAAAATTTTGTTCGTTCACCTTCCTTCCCCTAACCGGAAATGTTTCGAAACCACTGATGTCTGAGTAACAATAAAAATATGCAAGTTATGCAAATAAAAACAACAATGTAAGGAGGAGAAAAAACACATAGACTATTCTCGACTATGTACTCTTTTACTCTAAGTTTTGCCCCATCTCTTGTTATTAAATAGTTAAAACAAAAGACATATTTTAGATATTTAAACATAAATGCTGGCAAAATAGGTAGGGTAGGAAATAGTTCAGAAAAAGGCCAAAAGCACTGGTACACAAAAAATCATGGCTAAAATTTTTCTAAATAAATCATTATTTGAATTTAAATTAAATTTATTAAATTTTGATATAAATATTTTTTTTAATTGGTTCTAAATATTTTCAAACTCAATACAAAAAAAAACATATATTCATTGGTTTCAACCACCATATGTGGTTGAAATCATGCATTTCATCTTATATTGCTTGAATCACACCGAGTTAAACCAAACCTTGTTTTTTAGATATTAGAAAATTATTTTCAACCTGAATATACAAAAATTAGACCTAACATAATTGAATCATCAGTTAATAGTGCGATAAGATTATCTGCAACGAAAAGCTGGAGATCAAGAACGTATGGGCACGCGAGGATATTAAATTTAATACCCCCGCAATTCAATCAATTTACCGACTATATGATTCCCCACATGGACTTCGGAAATACTATTAAAGTCCTATTCCCCACCAGGAGTGAATGGAGAAGGGGTAATCTTCTTGAACAATATGGAACAGGATATACACTGACGGCTCAAAGATGAACTGCGGTGTTGGCTCTGGTGTCTTCTCTGATGATCTTGGAATAAGACACTCATGTAGACTCCCTGACGAGCAGAATCCAAAAACACTTTCTAGAAAAGGCGGAAAATAGATGGCGAAATCTGGACAAATGTAGAGTCGCGAAAGAAACGTGGCCTACCTACAACTTGAAACGCTCAATGCAACTCATTGGCTACAAACGCAAAGACATCTCGAGACTAATAGCATTGTTTACAGGTCATTGGACGATCGGAAAACATGCAAGTAGACTTGGTCTCCCTTACAATGAATATTGTCGTAGTTGTTGCAATCGCGAGAAGGAGGAGACAGTTTTTCATCTTCTATGTGAATGCCCAGCCTTTAACGCAAGCAGACATAAATTTCTGGGAAGGCACCAATTAGATAACCTCTTTGAGATATCTGACACTAGACTCAGTGACATCATTAAATATCTCAATGCTACAGGCTGGATCTAATTAATTTATGTTCTCATTGTTTCTTCCCTACATTTCTATCTCATTACAGACTCAATACAACTAATTCACCTGGCGAGTAGTGTGGTTCCATCAAAACGGATTCTAACGAGTCTAATTGATTGCCCGTAAGATTACGGGCTACCACGTAAACCAACCAACCAACCAACAAAAATTATAGTATCAACTTTTACATAAATGTTATTTTTGTTTCCAATTTGGTTACTTTTTTCAATATTTGGGTTAAAAAAAATGTTTTACCGTAGCAACACTGCTTGTGACTCACAGCCAGATTTGTCAGATTTTTTTGATCATCTGTCGCCAATTGTTAATCGAAATTCTCCAAAAATCGCCAAATTTAAATTTTATTTAGTTTTTTTTTAAAAAGACAAAAAAAAATTAACTAAAATGTTAAATATGTCGCATAATTTTTAGTACTTAAATTTCCGTAAATGTAAATTCAGCCTTCACAGAGCCAACGATAATTGCAGTAGCTAATATTGATTGAAGCAAATAAAATCGTCACGTTTGGCGAAAAACCGCCACATCTGACAGCACTGCTCACAGCAAGAAATTACTCTCTGTGTGTAACAAATTACCAGGGCTTTATTAAAAAATTAAGATAGAATAAAATTTAAATTTATTGTTAAAATTATTGTTATTGCTTAAGACAGCTCATCAGAAAACCTTTTCCCAAATTTTAGGAAAGCTAAAAATGTCTTATACATGAAAACAATTTAAACTCAATGAGAGTTACACATGTTCATGTTCATGTTCAAGCTTTGACAAAACACAACAATAAACCAAGATTTTTTTGTTTAATTTGCTTTCATTTTCAAAAATTTACTATAATATTTAACCTGAATAAAATCATTCAATGATTTGGTAAAAGTATTTAATCCTTCATTATACTCTACACCACCATAGGTGGTTGAGGTATTATGCATTTCTGCTGATGTTTGTAACGCATAGAAAAAGTTATACAATACCCACCTTAAAATATATCAAACGACTCAGAATCACTTTTTAAATCCATCTAACGATGTCCGTCCGTCTGTCTGCCTGGACGGCGGGCTGGCTGTAGCAATTTTAAAGATAATTCAATGAAATTTCGCACGTAGATCTTCTATGATACAGGGACGAAGCCTATTGAAATTGATTGTGATCGGTCCATTATTTCACATAGCCCCATACAAATGTCTTTCCGGAATAGAATTTAAACACTCAAAAATGCCTTAAAAAAGAGTATTTTAATGAAATTAGGTACAAAGAAGTTCTGTACAATTATCAATCTTTGTACCAAAATTTTATGAAGATCGGTCCACAATTGACCATAGCTGCCATATAAACCACTCTTACGAAAATAACTTTAGTGTGCATAAATCAAATACGATTGTTAGTATCAAGTTAATATTTGACATAAATAAGTTTTATGTAGTAGAAACACCATTGCCAAATTTTATGAGAATCGGTCCATAATTTACCATAGCTCCCATATGAACCCACTTATAGGAATCGCCCTAAAGTGCATAAAATCATTTGGATGTTAGTATCAACGCATTCTGTGTTTGTATATTTTATTTCACATTTAATAAATTTGGCTACAGGTGTAATATAAGTCTCCCTCCCGAATTTTTATGCTCGTACACAATGGTGTAGGGTATCATATAGTCGGTCTTGACCGACTATATCTTTTTTCTCGTTTTAGGTATACAAAAAGAAATAATATTCTTTGAGTTTTGCACTAAATAAAAAGTAAATCATTATAAAAAATTAAATTTTTTTGTACTCTAAGAGTGAAAAACGTACTCTCTTAAATTTATTTTAATACAGAAAAATATTTTAATTTTCCATCCCTCATCTCATCATCCGATTAACAGTTTTGGTTACGGTCGGCCCTACTGTCTGTTATTGTATTTTATATTCATACTTTACTTTCAAAGTGACACCGAAAGAATCTTAAATTCCATCTTATTGAATTAACATAATTTCATATGAAATTTTCATCACACAATTATGTACATTTCCTATTAGGACAACAAGCAATTGAAAGCAAACTCTAGCCAGGATATACAAATGAAATTCATATACACAAGTGTAGATGATTGTCTGCTTATTTCTATGCATAAAAATATAAATAAATTAGGTTAAGTATTTATACAAAAACAAAAAAAAAACAACTTAAGTGCTTCTTGATAACTAAATACAACAAAAAACACAAATTTTTTGTAAGAAATTCTCTATATGGAACCTATTTTTTACCATTTTTTTTTTTTTTTTGTTTAAATTGTCTTAAACGTAAAAACAGGAAATTCCCCAGGATACTAACAACAATTACTCTTGAATAAAGTCATTTTTACTCATACTCTGAGTAAATTGTAAGTGTACTTATTATTGAAATCAAGGAAGTAATTAGAGTGAAATGTTGCTTGCTTGTACCTGTTCTAGATATTTACAAGAGAGATATTTAAAACGTCATCCTATTAGCGAAGATAGTTTGAAGAGGTGCATGCAAAGGAAGAAGTTGTGTGGGTGTTAGTGGGCTTGATAAATTGTAACTTTATTATTCTATAGATTTCTCTATGAATATTGAAATGTTTCTACATTGTACGAGTACTTGGTATAATAAAGTTGGTTAATATATTTTCTTTTCCCTATTTATATTTATATTTAATTCCTTGTTGTTGTTCTGCTGGTGGGATACTATTTATATTTAAATACTATTTTTATTTCCGTTTGCTTTGGTGTTCTTCTGCTGTTGGTTTATTATATATATATATATATATATTTACAAAAAAAAGTTCATTGAACTTGATAGTGATTTAGTACTTGGGAGAATTCAATGTTTTTTTTTTTTTTTTTTTTTTTTTTTTTTATTTGGGTTCTTGTTGTCAGAAGGTGGAATTTTGTTGCCACAGTTAGTTAATATTAATTAATGTTGTTTGTTGCTGTTAACTAAAATAAAGGAGAGAATTTTAATGAATTTCTGATGAAGGGCGAATTTTGCACTGAGATATTTGTAGTTAAAACCAAAGTATTAGTATGAGCTATGTTAAGGATAACAACTTTATTAAATATAACAACTTTATTAAAAAGCTGCCATTTCATTATGAAGCAGAATTTTATGTAACTGCCAACAAAACACTTAAGTTGTTATTTTGTACAAACAAAAGCAATTAAACCATACGAGGGCGGATCAATAAGTCCGTGACTTTCCGAACTTCCCTAGTAGTTATATGAAATACAACACTATTCCCATCAAGTACCACCTGTTAATAGACTACTGAGCAAGAGTCGTTATTTGCTTTGCGTTTAACAGCTGTTCAAAACATACAACCTCGTGTATTTTTCTAAAAATGGAAAAAAATGAATTTCGAGTGCTCATTAAACATTATTTTTTGCGAGAAAAAAAACGTCAATCAAACCAAGGAAAAGCTCGATAAATACTATGAGAACTCTGCACCATCGATTTCAATGGTAAAAAAAAGTGATTTACTGACTTTCGTTGTGGTCGCACAAGTACAAATGACGCTGAACGTTCTGGATGGCCAATAGAGGTCAATACACCCGAAAATGTTGAAAAAATCTACGATATACTGTTGGCCGACCGAAGTGTAAAAGTACGTGAGATTGTTGATGCCATAGGCATTTCATATGGCAGTGTGGTTTCGATTTTGAATGATCAGCTGGGTTTAAGAAAGTGCCGCGTTTGCTCTGAATTGACCATAAACGTAAACGTGTGACAACTTCAAAGGATTGTTTGAAGTTGTTTAACCGCAATCCGATCCATTGGATCCATTACTGTACTCCGGAGATCAAAAAATGGGTTTCTCCGAGTAAACCTGCTCCGAAGAAGGACAAGGTAGGTTTGTCGGCCAATAAGCTGATGGCAACAGTTTTTTGGGATGCACGCGGGATAATCCACATCTCTTACCTTCAAAAGGGAAAAACAATAAATGACGAATGTTATGCCAACTTATTAGACCGATTTAATGAGGATTTAAAAAGAAAAAAGTTCTTTTGTATCAAGATAATGCACGTGCGCAGTCTCAATGGCAAAACGCTATGAATTGGGCTACGAATTGGTACCTCATCCGCCATATTCTCCGGATTTAGCCCATAGTGACTACTTGCTATTTCCAAACCTAAAGAAATGGCTCAGTGGAAAGAAATTCAGCTCCAACGATGAATTTTTTGACCAAACAAATGCCCATTTTAAGGACGTCGAAAAATCCAATTTTTTATGCAAAGTAAATGACGACACTTGCTCAAAATTTGACAGTATTATATTAACAGGTGGTACTTGATGGGAATAGTGTTGCATTTCATATAACTACGAGGGAAGTTCGAAAAGTCACGGACTTAAATTGAATGACTTAAGGTTCCCTTATAAAGTGTGTGTCCGAATAAAACGAAAAAAATATCATAACTCTTACTACCGTTAATTACCGTTAATCTAGTTTGTTTTCGATATCATATCATAAGGACGTGAGAATAATTATTATTATTATTTTTTTTTTTTTTTATTAAACTTTATATCTGACTAACTGAACGAATTGTATTTATTGAATGAATACATATATTAAGATTATATTAATCTTTATATGACTTTGAATTTTTAAAATTTGGTTATTTTTTTTTCCTAATTTGGTTTTTTTTTCCTAATTTCGTTATTTTTTTTTCCAAAATTTTGGTTAGAAAAAAATTTTTGCCGTAGCAACACTGAATACAATAACACTGTATTTAAATATGCATTCTGTATAAGAAGTCGTATACTAGATACTTGCACTAGGAGTTGCGGGAAAAGTTATGAAAAAATATACTGCCAATGTTTAGTTCGATTATGCGACCCTTTTTACCATGATAGCTTTTTTTTTTGGAGGTGAAATTAAACGATGAAATTACATTGATTTGAAAGGAAAAAATTTAATCTGCGCATCTTCTTTTTTTTATCGCGATAAACTTAAACAAAAAATAATATTGAAACCTGCCTTAATTATATAAGTTGCGAGCTCGAGGTTATCTACTTTGATACTCTGTACTTCATATAGTATTATAACTAATTAATTACAACATATAATTTTTCTGAAAGCTTAGATCCTCCTCTAGAACTTTTCTATACATTACAATTCGATCCGGTAAGTAATTTAAGAGATTTATTACTAGTGCTTTATTATTTTTTATTATTTTTTTTTATTTTTGTATCAAAAATGCAATATTTTAGTAAAAAAAAAAAACGATAAAGAAAGATATGGTCGGTCAAAACCAACTATATAATACCCTACACCATTGTGTACTTGCATAAAAATTCGGGAAGGGGGACTCTTGTTATACCTGTGGCCAATTTTACTAAATGTAAGATAAAATATACAAATACAGAATAATGCGTTGATACCAACATCTAGATGAAATTATGCACTTTAGGGCGATTCCTGAAAATGAGTTTATATGGGAACTATGGTAAATTATGGAACGATTCTCATAAATTTTGGCAATGTTGTTTCTACTTACATAAAACTTATTTGTGTCGAATATTAACTTGATACTAATATTCGTATGTTCGTTTGCACCGAATATCATTAACATATTCTTATTTTTAAGACATTTTTGAGTGTTTAAACTCTATTCCGGGGAAACATTTATATGGAGGATAGGTGAAATAATAGACTGATCACAACCAATTTTAATAGGCTTCGTCCTTGTATTATAAAAGTTCCACGTGCCAAATTTTATTGAATTATCTTTAAAATTGCGAACCGTATTTTGTGCATAAAATGGGCAGCCAGTCAGCCTACCGTACAGTCAGCCGCACAGCCAGCCAGAAGGTCGATTTAGAAAGTGCTTCCAAGTCAATTAGTATACTTTAAGATGGGTGTTGGATAACTTTTTCTATGCGTTATAAATATCAGCACATTGTAGCGATGTAGGGTATAAATATTTATTGTTGAAATAAGAATACAAAATAAAAAAAAAAAAAAACATTACCTAATTTTCTTTAAGGTGATACAATTACGATATCAGATAGCATTCCTTTGATGATTTTATTTTAAATAAACAAGTAAGAAAAATACACCATTCTGTATGTACATCAAAAACATATGTATGCATTATATTATATTATTTATGCGTTTTAGGGTGATTCCCGAAAGTGAACCCTATATGTGACCTATGGTTAATTATGGTTCAATTATGATAAAATTTGGCACTGTAATTTCTACCAAGATTTAAAAATTCAATTCTGGCAAAAAATTTTTTCACTTACGACTGTGTAATAAATATACAAATGCCTCAATACTGCAATACTCAGCAACTAGAAATATCCACACTATAACTTCGTGTTACCACTAAAACTGTCATTTGTCTCTGCAATTTGCAGCAGCAAACGTAAACCATTGAACATAAAATAAAATATATTTTTGTATAGCTGCGCACGCACAATTTTGCTGAACTCATTTAGCGCATTATTATTTATTTTCGATGTTGAGCTGGTATTCTTCTATTGTAACAAATTCGCTTTTGATATCGCTTAAGGTTCACTATTAATACAATAGACGAACCTTTGAGTTCGAAAGATATACTGCCACAAAATAAGCGAAGGATGATATCAAGCACCACATATTCGGATCGCCAACGACAGTCATTTGCGAATGTTTTGTCAGAGAAATATTTGTCAAATGTTCGAAGAGGATATTATTATAGAAGTTTGTGGTCAACCGGGATGGAGCACAAAATGTGTAACAATGAATATATTTTTTAATATGACTTTTGTTAGCAGTTGATATTCGATGCTAAATGAGAGCTACTATAGTATAAAAATTAAAGATTGATGTCTACTTATGTAAAATTAATTTGTGTCAAATATTCAAATATTAACTTGATACTAACATTTGTATGAAATTTATGCATGTTAAAGTGATTTTCATAGGAGGGGTTTATATGGGAGCTATGGTAAATAAACCGATCATCATGAAATTTTGCATACAGATTTTTTACCTATATAAAACATATATGTGCCAAATTTCAATTAAATATTGGTATATTCAAGGTATTTACGATCGTTAAACCCCTACACAGGAGGAACATTTGCATGGGGGCTAAATGAAATAATAGTCCGATCACAATTGGCTTCGTCCTTAGAGCATTTTGGCTTCGTCCTTAGAGCATAGAAGACATGTGTGCCAAATTCCATTAAATTATTTTCAAAATTACGACCTGTAGTTTGATTACAAGATTCACATGGACGGACGGACATCATTAAATCGACTCAGAAATTAATTCTAAGGCGATTGGTATACAATATTTTTGGATGTTACAAACATCAGCACAAACAAATAATACCCACCCCAACTATAGTAGGGTATAATATTGCTTTAACATCTATGGTTTTTATCTCCGCTGTGGCCGTCATATATTTACTCCGAAAAATAGCAAAGAACACCACCTCTGTACTGTCGGAGAAGCAGTAATCTTAGTTAGGATATTTACCTAACACATAATATGTGGATGGTAACCTCCATATGTAGCTACACACCACCAGATGGCGCCAGTATAGACCTTTCCAAACACAATTCAATTTGTTAGAAAAAAAAATATTTTAAAATGGCACTACAATTTATCAAATAAAATACAGTTTGAGCAATGTTTTTAGTCCTCGAAATTGAGCCCTTATAGCCCCATATGTGCATATTCATTGGATCTTTCAATAAATTACAATAAAATAATGCACATATTTTATTTAACTCTAATCATTTGTATTATAGGAACTTATAAGCAAATTTGATTTAGCACTTAAACAAAAATTAAGTTTCAAGCATTTTTTTTTAATAGTTAAATATACATACGATTAATATATGGAGCAGTGGGCGAAACATTCAGGGAGCGTTTTTATTTTTTGTGGTTAAATAAGCCGTTTATGTTTATGGTAAATAAAACACAGTTGATTTAAATATTTTAATAACGTTTTTTATTATTTGATTATTTATTTTAAAGGAAAATGAAAAAAATCAAAAATAATAAAAATATTAAAATGTTAGGAAAATAGATTTTAGTATATTTAAAATAAAAAATAGTATGATATAGAAAAGTTTTAATGTAGATTCAAAAATAAAAAGTAGAATATAAAAAAAAAAAAATAAAGAACGAAATGAATTAATTTCTTGCGCACAACACTAAGGAAAATAACACATGATAAACTATATTTCAAAATAAATTTTAATTTTTACCTATTTAAGCGATATTTAAAATAAAATGTAATTAATTTTTTTTTTTTATTAAATTTAAAATATACCCTATTAATTTAGAAGATAAAGCATTTTCAAAATAATGTTTCTCGTAATTTTCATGTCAACTTTATAATAAAAAAAATGCGTTTCCATAACCAAACTATTCATATTAAAAATTTTCATGATTGAGAAAGTTAATTTAACGTATTTTTTATTTTATAAGAAACCTGAGGTGCTGTCGCCTAATCCGATTACAAAGAAAACTTTTTCAAAAATCAATGTATTTGAAATACGACTCCCAATAATTTATTTTTCAATCGAAAGAGATACTTACATAGTAAGTCTCTTACCTACAAATACTGAGTTTTAAGCGAATATTAGTTTCAAATAAAAATACAAATAAATTTTAACCGAATATTAGTTTCGGTTCGGTTCCGGCTTGAAAAATCGGTACATATCCATTTATTTTTTGTATCAAAGCCATATTTTAATAACATCGGTACTAATCTACATATGCATTGAAGTTGCTAGACGGCCTTGAATGAACTTGATTGTCAAGATATTTTAGAAGTTGTCAATTACAAGTACAAAGTCTTCTGCTTCACTCTGTAGGCTTTACCCGATCAAGACTCGTACCAAATACAAGAAATGCTTTCAAAATTATTGGGGAAACAATTCGCAGATATTCAAAAAAATTGTATTCATTTCATAAACTTCAGGTAGGAGGAAAAAATTCATACAGATATGTAATCTAGGGAATTTTTATTTTATGCCCAACAAATTTTATGTTATTACGGGTTACAGTTTCTTAATAGTAAGAGGTCAGTCAAAATATGATATTTTTGCTGAAATTTTTTATTTCTTATAAATAGTACATATAATTCACAATTGCTAGGAAATAGTCTCAGGTAAAAGAGATGAAAATAAATACCTAAATAAAATTAAAAAAAGGTGACATTATAAGGCAATTTCATAGGAAATAGTAATTTTATTTGTTAAAAATATGATTTTCCTTAAAAAATGGGAATTTTCAAAGCCTAGATCCAACCAGTTCCAAGGGATATTTTTACTGATGGATTTCCCAAGTTATTTTCTATATAAGTTTTTGCGACCATTTGTGACCGTTTATAAATTCGAAAGCTATAGCCCTTTCAACTAAAAGAGGCCTTTCAAACCTCATTTATTTATACGGTAAAACATTGTGCAAAAATTTTTCTTTTTTTTTTTTTTTTTTTGTTTGCTAAAAATGAAGAAAAATAAGAAATTGGTTGCTATGTCAATTTTGGCTATAATAATCTGTTATATTTATATATTAATATATAATCAATTTAGTAAAATGTTAATTACTATTGTTTCCATAAAATGTTAAAAATAAAAATTGGCAGATCAAATATGGCTTTAATCTGAAAATCATTTTTTTTTTTTTATTAAAATAAAAACATCTTTAAATTGTATAAAACTATTCATACTTTGGAATTTGAAAATATTAAATAAATTCTTAATAGCAAAATTTTATAAATTACACTTATTATTATTATTTTTTTTTTTTTTTAATTTACCTTTAAATCATATTTAAATTTATTTTTGGCATTTAAATACTCTATATATATATATATATATATATATATATATATATATATATATATATATATATATATATATGTGACTTATAATCCATCGCATTACTTCCGCCTTTCCTAACTCGGAAAATCAAAAAACTAATTAGTATTCAGTGAACACACATCTCTCAAATGCGATATTGTAAAATTTTCACATGTTATAAAATAAATTTTTTATCGCCATATTTTATCCGCCATTTTCAATTTATTACTTTTTATTGCACAATCATGATCAGTGCCTCCAAAAACCCTATATTTAATATATGTTTTTTATGTACCAGAAGTACTTTAATTGCTACCAAAATTGAGAGAACCTCTTTGGTTCGCCATATTATTTCCGCCTTTTGAAATTCGGAAAATTAAAAAACAAATTCGTATTCAGAGGCCACAAGTTTATCAAATGTAGTTATTTAAAATTTCTTCAAATAATAAAATAAAATTTTAAGTCGCCACATTGGATCCGCCATTTTGAACTTATAATTTTTTATTACAGAATCGTAATCAGCGTCACCAAAATCCTTGTATATGCTATATATTTTTTACGTTCAGCAAGTATTCTAATTGTGGCCAAAATTCAGAGATCGTGGCCGACTTTGGTCTGCCTTATAGCTCCCGACTTCCCGAAGCAAAAAAAATCAAATACCATATTCGTACTCAAGCACCACAAATTTGGTGGTTATTTATAATTTCGACAAATAATAAAAAAAATTTGGCCTCTATATTGGATCCGTTATTTTGAATTTTAAATTTTCTTTTACAGAATGGTAATCAGCGTCTATATATATATATATATATATATATATATATATATAGATAGATAGGTAGGTAGGTAGGTAAGGGTTGCCCAGCACTCATAAGAGTGCTTGTGCATCCACTCGGAGACCTAACGGTCCATTGTGAGTCTCTTCAAAAAGAATATAGGAAAGAAACCAGAAAGAAACTACAGATAAGGTATAGAAAAGAGCAGGAAGGAAAATATATATATATATATATATAGTAATTGTTTTAATGCCGTGAATAAATGTTCAAAAGCAAAATTAATGGATATTGAAATATTTGTGTTGATCGAATATAAAGTGCTATATGTTTATGTCTTTTTTTTTAAATAACAATTGTAAAAAATCGAATACCGGATTTCTTAATATTTTCTTATGGCCTATACGGATATTATATGTAAACTCTTATTTTCGCCGATATATTTATATGCGTACTTCCAAATAGGTTCCATATCAAAAGTAAAAGGTTTTTAGAGGAAGTTAATTGTCAAGATTTTTTGGGAAATCAGGAATGTCTAGTTAGATCACAATTCGAATGTGACAACCCTAACATACATACATACATACATACATACATATGGACAATAAAATAGGTGTGAATTTCATCAAATGAAAGAATTTTAAAATTCTATGTGTTTTTTTTTTAACTTACATTTATGTTTTATTTATTAAATACAACTATCTAAGGAATAAAAAAATACAATTGGAATTTACCTTCATAGAGGTTTGGCTATTGGAAGAGCTTTTTATGAACAATAAAATAGGTGTGTTCGCAAAAATTTTAAAATTATAAAATTATTATCTATTTTTTTAAACTAAATATTAATAAAATTCAATAATGGCATAAAAGGAGACATAATTATTTTTTTTTTGGAATTTCCTTGATCATCCCTAGCATAGTGGAGACACACACCCTAAAAATCCTCGATAGGATATTATGCCATTATAATTAAAGATTATGATTTTTTTGTTACTAAATGAGAGAGAATGCTTCTTAAATTATTGATTTAGATCTATTTAAGGATTTTAGCTTAGATTAGTAAGTAGATATTTATGTGAGGGAAAAAAACTTGATTAAATTGTCAAAAACCTAATTTATGCAACAACAAAATACATGCAGTCACATATATTTTGTTTTTGTGTTTTGAAAAAAAAAATGAGTAATTTTTCTGAAAATTTAGTTCGAAATGCCTCACACATAAGCTTCTAGTTGTATTCTATGGATTTTAGGTATAATTTATACTATAGGTTTTACTTGATTATTTTAAAACTTCCATACTTGATGAACGTTTCAAGACGTTATCGTTTTGGGGCTCTCTTATAGAGAGTTTGGAAGGATAACGTAGGGTAACACGATTATTTCCTATAAATCCCATCACAAAAACTTTACATTATTCTTCAATTTCAAAACTCTAAAAATTGGGCTACGAATTGGTACCTCATCCGCCAAATTCTCTGGATTTAGACCCTAGTGGCTACTTCCTATTTGCAAACCTAAAGAAATGGCTCGGTGGAAAGAGATTCAGCTCCAACGATGAAATTATTGACCAAGCAAATGCCTATTTTAAGGACCTCGAAAAATCCAATTTTTTACGCAAAGTAAATTTGACAGTAGTCTATTAACAGGTGGTACTTGATGGGAATAGTGTTTCATTTCATATAACTACGAGGGAAGTTCAAAAAGTCACGGACTTATTGATCCGCCTTCGTATTTAATAATAACGGTATAATATCATAGCAAGAACTTTTGGGGTGTATGTCTTAGCTATAGGAAGGATAATAAAGGAATATCAAAAAATCTTATTCTATTATTGACGTTTTATTAATATTTAGTTTCAAAAATAGGAAATTATTTTATAATTTTAAAATTTTTGCAAACACACATATTTTATTGTCCACGGAAAAACATGGATTTTCTTCCAAAAATATCTCTTCCGATCTTCAGACTTCAATGTGGGTTAATTCCAAAATGATTTTTTTATTCCTTAGATAATTGCAGTTAATAAATAAAATATAAATTAAAAAAAAATATATATATAAAATTTAAAAAATTTTCATTTGAAGAAATTCACTCCTATTTCAATGTCCATGTGTGTATATTTGAATATAGATTGAAATTGAAAATGAATGATTCATAATTATTTTCAGTAAAAAAATGACACATAGGACTTTTCGTCACAGCACTGTCGAAAAAGTGTATATAAGATTCGGTTAATAAAAATAAGTTTTTTTTTAATTGTCTTTTAGTGAAAATTTATTTGTTTTTTTTTAGTGAACGTTTCTTGGAAAAAATTTTTTTTCTAAATTCAGACTGTGAAAAATCCAATTTTTAATTTTTGACAAATTGACTTTTTGAAAAAAATCCGGATTTTTTGTTTTTTTAAATAAATGATTGTTTGATCGAGAAAGTAAAACAGTAGCTAGCCAATGAGATTACTTAATTAATCAATTCGTATCTGGCAAACTTATATTTAAAAAGCTAAAATACTTGCTTTTAAATACTATTTAATGAAGTAAATCCTTGGGCTCTAGGACTAATAACTGGCTACTTGGACTATGACTAATGGATACAACCTGTTAAGATAAATGATACAACATTAGATCGGCTGCTGGTTCTTACGTGCTAAATAGGTATCTGCTTTCAGTTTTTTTTTTTTTTATCAGGTTCTAATTTTCTTTTATGGGCATGTCTAATATTTCCCCCTTAATAAGGCTTATTTTTAGATAAATGAAACACCAAAAGATGCAGAGTTTTCTTCATGGAGGAAAAAAATGTTTTTTGCCAACCAGTGTAATTAAGGATTTTTATGAGAATTTTTCATAGTATAATCCTCAAAAGTTCTTTAATTCTTTGACTATTAACAAGTACGAAAGTTCAGACGTACATAAGTACGCAGCTAAATAAACTACGAAACTGATTTTAAATCCCTTGATATTGTAACCTTTTTCATGAAAGACATTTTAAGCGACAGAAGTAGATAACTGTTCTCGAACTTATATAAGCGAGAGAGAGAGATATAAGTGAGAGCGATTTTAAATTGTATAAAACAAACAATTCTTATTTGCTATTACGTAATGAACTTGAAAGCAAAAACCGAATATGATCCTTGCTTCAATTCTGAATGAAATTTGTTATTTTTTGTTTTTAATATTCTGCTCCTTTTCTAAATTATTCTCCTAAACATATCCAATATCAAAGATGTGTAACAAAAAATTATTTAAAACAAATTCAATTATTTTTACAAATATTTTATTAATATTTTTTATCGTTATTTTAAATAATAATCATAAAGATAATAATAAGTAATAATGTATAACTTAAAATTGTTATTGCAATAAACTTAAAAATAAAAAAACATAAATTTTAAAAATTAAAATACTTAAATTTTAAACAAAAATTCTTTTCTTCTTCTTTTTACGCGTCAAGAGGTTTTAGGCAAAAAACAAATGCTTTTTTTTAAATTTACTAGAAAAACTACAAACAAAAATTATATGCATTGAAATTTCAAGATAAAATTTTTGTAATAAAAAATTTTTAAACAAATTTTAAATGCTTCTTAAACTACAAATTTAGCTGAAAATATAGGGAAAGAAAATGTATTAAATATAAAATACTTGTTTAAGAGATAAAAGAAAATCTTAAAAAATAACCATAAGATATTAATTGCAAAAAAATATATATATATATATATATATATATATATATATATATATATATATATATATTAATAAAAAATAATAAAATCATTGGCACAAATTGCAGTCTAATATTAAAAAAAACCCATAAAATTATTAACAATTAAAAATAAAAATAAAGAAATATTTACAAAGAAAATGATTTGTTTGTTAAAAAAAAAAACATTAAATAAAACTTTAAAGACTATTAAGGTTATTTAAAATATTTTAAGGATTTTTTTCGTTTTATTTTTTGGAAAATATTAATTGCACTTAAAAAAGAAATTAAAAATTAAATTTAAAAAATATATATAAAAACTCCATAAAAAAAATTCTAACAAAATTCAAAAATAAATGTCTGGTCTGCTTTTTTTTTTTTTTTTTCGTTCAAAATATAAGTGCACTTGAGGTTGTGAGTTTTAACGATATTTTTCTTTACGAAAACTTCATAACAACATTTAACAATTCTTAATAGATTTTTTTTTTCGTTTTCTATTTTTAAAATAAGGCTATAGCTATAACAATTAAAATGCCAATAATTATAAGACACAGTGTAAACATATCATCAGTATTGATGATTCCCAATGTACAAGCGACAACTAGATGTTCTAACAGTGTTAAACTATTCACCGCTGGGCGTCGTTCGCCTAAAACATTTACCACCATGTTGTCATTAGCTTTGGAGCTGGTAGTGGGTAATTCTTCATTATTATGAGGTTGCCAAAGACGCAGTCTTAAATCGTTGTCTTTTTGTGTATGATTTTCTTCTGAGCTTGTAGCTTTTGGTGTTTCCTGTAAATCGTGTGTTTCCTCTTTTAAAGTTTCTGTAAGTTCTTGGCAATTTTGCGCTAGTTGTTGCAAGTTTAGTACTTCTATATCTGTATCATTCTGGTAATCTTCTCTATTAACACTGAACTCGTAATTAATTCTCTCTTCCATTATATTCATTTGCAATTGGGGAGTTTCTATAATAATGCTGCGCTTGCGTAAAGGTTTCTTAATGTCTTTATCCTCCATACTTAAACAATCATTAACATCTAATTTTAAAGAATCATAATTTTCCTTTAAAGATTCCTCTTCTTCCAATACCTGCAGTTCTTCTTCTTGTTTAGTAACTTCTGTTTCAAATTGTTTTCTTTCTCTTAAAGCTTTTTCTTCTAAGGCCTTCACCTCAGCCATTATTTCATCTCTAGCCCATATAATTCTCTCACCCATTAGTTCATGATCTTCTTTGGCCAAAGCTAATTTCTCTTTCAATACAATTTGTTCATCCAAAAATTCTTCTGTTTTCTTGAGGTTTTCTTCCAAACTAAAGTTTTCTTTTAAACTTTCTTCTAACTCTTCAGTTGTGGGAAGTCTAGGGAATTCTTCCTCTACTTTCTCCTCTACTAAATCTTCTTTTTCTTTTATTAAGTGCGACTTCCCTATGGTAACCTCTGTTTTAAAACAATTTCTGACCTCAAAGCGACTATTGTAATTCATATTTAATTGTAAACTAGCATTAAGATTTTGTTGGTTTAAAGGAAAATCTGCTAAACTAACATTACCCGAATCTGGATTTGAGGATGTTTCCTCTAAAGAACTTAGCGAATCAAATTGCGTCAAGACTTGAGCCGATCTTTCTACCTGTTCTTCGCTCATCTTATCTACAAATATATTTAATTTACTAGCATAGATTTTATTAAAATTGGCCGACAACTTAACCGATACTTCCTCTTTAGTTTCCTGATCTACAACAATACCTAATTCTGGTATAGTTTCTAATCTAGACGATGATGTTGATGATGTAGATGACATGGGAGTAGAACTAGCATTATTAGTAGTATGAGTATATGAGTTGGGATTTAATAACAACAATAAACAATCATTAGTTTTAGCACAGTATTGTTGATAATCAACAACGGAATTAGCGGTACATTCTGGGGGGGATGCAGCGTTAGTTTTTAGTTTATCTTGCTCGAGCTCTAACTCAGGCTGTACAGTAGCGTTTGCGTTGTTAGCGGACACATCATCTTTACCTGAATTATTTTGTAGTTTTTTCGCTTTCGCCTTTTCTTCTATGCCGAAAATCATGGCCAATTCTTCGGAGGAATTGTACTGTGATGGCGACGAAGAACGTCCGCGGTGGGTATTGGATGCTATGGTGGCACTGCAATTGCTGATGGGCGTAAGATTAAGCGGTGGTGGCGAGGGTGAATAGCTGAACGTACTGTTGGTGGTTAGATTCGGTGTAGCACTGGTTGTCGATTGTACATCGTAAGATGTAGTGCTGAAGGTTTTAATTGGATCAGTGCTAGGTGCATGAAAGTCACTACTTGGTGATTTTATATAATCACTGGACGAATAGGGATTAAACGAGGTAATACTCGAGGAGAAACGTCTACTGCCCGAAGGGCTGGATGATTTGGCCAAACAGTCACTGGACGAGGAAAAGGAAGAGGCTGTGGTACTCGAACCAGGGGCCTTCATAACTTGCTGTTGATGGTGATTGACATGTGTTATCACTACCGGCACACCTTTGGGTTGTACCGTTTGACTTTGTTTAGCTTGATCTTCACATTCCTTCATTATTTGATCAATCTCCTCGATTTGTTGTTGTTGCTTAGTGGGTTTGTGTATTTCTGTAAGATTAGAAGTGGTCAAATCATTTGTAGTTTCGTCTTTTGTAACCTGTTGTTGCATATTACACGTTGAGGCCACCGCTATATCCGTTTGATTTAAATTGTCATAATCATGACTGTCCGCCAAATCGCTCAATTGGCGCATACATCTTCTGGCTATAGCTTCGATATTGGTCGAATTAATGGGATCTAATTTCTTGATTAACGTAGGCATTACCAAATTATCCTCTTTGGCTGGTTTACTTTCGACTGGCTTTTGTTGTACCCTGACGGCTTCTTGTACCACTACTGGTGGTTCGGTGGTTACTATGTCCTTGAGTATTTTCTCACACACCTTATTGGCGGCCTCCGATACCTGATCTATGGCCTTAATTAGTTTATCTTCTTTGTGCAGTTTACGTGGCTTAGCCATATCCTCCCCTTCGTTGTTAGCATTATCGGGTAAAGTATCCAACAGCATTTCACCACATTTCTTGGCGGCCTGTGAAACTTTTTCTATTTCCTGTAATTCTTTTACTATTCTCTCCTCCTCGGGACTGTTCTTTTTAGGCTTGGAGGCCGTTATTAGGGCTTCTTTTCTGAGTTCTTTTAATTCTTGTGTCAATTTAATGCTGCTCTCTTGCGCATCCTGGGCAATTTTATTTAAAGCCTCCTCCATTTTGTGGGTGTCGGTATTTTGTGGTTCTGGTGTTAGAGATTTACGAGGCATTGGTACTGGTTTGAGTGGTTTTATGTCTTCATGACTTGCACTTGCGCTTAACTTTTCCGGTAACTGGCAAATGGCGCCACCTTGACTGGGATGGCGGAAAGGTAAAGCAGCTTTCTTTTGCTGCTGCTGTGGATTTTGGGATTGTTCTCTATCCTGTTCCCTAAGACTTTGCAAAAGTTTTAAAGTGGTGGGTATATCACTAGCCGAATCATTTTTATGAATATCTGACATACTACCTGAACGATCAATGCTTTTGGTTAACTCCAGATAAGAATGCAAATCTCCTCCTGAAGGTTTGGCAGCATCTCTTTGTATCAACGCATAGATATTGGCCGATTGAGTGCGTGTAGCACGATTTTTCTTAAGCAAACTACCCGAAGGATATTGAAACTTGCCTTTATTCTCTCCCGGATCTTTACGCAAAGCCCTAACGGCCAAATCATCTTTAATAACATCTGGAGCTTTTGTTTCACAAGCCATTATTTCCTTGCGTTTGGGTATTACATGCAAATAATCTGTTTGAGCTGCTGGCACTATGGGTCCCAAAGGTATACCAAATGGTGGCTGTTTGTCAGTAGTTTTATGTTGCAAATTGGCCAATTTAATATTGCGATAGGCCACATCATCTCTTACCGGATCAGGTTCTCCGGCAGGAGAATCTTCATCATCATATTCATCGGCATGAGCCAAAGCATATTTTTCAAAATCATTAGGAGTAGGCATTCGCTCCTTTTTGGATTCTGGTTTCTCGGTAAGGCCCAAAGAACGATAAATAGCTTCCAATTCATTAATAGCCTCCTCTAAATTGGCTGGTTTCTTGCGAGGAAAACTCAGTTGCGGTATATGAGGCACACCACTTAGTTTTCTTTGTGGTGGCTGAGGAGCATCAAACAAAGGATTATGATTTTGCTCTCGACGTTCATTAACATATTCTTCATATTTATTAGGAGTAGTTGGTACTTCTCCCGAACGTCTGTGATAATGATTGGGCATTGATTGCGTTTTGTTACTATCCTTGTTGCGTATTTCCACGTAATTATTGTTGGCGTTATCCTGATTAGCTTTTATATGCAGTGAACCGCAAATTACATTATCAATTTCATCCTGACCAGTGTTTGAAGGTGAGATGGTTTTTTTATTTTTAGGCTTATAGACCTCTGAATACATGGGTACTGGATAGGCTCTTAATTCTCCCACGCGAGAGCTAGAAACTGAACGAGGTTTCATGCTTACTTCCACACCCGCAGAACGCTGCAAATCACGACCGCGAGGCGCTGGTGTGGGAGTGTTTACATTTTGAGCAGAACCCTCCAAACGTTTCCAAAACTCTGTGGCATTTGTTTTGGTGGGTGAAGTGGGCAGACCACTTTTGGTCGTGCGCAAAATGCCACTAGATGGTGGCTCATTAACTTCATTTTCAAATGTACTCGATTCTAGCATGTGAATAGGTTTGCGAGACCTGGGTGTAGCATCGGCTACATAATGAAAATCTATACCATTTGGCAGTGATTTTTTTCCCGGTTGAGCATCTCTTTCGGCTCGGGTAATAAATCTACGATTAGCTGGTACCGCTGTGGGCTGATTATGTTGATTGGGTGTTATATTTAAAGAGTGTATAGATTGGTAATGAGGCTGTTGGGCCCAAATCTTGTCGTCAGATACACAACGTCCATTCAGTCCCGATGTGGGTAAAACCGGCACCCCAGTTTGATCAAAAGCATAAGACATGGGTCTCAAATCACCAGCACTGCCATCTTGCATATGACCACTAACATTTACCCTCCTTAAGGGATCTCTTGGTGGTGGTGGTGGTGGCATTGGCTTATTTTGCAGTCTACCATTGGCATTTTGCAAATGTATATGACTGTCATAGCTTATGCTACGTTTGGTATCATTGACCAAATTTTGTGAATTTTTTGGTTGCTGCTGTTGTTGCATCTGTCCCCACTGGACATAAGGAGCCATGTGCTGCAAACTATTTGTATTGCGCAATCTAGAGAATTGACTATTTTGAGAGCTGGAAGTACGCATTTGAGGCTGAGGTTGTTGTTGGGCTATAAGCACCGGCTGCTTAGGAGGAGCCTGATATATAGACAAGGGCACTGGTTGAGTTTTCCATCTTTGAGTAGGCTGTTGAGCGTACATGACGGGAACCTGCCCGTGACTTACCTCACCATCACGCGATAAACGTTTGTAATATCGTTCATTGCGAGCGGCCCTTGATCTACGACTTTGGCCATTTGATTGCGTTTGACCACCACTGTGGATGCTCTCATCACTGCGGTATTTAGAGAAAGTAGTTGAATTTAAAGAAATTATTTCCTCATCGGTAGATGAACCGGCTAAAGGCACGGTTGTTACCACTGTATTACCGGCCAACTTTTGAGCCGAACGCTGTTTAGTTCGGGCTGATCTGCGATCCAAAGAATGTACAGATCTACTCATCAATTGTTGTTGCGTTTGAGGTACATGCGGCAGGTACTGTTGAGAATGATGCAAACGCTGTTGCGGCTGTGCTTGAGCCTGTACATGAGGATTATTTTGATAATAAGGCTCCTGCACCGGTATAGTTTCAACGGGCAGGAAAAATTCATTATCCACATGTTGTTGCACTGAAGATGAACTCAAATTCTTAGAACTATTTCCCGTTGTGGTGGGACTCTTGACAACATGATCAAAATTACCGCTCATTAACTTGCTGCCATGACTAGCTAATTTTGATGATTTGGTTTTCTTATTTGGCGTTGAAGTAACGGCGGCACTACGATTATATTTTGAAGGCGGCACAAAACCAGCCTTACGATCTTCTTCGGAAGAAGATTCCGATTCGATATCTTTTTTACGTCGAAACAAACGTCCAAAGGACCATTTCTTATTAGAGTTACTGCCATTATGACTGGCATTCGAAAGTTGTGAACCATTAAGAGAAGAGTCTCTTTTAGTGTTGCTACTTAAATGAAATCGTTCCATATCGCTATCGATGATTTGTATTTCGTCGATATCGATGTCGTCGTCTTCTGTTTGTAAATGTTGAAGGTGGTGGTTACGATTAATGTTCTCATTTGAGAGATGAACTTCTTTTGGTAGGGGCAATTGTGGTCGCCACGATTGGACAGTCTGTAAAGGAAAAAGTAGAAAATAACTTTATTACTAATGATTTATTTGGAAGAACAGATAAATCAAATATAAATTGAAATAATCTGCCACCAGGGAATTACTAGCTACATGTTTATAAATAATTTCAGTCCCTAAACATTTTAAAATCTAACAAAATCTCCTGTAAAATTTCCTAATTTAAACCATTGAATTAAATTTTGTTAGAAAACTACCAATTATACCAAATCCTCCCCCTCTATAAACATTTTGCTACAAAGCAAAATTTTCTATTTATTTTATAACTTATTAAACTATAATAAATTTCCAAAAAAAAAAAACACACACACACACACACCACGCAATTCACACTTGGGACTCATAATATAATTTAGCAGTTTTTCGTCACCTCATTAGTTTTGAGAGAAAATTTAATAGATTGTTTTTTATGTTACTTTACGAATACATTTAGACTACATTTGTTTATATTTTTTATGTTAAAAAAAAAACAACAACAAGAGAATTTATTAGTAATTTTATTTAATACTTAAGCTTATCGCACAATAACATATATAGAACACTATTTATTTAATATTACAAAAAAAAAAGAAAAGTTCGCAAAAAAAAACTTTTTTCTGATAGTGTTTTCAAATTAAACAAAAATTGTTTATCGCTAAAATTGTCTATGATGACAGAGGTTGAAAGAAGAAATATGTATAAATTAAAATCAAAAATATTTTCGAAGATTTAGAGATTTTTTTATGTATTATCAATATATTTATGGAAAGAAGTAGTAATAGTAACAATAAAACAGAATAAATCATTAAACAGTTGTAAAACCACACAAACAATGTTTAACATAAACAAAATTTTGTTTTTCATTTTTCAAGTTTAATTGTTTTTAGTAGACTGAGGAGAAGAAGTGAGCCAAAATAAATGCATGTTTTTTGGAATTGTTTTTTTTTTTTTTTTTTTTTTTAAGAAAAATACTTTTTTGGTTTTTCCTTTATGGTATTTTGAACATATTGTACTGACATGTTGCTAAAAGAAATGTTTATATAAAGAAATATGTGGAAACTAGGGTTAATTGATAAGTAAATAGATAATTTAATCAAACTTAAATTATTTAACAGAATTCTTCATATACTGCTAGAACTGCTAGACTGAACTATAACTGAACCAGAATTGAACTAGAACTGAAACAGGACTGAAACAGAACTTGACTAGAACTGTACTAGAACTGCACTAGAACGCAACAAGAATTGAGCTGGAACTGAACTAAAACTGAACTATAACTAAACTAGAACTGAACTATAACTGAAATAGAAGTGAAATATAACTGAACTAGAACTGAACTGGGGCTGAGCAAGAATCCAAATAGAACTGTATTGGAACTTAACTTAAACTGATTTAGAACAGAAGCAAAATTGAACTAGAACCGAACTATGACTGAGCTAGAACTGAACTGAACTAGCACTAGAGCTGAACTAGAACTAAAATAGAACTGAACTAAAACTAAAATAAAACTGAAATAGAACTGAACTAGCACTAGAACTAAAGTAGAACTGAAATAAAACTTAGATAGAATTGAACTATAAATGAACTAGAACTGAATTGAAACTGTACTAGAACAGAACCTGAACTAGAACTGAATTAAAAATAAAGAACTGAACTAGAACTAAACCAGAACTGAAACAGAACTGAACCAAAACTGAACTGCAACTGAACTGGAACTGAACTAGAACTAAACTAGAACTGAACTGGAACTGAACTAGAACTGAACTAGATCTAAACTACATTTGCACTGGTACAGGACTGGAACTGTAGTAGAAATGAAACTCAACTGAACTGAAGCAGTTTGTTCATCAATTTTTTCTCTAGAACTGAACCAGAACTGAAGAGAAAGAAAAACCGGAACTAAAAACAAATTATTTAAAACTCTTCAAACTAAAATGAATACATTCAATTAACAATTTACACCCACCCGTCTCCATATTCTTTAATAAGTAATAGTTTAACATAAGAGCTGAAAGATACTATGCATACGTTTTTTTTAATTGTATCTTATATCCTTATCTAAAAATAGTTTTTATTTTTGTACCAGAAAAGACAACACTATTTGTAAATAGTTTTTACTTTTAAAAACCTTATCTTTTCTAAGAATCTTTTTATTAAAACGTAACTAAACAATTGGCAAAAAAAAAAGAAAAAAACAATAACTGATAAAATATATTTTTCTAAAAATTTAATCAGCACCTCTTGCCAATATTAAAAATATTTAACTTAAAATCTATTATTAATTTTATTAATCAAATTAAAATCGCATTACAACTACAAATATATATATAAATTATATACAACAAAATGCACACATACACTTTTTGCAACATTTTCTTTATAGCCTTGATTTGGGAACTCAGGAATGGTGTTGCTTTTACTGTTGCCACTGTTGTTGTTATTTATATGATCTTTTTGATTGTTAATATTGTTAATAGAATTGTTGCTGTTATTATTGTTATTGTAATTACTATGACCACAACGTATATAAATAAATCCCTCATTACTACGTGACGTAGCGGATTTTTTACTATAATTCTGATTGTTATGATGACGTTTTAGAGGAAATTTAAACATAATGCCTAAAGTTTTCTAAGATTAGAATTTTACAATTAATTTTATTTGTATATACACACAGACACATAGATTTTACAATTTAGCAAAAAAAATATACACACATTGAGGAAAAAAACTAAAAAAAAGAAAACAAAATAAATTAAAAATTATTTTTGGATACGAACAAGTACAAGGCAAAAAATAATTAACCTTTTAGGGAACACAATGTAGAATATAACTAAAACTGAACTAAAACAAAACTAAAAATTAATTAGAAATTAAAGAGAAATCAAGAAGTATTAAAACATAGATAAAACTGAGCTAATATTGATTTAGAACTGAACTGAAATGAAGTATAACTGAAATAAAAATGAAATAGAACTGAACTAGAAATGAAGTGAAACTAATACGCAAGTAAAACTGAATTAGAACTGAACCAGAAGGGAACTAAAACTGAACTAGAACTGAACTTGAATTGAACAAGAACTGAACCAGAACTGAACTATAACCAGATTAGAACTAGAACTTAACTAGAACTAAATTATAACCAAACTAGAACTGAATTAGCACTGAACTAGTACTGAATTAGAACCTAACTATAACTGAACTAGAATTTAATAGTTTCATTTGTTTTCAGTTCCCTCATCAGTTGTGAATCTAAACATGATCGTCTGCTTTAATGACTTTGCTAATTGAACCAACATTAAAGTATGTCCGATTTCCTAAAGGGTTAACATTTTTGTATCTTGTACTTAAAATTTATCATTATTATATATACATATATATATTTTTTGCCGGAAAATTAAATAAATAAATAGAAACATGAAATACACACAACACAAAATAAAAAAGATTGTATAAGAAGAGCAGAAAAAAAACAAGCTATATGAAATATTGGGCAAAAGGCCAATGATTTTTTAAAAAAAATTTTTGAAACACAAATTTTGAAAAAAAAAAAAAAATATTTTAAGGGATCAAAAAAATGACACCAAATTTAAAAATAATGATCGAATGAATTTTAATAGATTATTACAAAATCAAATTTATATCTTTGAATTGCAATTTTAAATATTTTTATTTCACATAATTTGCTTAAGGCACAAATATTTCACACTTTTTTTTTCAAACTTTAAACAATTATTTCATTTGTTCTAAATTCAGTAGATATTTTTAAACAAAAATTTTTCTGTCACCTTAACGAAATTCAAACAATCTATTTAAACACTTAAATAATGCTCTGATCATCTGTCTTAAAGGAATTTACGTTACAGAATTTGTGTGTGTCTGTCTAACTGTCTGATATACGTCTAAATTAAGTTACAATTTTAACCACTGAAGTATATTTTAACGAGCAGCAAAAATCCGATTACGGTATTTTATTTGCCTTAAATAAACATGATCGATCATTTGGTTTATTTTTTAATTATTTAGATTTTTAAATATGTATTTACAAAAAACTCGACACGAAACTTAAAAATAAAAAAAAAAAACACTAAATAAAGAGACCGAACGAAACGAAGAAATAAAACTAAAAATCTAAACGTATTCTAAAGTAGCTAGTTGTGTTTAGCTGTTGTAGCGAGATTGGAGACTAATGGCGTTGAACAATTTTGTGGCACCTAAAAGCCACCACATTAAAAATGTTAAAAAAAATACAGCAGCAACAACACATAAAAAGTTTAGCAACAACAAAAAGCAAAAAAAAAAAAATAAAACAAAAACAAAAAAATGCGTTAAAAATTGTTCACAACAAACTACAAAATACACAACAAGATCTGTGTATGAGAAAAAAACCAACAACGATCAACAATAAAATACTCTATTATCACACTCTCATAAACAAAAAAGAAAAAGAAAATTAAATTATACAAAAGAGTAGTAAAAAATAAAGAAAAGAGAAAATTATTACGAACTGATCTATTTTTGTTGTGTTAAGAGAAAGAGCGCGAAATCTTTTGTAAAGTAGTGTTAAAAGAAATATTTATATTAACACCTACAACAAAAATAACTTTATTCTTTCCGTTTGTAACATATCACAATTTTTGTCCTGTAAACAGTTACAAGAAACCCTGACTGGCTGGTCGGGAACTGAACTCTAAACTAAAATGATCAACAGCTGAACGAGAACTGAACAATAATTTAAATTTAAAATTTAATTATAACTGATCTGAAATTGATATAGAATTGATCAAAAACTGAACTAGAACAGAACTGGAACAGAACTAGAACTGAATTAGGAATGAACTAGACCTGAACTAAAAGTCAACCAGAACTGAACTAGAACTGAACTATAACAGAATTAGAATTGAATTAGAAATTAAATAGACCTGATCTAAAAGTCAAGTAGAACTGAAGTAGAACTGTACTAGAACTAGAACTGAATTAGAATTGAACTAGAATTGAATTAGAAATGAACTAGACCTGAACTAGTACTGAACTGAATTATAACTGAAATGAGCTAGAACTGAAATGAACTAGAGTTGAATTAGAAATGAACTAAAACTGAACTAAAACTGAACTAAAAGTCAACTAAAACTAAACTAGAACCGAACTGGAATTAAATAAGAAATGAACTAGACCTGAACAAAAACTTAACTAGAACGGAAATATAACTAGAACTGAACAAGGAATGAACTAAAATAGATTTGAATTAAACTGAACTAGAAATTTTTTACAAACTTTACAAAATTTATTTATATCTTTTGCTGTAGCGTTTTTCAAATTCGATACTACCTTTAATATCATAAAATATGTTTGTTTCCTTTTTTTTATTTTTTATGCGTGCGCATATGAAATAAGTTAAGTTAAAACTATTATGACTAAAGTTTAGTTGTTGTCTATTATAATTATCTGCATTCAATTTTAATTAATACTATTAAGTTCCTCTTCTTTTTATCAATTGCCTTCAAGAAGAAAAATAAAAAAGAAATGAAAGTTTAATTTTATTGTTTGAACTTGTTTTGGTCGCTTTCAAATGTTCCCATGATATTTTTTCCTAAGTGAGTAATAAAAATAAAATTAATTAAATTATATTTGCTTTTTATCACAACCAATGGTAATAACAATTAACCAAAAAAGACTTCTGCCAATAAATGAGATGAAATTAAAAAATTGTATGAAACGAAATAAAAGCAAAGTACATAGAAATGAAATTAAAAAGAAAAAAAAACAGCCTAAAAAATATTCTATAAATAAGAATCATAATTGTGAAGCAGACATGATGGCGATACTCAAGTAAATTTATTAACGTGTACGACAATGTCTGGTAATTATTGGAATTAAAATATTATTCGGGTGGCATAACACAGGTATTTAATTTAAAATTTGCTTTAGTTCAATTATTTTCCAATTTAAGAAAAATTATTT
Organism: Protocalliphora azurea; assembly: GCA_932274085.1. Classification (NCBI taxonomy): domain Eukaryota; kingdom Metazoa; phylum Arthropoda; class Insecta; order Diptera; family Calliphoridae; genus Protocalliphora; species Protocalliphora azurea. The sequence continues at coordinate 119,953,981 of OW026522.1, forward strand.
ACCATTTGCCAGTAAAATTTTTCTTATATCGTTAAGTTAAAACTTAGACCGATCTATTAAGAATCCAGCAAAAAATTTGTGGGCTTTTGGTAATGACTACTGCTTACTAGAGTAATTAATTGGTAATGCGTTTTCATTATTTTTCTCATTTCTTTGAGTAGTAAAATAAATAGTTGCCAGTAAATAACAAATTCATTTAGTTCTGCAATGGCTCTGTTCGCGACTGCTTACCATTCAGAAGATTGTCGGTTCAACCCCAAACTAAACCCATATTTTACTTATTTGATTGTTTAAAATAAGTTCTTTAGTAAAGGGAACCCATGAATTCGTGGACAATGAGTTTTTCAGCCGAGTTATAAGTAGTTACCTCCTTTTGACAATGTATATGTTGGCTTACAAGGCAGGTAAAGTCTTTGCTGGGAATATGTTAAAATAGTAAGAAATTCTGGCATTATGGGTATTAAAATTCAGCAAATTAAGAGTAGATTTTAATAAAAATTTAAACTAATAGATTTGTTGCTAGTGTAAATATATATATATATATATATATATATATATATATATATATAAATTTAATAGAAATTCTACACGCAGAGAAAAAATATAATTGTAGAGCAACATATTATGATTGGAACATATCATCACAGCGAAAAATAAAAATGATTATAAGTAACAATTATTATGATTCCATTTTTATCATATTATGCCAGATTTTATAGTTTGTTTTTTCATATTATGATTCTAGTTTTACATATAATTGAAGAATCTTACTACATCATTATTCTATTCTATCAGATTATGATTTGATGTTATTATATTATTATTCTATCTTATTATATTATTATACCACGTTGACATATTACGATTCCATTTTATAATATTATTATGTTATTCTTCATATCATTATTCCATTTTAACATATTATCCCACGTTATGATGTAATTGTCCAATCTTATCATATTATTATTTAATTTTGTCATATTATTATTACATCTTATCATATATTAAAATAAAAAGTATTAATAAAAAATTATTTTTGTTTTTTTTTTTTTTTTTTGAAAATAATAATAATGAAAAGTGTTCATTACCAAGAAAAAGAAAAATATATTTTTATATATTTTTGTTCAAGATATGTTTTTTTACTAAACCGTTTAATGGTTTAATTAAAAAATACATCAATATCTGATATTTCCTCGATCACGCCGACTACAACCAAACCTTGTCAATTTATATTATATTATCAGAATTATAATGAGGTTTGGAAAACAGACATTTAAAACAAAATAAAAATATGTAAAACTAAACAAGTTATGAATTACTCCACTTAATTTGTGAAAAGGACATGTATTCTATTTATTTGAAACATTTTATTGTCATGGGAATAATAATAATAATAATATTAATATGGTTTAAAAACAGAATGGGGTTTAAGAACTAGAAAAAATACTGTAAATATTTAATAGTTGCAGAAGTAATCATATTTTCAATATTAATAAAATTTTGTTTCTGGTAAAAATCTAAATCATATAATCTTTGCAGTCAACCGTATTAAAATTTTTATTGAGTGTAAACATTAAGTGACAAAATTTAAACAAAAACATTGTTATCAGGAACACAGAGTTATTAAAATTCAAGAAAATCAACAATGAGAACATAATATTGTTGTAGTGATAATGCTATAGCCATGTTTTTTCTCTGCGTGTATGAATTAATTTTAGTGGTTAATAAGTTAAAATTTATTTTAAAATTTAAATGTCAATATTATATTAAACATAAGTTCAGTGAACTTAAAAAAAAAGAATAAAAATAAAAAAAAACAAAAGTATAATTGGAAAGATAATAATATCTCTTTAACTAATAATTGGTTTGATGGTATAATCACTGTGAAAAGGAAAAGTATTCTATTTATTTGAAACATTTTATTGTCATGGGAATAATAATAATAATAATAATAATAATAATAATAATAATAATATTAATATGGTTTAAAAACAGAATGTGGTTTAAGAACAAGGAAAAATACTGTAAATATTTAAGGATTGCAGAAGTAATCATATTTCCAATATTAATAAAATTTTGTTTCTGGTAAAAATATCTAAAAACATATAATCTTTGCAGTCAACCATATTAAAACTTTTATTGAGTGTAAACATTAAGTGACAAAATTTAAACAAAAACATTGTTATCAGGAACACAGAGTTATTAAAATTCATTAAAATCAACAATGAGAACATAATATTGTTGTAGTGATAATGCTATAGCCATATTTTTTCTCTGCGTGTATGAATTAATTCTAGTGATTAATAAGTTAGAATTTATTTTAAAATTTAAATGCCAATATTATATTAAACATAAGTTCAGTAAACTTATAAAAAAAAAACAATAAAAACAAAAAAAAACAAAAGTATAATTAGAACGATAATAATATCTCTTTAACTAATAATTGGTTTGATGATATAATCATTAAAAAAATCTAGATAATTTGATAAAAATTAAATAATTAAGCTAATTTTATCATAAAAATATTGTAAAACTAAAGCTATATAACCTTCAAAACGTTTCAAATTTCCTTTCCAAAAATGGGTTTTATACAGATTTCAATTAGTAAAACAAAAAGTAATAATACCAAACATTTTTCTACACCTAATTAGCAAAATAGAAAAAAACTAAAAATAACTAAATTACAAATATTATACATACACACAAAAAAATAATATTATGTACAAAAGTAAAATAAAAACTAAAAGAATCCACTCAAATAAACTTAAATAAATATTTTTAGAAAACAGATTTGTATTTTTCTTGTTGACTTTTTGAAAAAAATCAAACAACAAATGAAGAAAAACTCTATAAAACAAAAATAATATAAAACTAAAAAAACAAATAAAAATAAATTTGAAAAATAAAAGAAAATTGCATGTTTTGAAGTGACAAATCTGTGGGTCTTAAAAAGGTGGAATAAGTTGTGAGTGTTAAATTAAATTTTTCTTGTGTTTAAGATTTAGAATTGTAAAAAAAAAACAAATGGAACTAAACTACAAATAGTGTGATTTATATGCAAAAGTAATGGAACAATAAATTTAACAATATTTGGAAATATTTTTTTAGGAAATGGAATTTTATGGAAGGTTTAAAATTTAAAGATTTTGGGTTAAATATATATATATATATTTTTAATAATCATAAAAAAGTAATACTTTTAATTGTTATAATGTAAAATTTTAATTTATACCGATTTATTATAAAACTCAAAAATTACATTTTTTTTTTTTTTTTTTTTTTTTTTTGATAACATTGAGCCAAAGATAAATTTAAAATGGTTGTAATAAAAATAGTTTAAAACATGAAATATTTTTAAAATTATTGGCACATATTAGTTCCGGTGTTTGTTAAAAATTTTTAGGCTCATACACAAAGTTAATATATCAACCGATTTATTAAGAATATATTATTAAGTTGGTAAAATATAGCCCAGATTGCTATATTCAAACTTTAGCTTTAGATTTAAGGAATCTATAATAAATAAAAGAGAGGGAAAAAACCAATATTAATTAATGCTTTTGTTCACAATTAAATAAACTAATTTTAGCCTGTAAGGAAACATTGGAAATTTCCTTATAGCAAAATTTTGCAATTTCAAAAATTTTAATAAAATTGTGACGGAAATAAAGTATTTAATTTTAGTCTCTAAAAAACTATTTAAAAATTAATTTATTTTCAAAAGTATTGTGCCAGCTTAATTTAAATATTAAGTTTCAATAATTTGCTTATAAATTGTAGTTGAAATTGCAACCGATTTTATAAGAATACGACATTATGTTAGCAAAATATGGTTTCCAAAATTTATCCTAAAATATAAGGGTCTTAAAGAATGTATAAAGCAGATATTTGTATATAAATATAAATAATATTAAGAAATTAAAATTAAAACGTGATTTATGGCAAAATTATAGCAGAATTGAAGTATTTGTAGTCTCTAAAAGATTTGTAAATTAATTTACTTCCCAATGTATTACCTGAGCTTAACCCCAAATTGAAATTTTACCCGATTTAATTAGAATTACATCATTATTATAAAAAAGTGCTAATGGATTTTAAAAATTTGCTGAAATTTAAAAAAAAAAAAATTTAAATGTATATTGAGTCAAAAAAATATTTAACAAATTAAAAAGAAGATATTTTTTAAGGAAAATTAAAGCACATATATTCAAACATTTTTTTTATCCCATAAGTAATTGCTAGAAAATAATTTAGCTAAAGTTAAAGGGGAATCGAAATAAACTTAAATTTTTTTACTAAAATTAAAAGAAAAAAAATCAAAGTGGCAAAATCAAAAGTTTAATATTTTAATTCTGATCTCAGTAATACTATTAAAATCTTTATTTACTTTCAAAGTTAATGCTAAAGCAAAATTGATATAAATTTTTCTATTTTCTAGTTTAAATTTGAAACGTGAACCGATTTAATAAGAATACGTTACTATATTAAGTAAACATATAATTATGGGTCTCAAAGTGTTGCTTAATATGTCTAGAATTTAAAATAAATGTAAACTGAAAAAAAAAATCGGAATTCTAAGCTCTGAAGACATATATATATATATATATATATTGCTACACAGATAGCACCAGGTCTGGAGGAGTTTGTACGTCTACTTTCAAAAATAGCTATTTTTTAATTTTGGAAGTCATTCATTTTGGAATACGTGAAATTTGACACTCAAATAGTGCTTGCACTGGAGGCTGTTATAGGCTACGCTGGATCTTGTTCGGATGCCACTCCCACTTTTCTAAAAATCTCAAAAGGCTGAACTGATTTTCTTAAAAGTTTAACTGCATCATCCTGTGTCCATAAATTCAGATATGGGACAGGGGGAGTGGTACCTCCCAAATTTTCTTAATGGCATATCTTAAGAACTGTTAAAATGGAAGCCCTAAAATTTTACGGAAACTAATTTCTTATTATATTGCATTGATTAAATGAAATTAGGACGGATAGGCCCAGGGGAAGAGGTAGCCCCAATATAAAGAAAGTATTAATTTTCGCTTAACTAAATGAGTGAAAGTCTAAGAAAGATTTAGATATAATTTTCATTCGTTCATGAATAGAACGAATAGGTCGGGGGTGAGTGGTAGCCCCTATATAAAGTTATTAGTTATCGCATCAAAAGGGGTAGCAAAGCACAAGATGAAAAGCTAGTACGTATATAAAAATAAGATTCACAAAAACTTGAATTTTTATTAAGATCAAAAACAATTTTTCTTATTTAGAATTGTAACTAGGGTTTGGTGCACGGGAATTCCTAGGATTTCCCAGCAAAATATCGTGGGGAATTCTCTGGATTTTTTTTTTAATTTTCCATGGTAAACGGAAATTTAATACGAGTAATGATTTAATATGTAGTTTTAAAATTCTATTTCGAAAATTTTACTGTTTTTAACGCCTAAATGAAAAATTTACATTATTGTACACTTTACTAAATGTATTTTTAGATGGTAGTACTGAATATTGCGATTTGTCAAAAATTCGATACAAAAAAGATATTTTAATTTATTCAAATGGTATTTTTTCTACATTCTCAAAAATAAGATTATACAAAAGTTTTATAAAAAAGTTAAAAAGAAAAAATATTGAAAGAAAAATAAAACCTAAAGTAAATATAAAATCATTGTATTACCGTATTCTCTATCGAATCTTTTGACACTGACACTGACAAAATACGAAATATCTTTTTTAAGTGTTAATACTTCTAATCATAAAATGTCAACAATTTTACTTTGGCAAGTTAAATTTGTTATTTTTTAAATTGTGTTATTGGTTTGTGGAATGAATGAATAAATAAGTTGAGCTTCGAAAATATTCACTACTATAAAAAATTATTAAGTTGAGAGTTTGTACACTGAGTTCTTTTGAGACATATGTCTTATACAAGCAATGAATCTGCAAAGAAATAGATATAAATGTGAAAGCCTAAAAACTTAACTCGATTAATAGAACATCTCTAAATTACATTTCTAAATTAGAAAGAATATATTAATAAGATAAAGATAAAATGAAAATAAAACGATTAGAAAAACTATTTGTATTGAAACTTATATATAGTATCATATGTTAGGGTTTATTTCTTTTAATTTTTGGCATGATAAACTAATTAACCTAAAAATCTGAGATACACAGTTTTTAATATAACCTACAATAGTTTCTCATTTTATTTATATGAAATATTTAAAATTGTTTAAATCTTGAAAGATGCATTATACTTCACCATTATTTAATTTTTTTGTTAAATAATTATGATTTATAATTTTGTTTAATATTCTTTATAAGAAATCAGTGCTTTTTTCTTATAAATTTCACCAAAAATTTTAGATTTCAACAAAAATCAAAAATTTTGCTAAAAATCCAAAATTTCATAAAGAATTCTAAATTTAATCAGAAATACTAAATTTAAAAAAAATCACAAATTTCACCAAAAATTATAAAATTTCACTAAAAATCCCAAAATTCACTAAAATAACCTAAAATTCACCTATAATTAAAAATTTCGCAAAATATTAGAAATTCCAACAAAAATAAGAAATTTCACCAAAAACTTAAAATATCACAAATTTAATTATTATAATATTTATAATTATAAAATAAAAATTTAATTATTATAAATTTAAAAAAAAAAAAGAAATAAAAAGAAATTTCGCCCTAAAATAGAAATTTCACCAAAAAACTTCACAAAAAATTAGGAATTTCGCCAATAATCTGAAATTTTATAAAATATCACTAAAAATTGGATATTTCAAATTAAAAATTAAAAAAAAAAAACTATTTTAGATTAAAAATTAATTCATACGCAAATTGTGTCTTTTCATATATTTAATCCTTTTTTTAATTATAGAAATTGGTAAACTGAAGTAAAAAATTAAGAAAAAGTAGTACTTTCAAAAATTCTAATCATAAATGCTATTGTCTTTAAAAAGTAACTACAAGCCATTACCAAGTTTTACTAGGTATGTTTGGTTTTTTAAGTTTATTTACAAAAAGAAAACGTTTTCTAACATTTTGCATTGATATTAATTTATTTAATTCAATTCTAAATTTCAACCGATCTATTAAGAATTACTTATTATTTTTTTTAACGCTTTATTTATATATTGAAACTGCCTTTTCTTAAAACCTCACAATATTTATTTAAAGCTTAAAACTAAACACTAAAGACTAATTAATATCTTTAGATGAATAATTGGTCCTCCTTGAATTGATTGAACTTCAGTAAGAAGTCTTGCAAGAGGATTGGGGTGAGTCTGCAGTTTTATAATGTATTTTTCACTGTGCTTTTTAAATTCGACTTTTAACAATGTATCCTCCAAGTCTCTATGGATATTCGCATTTCTTATATACCATGGTGGGTCCGTCATGGTTCTAAGAATTTGTTTACTGGCTTTTCCCCATAATTGGATGCCATATGTCCAAATTGGTTTTAAAACGGTTTTATACAGGATGACTTTATTGTCAAGTCTTAGTTTTGATTGGCTGTTCATTAAGCAGTGAATGCTAGAAGCTTTTAACTTCATGTGAAGACTCTTGGTTTTTATAAGATGACGCCAAATTAGTCGCCTATCTAAATGAATTCTAGGTAATGTAACATGATCTGACTGAGGTATACTTATGCTATTAAGGGTAACAGGACAGTTTCCTCTTCTGATGGTGAACATGGTTACTTTTCAATTCATTCACACGTATACGTCAGTTTTTCAATCATGTCTCCACATGTCGGAGGTAAATATCAAGTTGGCCAAATGCTGTGTGCGGTTTTTCATCAAATATAGAAACGATCAGTCAGTCAGTTCGTCGCATACTGATAAGTCAGAAGTGTAAATTAAGTACAAGATAGGTCCACTTCTTCTGTGACAAATACTTTATACTTTACTCTAAATAAACGGCCAGATAGATGGGACTGCAACAATTTGTGGATACATAGTGATAGTAAACATTTAACTTCATATATATTAAACCCTCCTGCCATACTTTACCGAAAGCTGAACAATACTTCTTTAATTCAAAACATTTCCTTATCTCTCCAGTTAGACCATTCAGTTGTTCTATGGTTTCATGCATATGTAGATAGATAATTGATAGATAATTGAGTTGTCAGAAACTTATTTAACATAAAGGTATTTGTGAAAAATTGTAGTAGTGTTTGTAAACAAATATAAGTATTCACCACTTTACTAAGGTGTTACTGAAGTGAATGGTGGCAAAAATGTACAAAATAAAAGTGTACACTTTAAAAAAAAAAATATATATATATATATATATATATATAAATAAAAAAAAAAATATATATATATATATATATATATATAAATAATATATATATATACAAATAATATATATATATATATATATATATACAAAATTTAAAAAATAAATAGAAATATTAAATTTAATCAGTGGCAAAAACCAACAATTATTACCAACTGATTTGGAGTTAATTTAATATTAATTCAATTAATAATACATATTTGTATATATATATATATATATATATATATATATATGTTAGTATAGTCGTGTAGAACATTAAAAGTTATTAATAAAAAATATGATAATTTTTTCGGATCCTTAAAAAAGTTCACGCAGGGATCGGGTTTATCTCACGGAAATTTTAAAAAATGTACACCTGATATTTGTATATATTCCTATACGTATCACTTAAATGCTATTTTGGAATTTATCCACTGCTTTAGATTTAAAAAATTTCCTACGGTTTACAATTCATCGCGGTTCAAAATTCGTTATATGTAAAAACCTGAATAAAATACTTTATGCTTAAAGCAATATAAAAATATAGGCAATGATCCGAATTTCATAGATTGTACTAAGTGCCTAGATTATTATCTTTTAAAGGAGTTTTTCAAAAATACACCATTTCCAATTAAAATTCATGCAAAATTAAAAAAAATAAACGAAAAAGTTGTAAAACTTTTTATTTTAAAAACTTTTATTTAATTTAGAAAACATGGAAATTGTTGCGTATTCATATATTATTGTTTGAAACACTTGAAGTAAAGACAATAAAGTGACGTGATGATATGAAGTTCTTATATGAACTCGGAGCTGCATTCTTCAGGTACTTTCAAAACAACAACAAATTTCCCAAAATAAAGTTTAAAAGCATACCGCCACTTAGCAAAGCTCGATGGAATACAAGGGCAATTCTTGCTATTTTAGCTTTTATTCTTATTCCAAAATACCGAACTAAACTATATCCAATTTGCCAATTTATGTGTGGAAAATGGTACGATATTTTGTTTTCCGATCAGTGCTTCAATGAAGAAAATTACAAAGGCTTAGAACAATCATTGACCCAATTTCAAAAAGCAAAGGCGTGTTTTGAAAGACACTGGGTAAAAGAACCTTCAGCAATTCCTTTGCAACAAAGGACTAATGTATGTGCTGAGAGAGCAATAAAAGTTGTACAAGATATTTATCCACTGTGTAAATCATCGCGAACATTAAACTTAAAGTTTATTTCATTCAATAGTATATAAATTTAAAACTACTATGTAAACATAGAATAAATTAGTACATGAATATTATATAAATACAAAAAAATAAATAAATAAATAAATAATAAAAAAATTTCTTGGAAGGTTTTAGAAATATGCTTCTCTGCGTGAGGCTTTTTTTCGCAAAACGACGGGAGACAGGTGTTTTCATTACTAAAACGTTCTTGGCCACTCCGTGGTTCTATGCCAAAAATTTGGTTATAGCCCAAATATATATATATATATATATATATATATATATATATAAGTATATAATAAAAATTAGATATAAAAATTTTAGGAAAGATTTTTTTTTTTTTTTTGTTAAAAAGTAAAATTTGAAAGAAAATGCCACTGGACTGGATTATGATTGTAATTTATAATTCCACAAAATGTAGGATTTATGTCTTTTAAAATAACTCTCGGGGCTAGATGAGATCTTTAGTCATTGCTCTCATACGTAAGCAATGGACAAATTATGGCCAAATTTGGTGTACTGAATAATTCTTAAGTATACCTAGTTTTAAAAGCCTATTGCGGAAGGAAATTTGTTAGGGCCTGGGAAAAATAACAACTATAATTTCACTTTGTGTTACTTGTTCTTTGTGATCATCGGTTCTGTATCACTTTTAATGTAGATGTGAATAATATGTTTACATCCTTTTAAGAACCAAGTCTATGGCAATAAGCCGCAGTCGGTTATTGAAAATTTCAATTCTCCCCTAACGTGTCAAAGTGCGAAGAATATTTTAAAGAAGTTATATTAAATGTATAATGCCACAAATAGTCCTTTTAATTAAAATGAAATTATTTAATGCCTCTTACATATCATTTCTTATTCATTCTTATTCATTTAAATTTATGTTATCAAAATTGTATGGTGAATTTGTTTCGTGTATTGAATTGACATAGTACCCGTCTGTGTAAAAAGAGTCATTATTTTAATGAAATGGTTTTCTCTCATATAAACTTCTAGTTCTATTCTATGGTTCCATATTTTTGACGAAAACAAAACTATTGAACTGGGACGATATTTCTATCGTTCAAGAATGGTATAATTATACCCTACACCACCATAGGTGGTTGGGGTATTATGCGTTTGTGTTGATGTTTATAACGCACAGTGAAAATCATCCAACAATCGACTTAGAATCACTTTTGAGTCGTTATAACGATGTCCGTACGTTTGTCAGGCTGGCTGGCTGTCCATGTAAACCTCGTGCACTAAGAAAAGGACACAATTTTGCAGGTAATTCAATGAAATTTGGCTCATAGGACGAAGCCTTTTAAAATTGGTTATGATCGGTACATTATTTCACCTAGCCCCCATAAAAATGTCCTCCCGAAATAGGCGTTTAACGATCATAAATGCCTTAAATATAGCAATATTTTAATGAAATTCGGTGTAAGGAAATTTTGTATAAGTATCAATCTATGTGCCAAATTTCATGGTCCATAATTGACAATAGCTCCCATATAAAACCCTCTTCCGAAAATCATTTTAACGTTCATAAATTACATACACACGTTAGTAGCAAGTTTATATTCGACACAAATAAGTTTTATATAAATAGAAATCACAGTGACAAATTTTATGAGGATCGTTCCATAATTTACCATAGCTCCCTTAAAGCCCACTTTCGTGAGTCACCATAAAGTGTATAAATACATATAAATGTTAGTATTAACGTAATATTCTATATTCGTATATTTTTTTCACTTGGTAAAAATATCGGTTCACAATTGTCCACATATTTAATATAAGACCCCTCCAGGAATTTTGATGAACATATACAATGGTGTGGCGTATCATATGGTCGGCCTTGACCGATTATCTCTTTCTTACTTGTTTTCTTTTGAAATACTATCTCGAACAGCTTTGACAAACAAAATAGTAGGCTAATAGGTCTATAAGAGGATGGTATAGTAGAATTCTTTCTTGTCTTTGGTATAACTTTAATCTGAGATTATATATTCACAAAGTCCATCAACATGGATATCAAAATTTGGGTTATCAATTAAAGATAACTATACAAATATAAAACTTATAATTCATTTTAATAAATTACAGGATTTTGCAAATTTTATAACTTAAGGAAAAAATAAATGAATTCTCACCGAAATAATTCATGCACATTGACTTTCTTTCCGCTTGTAAAATTTGATAAAACAAATAGCATGTGAATCACCTGTTTTTTACATGAGACGAATACAATTCAATCTTTTGAGAGTTGAGGAGAAAATATATAAATTAACAGCAACAAAATTAATTTTTTTTTCTTTTTTCTTATTATTCAGTTGTTCAATTGTTTTATTTTGTTTAATGTGGGACAGAAATCTAAAAAAGGTGTAGAGTTATTGAAGAAATGTCGAAAATGCGGAAGACATCTATTTTAAATGTTTTGTTGTAACATTTTTTTCCTACAGCTTCTAATTGAAGTGGGTGCTTTTAGGCGGCCTAAAAAAAGAAAAACTTAAAAAATGTTTTGAATTGTTTGTGGTGGCGTGTAGAGGTTTTTTTTTGGCACAAATTTTGTAATTAATGATAGGCAGGCGTCTGGCAAAAGTAAAATAGAAACTAAATATGGGTTAATAGGTATTTTGGCATGAATTTACACAAACGATAAAAATGAAAAAAAAAACTTTGTAAATAAAAGAAAATAAAGTAAAGTAATAGAAATGATAAAAAATTTTGTAAAAATAAGTTTCAAGTATTTCTATAAAATGCTTAAAAAAAGATAAACCACCAAGGCAATAAATTTAGAAAAATTTAAAATTTATATAGCTCTCCATTAAAAAAAAAATAATCTGCCATGAAATGTAAAAATTTTGTTGTTAAATTACTTTCCGACATTTGTCTTTGACTTTAAGAAGAAACTAATGATTTCTTAGCTACTGTGAATCATAACATATAATTTAGCATTAATTTTAATTAAGCAATTTATTTTATTTGCGGTTAATGACTTTTCACTATAGTACTTTTTCAAAAAACAGAAATATCATATATGTTTTATCTTTCTTCCTGCCAAAAAGTGTGTATAAAAATAATCAAAAGAAAATTTTGATTACGTCAAGATCAGCTATAGAATAAACATTTTTAAGGCAAAAAAAAAAATGTTCATAACGAGAAAAAGAATATTATTTGAAATCATGTTGTTCTCATAAATAATGAAAATTTGTGTGAAAATATTAACAATCATTATGAGAAAGATTTTGAGAGGAATAAATAATATTAAATAAAAAAGATCTTTGTATAAATTTATTAAGAATGACTAAGACAACCTATATTTCAAAATGCTAAAAACTTATTTTTATATTTCTTTTAAAAATTTTAAAATAAATATAAAGTTTTGAAAAATTAATTAGTTTATAGTTTTTTGCTGAACTTTTTCATGTAGTTTTTTTTTAGAATTTTTGCATTTCGGTTAAGTTCATTAAATAAGAGTACTGATGACGGTAGTGGCTGACTAGAAAGTGTATTCCATTCTACCAAGTGTACAATAAAACTTTTACACTGTGTTCTTCTACAATTACTCAATGAACTTAAGCCGAAATGCCAAAATTCTAAAAAAAAAACTATATGAAAAATTTCAACAAAAACTATAAACTAATTAACCTTAAATACAAGGCAAAGTACAAGGTAAAATGTTACTTGACTTGCTCTGTTAAGTATTTCTAAAAATAGAAAACAAACAGAAGGGACAAATAAAAATAACAACAACATTGTTCGTTGCTACTTAATAAGTGGCTAAACAACAACTACCTAACTGGTAGCTTTAAGCATATAAAAAGTAATAATTGAAAATGGGGAATACAAAATAATTGTAAAAAGCTTTATCGTAAACCATTCGTCTTACTTAATAACATATAGGGAAAATAAGTTAAAGATTCCATTTTCCCAAAAAGTTGTAAGTTAAATAGATGATGTTTACAGAGAACACCACTGTGGGACACTGAAGAGTGCTGATGACGGTCGTGGAGGACTAGAAAATGTATTACATTTTGCTGAGTGTCCAATGAAACTTTTACACTGTATTCTTCTACAATTATTCAATGAACTTAGGCCGAAATGCATAAATTCTAACAAAAAAAGGATTTGAAAAATTTTAAATTTCGACCTATTTATTAGGAATTAACTAAATACAGACAAAAGTTTACTTTTTAGAGGAATATATAAAAATCAAAATACATTTAAGATAATTGTTTTAAGTTTTAAACTACGAAGAAAAAAGTAAAAATAGACTTCAATTACGAAATTGCTTATAGTAATTAATTTTTTGTTTGATTTTGCTACAATCACCAAAATGATAATATTAATTAACTATAATAATTAAGTTTAACTTAAATTTCTATTATTTTTTTTTTTATTTTTATCAAAGTAATTAGAATCGTGTTTGAATGTTTGCTAAAATTAATATTTAAAATATTTAAATGCTTCCTTCAATAAATTTAATATAATTTAATATAATTATTTATTAAATTATAAAAAATATGTAAGTAATGCACTACAAGTAAAGTTAGACGAAAAAAAAAATATGAAAACTCTAAATTTAATTAAGAGAAATGAAAATTGATCTTATCGTTATATACACAATGTTGAAATCAGCAATAATTGCTTAGATCCCATTTTTGTAACCTTTGACCTCGAATGTCTCATGTAGCTCGCATATGATTATCTGTGACTTTCAATGCGACGTATAAGATGCCAAATTTTAATATATAGTATTTTTATATTTAATTTCCGCAAACTTATCTCAACTTTTATTTCCGCGGGACATTTCCATAGATATTGATATTACCCTATCTGAGTGCCTTTATGACCTCCTATATGACAAATGTTTGAAAAAAAATCGTCAAAAGCAATCAATATGAATTGAACTTCTATATATAAATGATCCTACGTAGAACAGCTTTGAAACAAGAATGGATTTTGAAATTGAAACTAACCCCCGTTACTAATGACGGAAACATCTACCAAAATATTGAAACTATTAATAATCTTACCAAATATTTAAAATTCGTACATACCAAATATTTATTATTAAACACGTCTCCGAATACTGAAAAATCATGTGCATATTTCGTATTACTGTTTTTTTTACAGGCATAATCAGCCAAAAAAAGTTGTAAATGGTTGGAAATTGACTTAAAATTATTTTGTATCTACATTTTTTGTTGACAAGTTTTTCCTTTTTCTTTATAGTTCTTTTTTTAATTTTTCTCAAGAACGTGAAAACCAATAAGAAATCTAATTACATTAATTAATAATATAATTAAATTTCAATATAAAGTTAATTAATAATTTTATTAAAAAATTATTTGGAATATTTTTTCTTCGTAATTTTAAAAAGTTTTAAACAGTTTAAAAAATTTTCAGTTTCAACCAATTTTTTAGGAGTGAACTAAATTAAGCCAAAAGTACGTTTCTCTGTAGGATTATATTGTATAAAATAAGTTTCTAAAATATTTTTTATTTTTTTTTTTACTATTTTTTTAAATTAAGAGTTTTCACCGATTTAATAAGAATGACTTAAATATAATAAAAAAAAAACAGCAAAATTGATCTTAAAATTTTTCTCTTGAACTTATTTATTCATTTAAATTTATTTAAAAGAGACATTTTTTTTAATGTATAAAAAATAATATTTTTGAAATTAATTTTAAAATATTTTTATAAAACTGTTCTTTATAAGCAAACAGTTAACATTAAATTTGGTATTTAGCTCATTTATAAAATAGCAGAAAATTCTACTTCAAAAATTAGCCCATATTAATTTTCAGAATTTACGATTTATAACAAACGATTTATTAAGAATGAAGCAAACTTTATACGAAGTATAGCTATATGAGAGTTGATTCTTACCTAATAATTTTTACAATTTGAGTAAAATATCAACTCAAAAAAAACAAAAGTTTAAATGTAAAAAATTAATAAATATTATTATATTTTTATACCCTACACCACAGGTGTAAAGGGTATATGTAAGTATGTCATTCTGTTTGTAATTTAAACAATATTCATCTAAGACCAAAGTATATATTTTCAGGATCGTTATTAATAGGGAAGTCGTATAACAATGTCCGTCTGTCCGTCTGTATGTTGAAATCAGTTATTGTATATATATATATATATATAATACATCAAATTATAGGGAATATTCCTTAGAAAGGCACTAGTAAAAATCGACAAAATCGGTCCATTAATGGCCAAGATATGGCCAAAAAACCGAAAAGAACTCTAAAAACGTATTTGTATTTGTTTTCGACTTTTCTAAGCCCTTATATAAGCTAGACTTCGTTTTTGCACAGAAATTTCGGAATATTGTTTTTTTTAATGTTTTTGAAGAAGTTCGGTACATTAATATCTAAGACATCGGCCAAAACGCATTTCTGGACTTTGTGAAGCTTCTATACAAGATTCAGAATTCGTTTTTATACAAATCTGTTGTAAATATTTTTCTAAAATTTCAGGTTTTTGAATTAGCCAAATCGGTCTATAAACAACCGAGTTATAGGCAAAAGTCTGAAAAAAATTATTAAAAATACACACACACAAACATATATAAAAACATTGCAATGACTTTCAATGTTGTTGTTTTTTGTATAAGCAAACAGTAGTTGTTGATTGTACATACATACACACAATCATTTTTTATGTATGTATGTTTGGACGTAGGCTGAATATTCTTACACTCTTTCATTTAGTCGTTGCTGAGAGTGCAAAGAGTACACACGAAAAATTTATGAAAATAAATTGTTTGGTAATTAATAACTATCAATTTCTTTAATACTAATGTCTTGAGATAAAGTTGGAGGAATGTATAAATAAATAAATTTATATGGCAATATTAATAAATTTAAGTGTAAGGAAAGAAAAAATGCATTAAAAAAATATTTTATATAATAAAGCACCGTGTATAACTGACGTTTTTCATTTACTAAGCCCAATTTGTCTTTGTGTGCGTTTATTCACGTTCACTAACACAATTACACTTTTAGTCATTGTCATTCCAAAAATAGCAGCATTGCAATGAATCAGTGTTATTGTTTTTTGTATAAGCATGTAAATATATACTAGAGTATCCAAACGATTAACCGTCATTTGGTTATCCGATTAATTTTCGTCGATTGACTGTTCGAATAATTTAAATTTGTCTATTTGCGAATAACGAATAAACCGAACAAATTATTTCTAATAACCGATTAACCGAAATTTAGGTTTTATGGAGTTAAAAATTTAGAATTTTTATTTTTAAGACACATTTATGTAAACATCTTTAAATGTTCGTTATGTAACAGCAGAAATAAATAAAAGTGATTTTTAGGGAAGTACTTTTTTATTACTATCAAAGTAACAATAAGTGTTCGTTTTATTTTGCTTAAGAAATAATACAAACAACATTCAGCATTTATTCGGTTTTTATTTTTGCAAATATTTGTTAATAAAAAGAATTGTTTTAAACAAATTAAAAATAATGTTATGCATATCTTTTATTAAAAATGTTGGGTTATATAAAAATTTCCTTGTGGCGATAAAAAAAAAAAAAAATTCGAATGTTCATTGCAATTCTCCTTCCTTCTCACTGAATAAGTATCAAAAAAGATAACATCTACCAATGACAAGCCTATGTTAAATTCGTTGGAAATGATCCAAATTTGCGCTGCCTCTGGTTCAAAGTTCTGGATCTTATTGAGTTATTTGGATGTGTTTTTTTTTTTTTTTTTTTTTTTTTTTTTTGTAGGGGGGATAGAATGTTTAATAAAATGTGACATTATAAGATTAAAATATTGTAACATCGCTTGCGTAGATAGTAATTCAAAAGAACATAAATTCAAAGTTGTATAAGTAATAAAAAGTTTAATTTTCCTCAACAAAATGTAGTATTATTAGGTCAAATACTTAATTTTTTCATACAAATGGGCAAAAGATCCCTTTTGATCTCCGTTATGTTTCTAAATAATTACTACAATATATTAAATAGTAAATTTAGTGTTAATTTTATATTTTACATGTATTACTAGAACTATTATGTTATTCAAATAATTTGCTATTAATCGGATATAAACCGATCTACTTTTAACCTCCAATAGTTAACCGAATAATATGTAAGCCGGAATAATTAAATACTCTATTACAAAATCCGGCGCTCATAGCACTCCGGATCCGAGTGTTTTCGGTGTTCTCACATACACAACACGGAGGTTAATGAAGGTAAACAATTGAGAGCGAATAAAAACAAAAAATTATTTAGTTTTGTTCTAATTTTCAACAAGACAGGTTCATAGTTAAGCAAAAGCAAAACACATAACAAAGAGCGTAACAAAATTATTATTTTTTTTTTATGCTAGACATAACAAGCGAATCAAATACACTAACCCATTCACATTTTTACGTTCTCTCTTTGTGCCTATCGATGCTCTACTACATACAAATATATGTATATAAATTAAAGCCCTGTGTAAGATGATTTGAAAAGCAAATCCATTTGTTTTTTAAGTGTGTTGTTCATAGCCAACATGTACAATAACAACAATAAATACTGTTTGTAATATTAGTTGACTGAAGCAAAACAAATGTGTCATGTGTCGCAAACAAATGGCGTGGTAAAAAAAACCAAATCGTACAAGGCATTGAGAAAATATTTAAGATACGCTAGTATTTTTAATGCTTTGCTTGTTTTTTACGTAGCTGCTATGTGTTGCAAAAAGCCTTCACAATGTATGCAAAGTACTTATTTATAAATGTTCTTTTTTATGCTGGTCATAACAAATCAAATACACTAACACATTTTAATTTTTACGTTCTCTCTCTGTGCCCATCAATGCTCTACTACATACAAATTTATGTATATAAATTTAAGCCCTGTTTAGAAATGTTCTTGCATACATACATATATATATATGTGTATGTCTATATTTTATTGTTGGTTTTTCTTTTTTGAATAAATGTAAAAGGTTTAATTCTTAAAGTAATTAAAAAATTACTCTTAATAAGAAAATAAACAAATAATTGAAAAATAGAAATTAAAGCTATTAGTAATTATTACTCTCATTTACATATTTAAGAAGCATATGACTAGTATGTTTACTTAATACCTTCGATTTTTTAACTTTGGTATTTCTTTATATTTTAAGTAATTTTAATTTTATACTTGAAAGACTTTTAAATATTTATTTTTAATAAAATCTGTTTACTAATAAAAGTGATCGCATGTTTTTTCAATGTTACATTTATTAATTATTTTGATCATAAATCACAATAATATTATAAACAATTCTTTTAAATGACTGTTTTGCTTACGAAAATACTATCATTTATACAGTTATGAGAGGGAACGCACATACATATGTTGTTCATATAAAAACATGCAAAGAAAACAGGCAGATTCTTTTTTTCCCCTATTGGAGCAAACAAGTGGTCGAATATCTTATATTATGTGAGCGATCGCACTCTCATGTCTTATTGGGTCGCTATCATAATACACATAGCATTTGCTCATAAAGTTGAACAGCACAAGCAGTAATTATATGGTTTTAAGTACCTGCAGAATAGTATTTATTTCTACGCTCATACGCTGATTTAATGCAGTTGAAGAATAACAGATGGATTGCAATGTCTTATCTTATAGTTTGCAGAGCTTTAATATAAATTTAGTAGTGATTTTTTTTTTTTTTTTGAGGAAGTAACGCTTGCTATGATAGTTTAATTTTGTGTTTACATTTTTGTAGTATGAAAACAAATTTTGATTATTTTTCTTAAGTATAAATGTGAAAGTATGAAAGCATACTTCAAGTAGTAGTAAATTTTATTATTTGTCGGTAAAATGGTAAAGAGTATAAAAGATTCGGCACAGCCAAGTATAGCACACTAACTTGTTAATGTATGTGAAGTTTAGATTTGTCCCGATTTATTACGAATATACTTAATTGTAAATAAAATCTAACGGCATGGTATTTAAATCTTTTAAATAAATTATCAAGGTCTAAGCATTTTTAAATAAATTATAGACTTGTGTTATTATAAATACTTCAAAATTAAATTTTGAAAAATTTGTGTATTTACATTTATTTACTCAAATGGTCTTTTTAAATTTATATTACAATTTAAATACTAACAGCCGTATGCAAAAAAATCCTAACTTTGATTTCAAGTACACATTAGTTTCCTAACACTTTAAGACTAACAAACTTTTGTTAAGAAAACGTATGCAAAAACACTGTTTTAATATACAACGTTTTTTTAATTTTGATAACGGCAACACTTGTATTTTAGTTTTCTCTTTATGTGTAGAAACACAACAACTCCGGCAACGAGACGGTTTGTTTCCTACTAATAAAAAATAAACATAATATAAACGGCAGCGAGATGGCAAGATGATTGCCAAACTTTTGCGTAAAATAAAATTTTCATTCTTATTTTTTTATTATTTGTTATAGTTATCACTTTTAATATATAAATATTATTATATCTTAATTGTTTACTTTAGTTGCTTTAAAGAATTTCTATTTTCTATTTTCTAGTTTTCTTTTTTATAATATATTTTTTCATAAATGACGGCAATCTTGTTGGAAAAAACATGGAAAATAAAATAAACGGCAATAAAAAGCCAAATTTGCATGGAACAGGCTTTGCCGTCGTTGGCTGTGTTTCATCACTATAATTAAAGCTATACACTACCGAATATTAATTCATTCGATTAATCAAATTTATAAAAAAGTTTTTTATTGCTTAAACATAAAATGAATTATTATAAAAATATTGTTTCTATTAAATATTATTACTGAATAAAAATACAAAAATTAAATAATTTATAGAAGTTAAAAACAATAAATTCCATTTATTTTCGGTAACGGATAAAATAATTATTCGAGTAATCATTTTTGTTTATTTATTTCACTAAAATATTTGTGATATTTTTGTTATTTTTTATGTTATTATTATTTTTTATTTATTTATTTTTTTAGTTTTTCTCTAAATATTTGTCTAGTATAAACAAATCGTCCATTTAATGATTAAAAATAACGATCTAAAGAAGAAGTAAGATATAGAAGACGGAAATCGGAGGAATCAAGCAAGTATTCTTTGCAAAACATGAACAAAAAAAAAAAATGGAAATTAATCACAGTGTCACTTAAAGTAGGTTTATTGTGTGCTCATGCCTAATTTAAAATATTTAAATTACCTTTGTTAAATACTAGTTTTTGCATACAGATTTATGAACTTTTGCTTAACAATGCTTTGTAAAGCTATATTAATTTTTATAACCCACACCACCATAGGTGATTGGGGTATTATGCGTATGTGCTGATGTTTGTAATGCACAGAAAAAAATCATACAACACCCACCTTAAAGTATACCAATCAACTCAGAATCACTTTTTGAGTCGATCTAACGATGTCCGTCCATCCGTCTAGCTGGGCGGCTGGCTGGCTGTCCATATAAACCTTGTGTACTAAGTACAGGTCGCAATTTTGAAGATAATGAAATTTGGCTCATAGGACTTTTATGACGCAAGGACGAAGCCTATTGAAATTGATTATGATCGGTCCATTATTTCACCTAATTAACATACAAATACTCTCCCGGAATAGGGGTTTAACAATCATAAATGCCTTATATATAGCAATATTTTAATGAAATTCGGTGTAAAGAGGTTTTGTATAAGTTTCAATCTTTGTGCCAAATTTCATGCAGATCGTTCCATAATTGACCATAGCTCCCATATAAAAACCGAAATCACTTTAACGTTCATAAAAATCACATACACATGTTAGTATTACGTTTATATTCGACACAAAATAAGTTTTATATAAGTAGAAATCATAGTGACAAATTTTATGAGGTTTGCTCCATAATAAGTCCATTTTCGGGAATCACCCTAAAGTGCATAAATTCATATAAATTTTAGTTTTTACGTAATATTATATATTCGTATATTTTATTTTACACCTAATAAAAGTATCGGTCCACAATTGTCCACATGTGTAATATAAGACCCCTCCACGAATTTTGATAAACATACACAATGGTGTGGGGTATCATATGAACGGGCTTGATCGACTATATCTTTCTTACTTGTTTTTGCATGTGGCTGAAAAACTTTCCTTCATTGCTCTTAATAAGAATTTCATTATTTTAAAGTTGAGATTTGCTGCGATTTAATAGCAATAGGAAATAAAAAATGAAAGAATATGGGTCTTAAATTAAAGCTGAAGATCTAAACTCTTCAAATAAATTATAAAGTTGTAATATTATAAACATTTAAGAACAATTTCCTTTTATTATATAAATAAACTTGTTTTTCATTTTTTGTAAATTATTATATTAAAATGTTCACATATTTTCTTTTTGCAATTAATAAAATGTATTTGCTTTTAAGCACGCAATCTCATTATGCTTTATAAAAAAATAAAATAAAATAAAAACATTTATTAAGCACAAAAACAAAAAACAAAAAATTGCATGTCTAGAAACTTGAACTTGTTAATATGACTATTAAATGTTTACATAATAAATATTTTTAGTTTTTATTTTTTTTTTTTTTTTCTTTTGCTCCCTCTTAAAATAATTTAAGTTTTTGTTTATTAAATTTTAACATAAACAATTTAATTAAATCAACATCCTCTGTCTTTATTGCTAAAAGGCACTTATTTTTATTTTAAACAAAAACTTATAAAGAAAGGTAGTTTTTTTTTCTTGAAATATATTTAATCGGATGTAATTATGCACAATTTCCGTTGTCATCAGCTCGTGTTAATTTGTTATTAAATCTATTGTTTTTTTTTTTCTTTTTTTTTTTTCTTAAACACAAAAGGTAACTTGCTCTTTGGTACTCGTATAATGAATAATGCTTTCCAGATAAAAAAAAAACTAAGGAATTATGTTGTTAAGTGTTTTTTTTTTTTTTTTAAATAAAGGGGTTTAAGATGAGGGCATATTGTTATGTAGACATAATTGAGGTTAATTTTATCATGTTTCTTTGTATTTTTCTTTTACGACAAATTATTAATAGCCGGTATTTAATAAGTATAAGGGTTTTCCATGTTAAATTTTTTATAAAATGGTTACATTAAAATTTAATGTAAAACTAATGCCAAGAAAAATGTGTTAAGTTTACATGATAACAGACTTAATGCATATTTTTTATTTGTTGCCCAGTTTTTGAGGCTCTTTTGAAAAAAAAAATTTGAAGAAAATGTTAATCTTCTATATTAAAAATTTTAATAAAATTATATGCTTTCTAAATACAGTGCAAGCTCGATTTTCGCGATAACAGAACCCAAAATTTTATATAATTTTTAAAATTAAAACTGTTTTTTTTTTTTTTTTTTTTGATATATTTACATTTCAAACATTTTTAAAGAAATTGATGATTTTGAATTATTTTTTTAAAATAACAGCTGAATCGCGTAGTTCATATAGTGCTGTTGTCGGCTTATCATTTTCCAAAGCCCATTGTATGCATATGTTTATCGATGTTATATAATCGTCCACTTTAATTTAGTTTTCTTCATGACTACTATCGTATAAGTCCTCCGATTCCGTATCTGATAATTCCATTGGGTCCACATTACTTTCCACATGAAATCCTTTCTGAATATAGTTGTTTATGTCAGCATTCGTGAAAAGTATACCAATAGTTGAAAGATCTTCGTTTTCTTCCTGAATTATATTTTGTAAAATATTTAAGGGCATGTTATCCTCTTCACTCTATTCACTACCGAATTCGAGCAATAGGTTCCAGGATTTTCGGATGTTAGACATTGATATTTTATCCCAGGACGTAGCTAGAATCTGAACTGCATTTTTGAGTTTGAAGTTTTTTAGTTTGAGCTCCAAATTTGTTCCCTTTTCTCCAAGTAAGTGGATGAGCAGTTGTTTTTTGTAATTTAATTTGACCAAGTTGATAACGTTTTCATCTAACGGTTAAATAAGCGCAGTGCAATTCATTGCTATAATTAAACCGTCACCACTTTTTAATTCCTCAACTGGGTGACAAGTCACGTTATCTAAAAGCAAAACTGCTTTTTGCGGCAGACCTTTTGAAGCCAAAAAATCTCGGACTTAAAAACTTTTTACTTATGAACAACTTACTTTTACTAATTGGTGAAAATTAACTTACGTGGGGAACAAATTTGTGATGGAACCAGTCCTTGAATATAAATGATATTATAGGATTATTTAAAAAGCATTTAAAGGCGCATGGGTTTTTCGATTTTCCAACAACCAACAATTTCAGTTTGTCTGTGCCATTCGCAATTGAACAGGGCTCTTATTCGCTCTTTACATAATTTTCTTCCGGGAGCAGTTTTCTCATTACATGTGACAAGAGTGTGATTTGGAAGCATCCTATAATATAAACCTTATTCGTCGGGATTGTAGAAAGGGATTGGTGAAAAGTCAACCCATGCTCATCAACGTAATCCTTAAACTCTTTCACAAATGGATTAATAAGATGAGGTTTTGAAGATAATTTCTTAGCCATAATTTTTAAAAATCTAATTCCAAGTCGAAGTTTAAGTTTCTTCAGACATTCTTCACCTGAATTGTTTTAATAAATTTTGGAATACAAATGACTGGCTTTTGATCGCTGCTGATATTGGAACATTTTCTTCCTTTGCAACTTGTAATTCACGCAAATTTAATTTATGGGATCTCCACTTTTAATTTTTTTTTTTTTTTTAATATCTAATTTTTGAAAAATCGTTGACTTTAAAATATGTTGAACTTTTCCCATATTAAGAGCTGTATTTACACAACAAATGACACAGATCAAAATCATCAAAAAAGGTTAATATATCAAAAGATGGGAATTTCCCTTTTTTGGTTATAGACATTATAATCAAATTTAAAAAATCAGATAAAAGTCGCGAAAATAGAACTCGCTTTTCGTAAACTATCGCGATTATAGAATCTGCAATTTTAAAAATTAAGCCGTCGCTATAACCGTGCCGTCGCGATAATGGGTAGTCGCGAATACCGAGCTTGCACTGCATTAGAAAATTTTTATATTCCTTAAACTTTTTCAACTTATCATTGAGATTTAAATTCCAACCAATGAAGAGCATTTGAATTTTGAAAAAAAAGTTCTGTATTTAAAAGTAAATTTTAGACAAAATTAAATTTTTTTTTTTTTTCAAACGATTTGTTAAGAGTTGAATTATATGTAATAGAAAATTATTTTGTAGACATTTAATAACTATTTTAGGAAATTTGAATACCTGTGAGCTAAATTGAAATTTTGAAAAATTGTAAACTTCAACTAATTTATTAGGAATGAACTCCGATTCCAATGACAACTTTTCAGGAGGATTGTAGTGTTTGAATTAAATGAAAAGAACTTTCCAAAACTTGATTTTTTGCTAAAATTTTAATTAGCACCAATTTAATAACGACTTTAAAAGGCTAAAAAAACGCACAAGATTGAAGTAAAAAATTTTTAAAAATATACGTTTTTTAAATATTTATATTTTTAAATTATTTTTAATTTGATAAATGTAAAAAAACTTTGAAATTAAATTTTGTTTTGCGAAACGATTTATGAAATTTTTGTAATTTTTTTTCTCCACAATATTTTGAAATTTCTGTTTTTTTGTTTCTACCATTTATTATTTATCAGGAATGAACTGAATTAATGGCTAAAGTCAAATTTTCGAAGGGATTATGGTGTTAAAAATAAATATAACAAGTCGTGCTTTACACACAGCAATTTTTCTTGCTACAATTCTGAGTTTTACATTATCTTCAACTCTGTCGCCTACGAACTCAGAATTGCAGAAAGAAAAATTGCTGTGTGTGAAGACCGATCAATTTCAAAACTATTTTAAAAATTTTCGGAAATTCTAGAAAAATTTCTAGTTTTAAAAATTTTCAAATTTCAACCAATTTCTTAGTAAAGAATTCAAATATGGTACATTTAACGTAAAAAAAAAGTTTTGAAAAAATTATTCAAAATCTTTTAAAAATTCTTAAAAATTTAAATTTTCTGATTTAACATAATTATTAATTTGTAAATTTTTATAGTATTTATCTTCACCAAATAAATAAAAATACCTTCTTCTGGATGGAATAAATTTCTTTAGAAACTTAATAAAATAAATAAAAGAATAAATTTCAAGATGATTTGAGCTAAATTTGAGCTTCCGAAAAATTTTGTTTTCCAACTGATTAATTAAGAGAAAAAATCGTGTTAAAATTTAGATTTTTTGGGAAATTAATATTAATAATAATTAAAATAAATTAAAAAAAAACTAAATCATTTTATAGTAATTTCGAATTTTAAACTTCAACAGATTTATGTGGAAAGTGGATTTTTTGATGAAATTTGGACTTTTGGTGAAGTTTCGAATTTTTGTTAAATTATATTTTAGTGAAATTATGAAGTTTTACTGAGTTTTCGGATTTTTGGTGAAATATTGGATTTTCAAACTTTTATAAGTTGGTGAAACATTAATTATAAAGCACTGGATATTAAAAATAAATTCTTCTCGCCAAAAATTTTTGAGTTTGCTGTGAATAAAGTGCACCATGTTCAACCTTTTTTTAATTCGAGGGTAAAACTTGCAACATATTTTTTAACTTTATTTTTTATTTTTCTCCTTATTCCTTTTTTTACTTTAAGCATTTTTCATTTTTTTTTTTTTTTAAGAAATTCAATAAATCCGGAGAGAATTTAAAATAAAATTTATTTTTAAATCGCGCCGCATTGCGCATTTTCTATATAAATTTTTATGGAAATTACCGGACCTGGCTTGTTGTGTTTATACATTTAAATGTATTCAGCATACAGTGTTGTAAATTGACTTTTAAACTGTTCACATATATGGGGATATATAATTATTTTTCAACAAAATTTCTATGGGTGCAGATACTTTAATGGAGGTGTTCTTCAAGCCATGGTTCGTATCCTCGTGAATCCATTTGAATTTTGTTTTTAAAATGGGCATATTTTTTGTGAAAAAATAAGTTTCGACAAGTAAATGTTTTTTCTTAAAAAATTATCACTTAACTGTAATTGTGTGTTTCGTTTTTCAAATGTAGATAATAAGATGGCATATCATATTTGCCTTTGGGCTTCAAAGTTAAAAATTCAGAAAATTTTAAAATAGCTAATTCATGTTTAAAATATCTAATTCTTATGTATCTTTCTTGAAAAAAAATGTTGGTATAAAACTAAAAAGGAATTTACAATTTTGCATAACTCTACCTTGTTCAGCTCTTCAACACAGATGGTCTGAGCTTTGATTAACTTAGATATGAAGCTCCGTAGTCAAAAACCTAGGCCGGTTGTCAAAAAAAAAAAAGCCTAAGTCGAAGAATGTGTTAATAAAAAATTTCATTGAAAACAAAAACAATTGTAGTATTCTTTTTTGAGTAATTCTTTTCGATAAAGTTTTTTTTTAAGATTCATGTCTATGTTAATAATCTATGGTCTTCTTCCTAAGTCATATGCCCAAAGCGTTTTCGGTGACTCTTTATGTTACAAATTTCTAATGTCATGGTTAACGCCAGTTTACAAATATTAAGTATTAATATTAAGTATATTTTTATACATACATATATGGAGATAAGTATAGATTTTGTAAAAGATATAAAAGATTCGGTTCAGCCTTCCCTTTTCTCCTATTTTAAATAAAATCTCACGGGAATGTTTTTTCTCTTTTCCCTTTTTCCTTATTCTAAACAAACTTCGAAAATGGGAAACTCTTCCCCAAGAAAAAAAAGTGGATATTACGAATGTCAATTAAAGGCAAAATGTGATGAGAAATTTTAAAAATAATTCCGCCAAAAATTACAGAAGAGTTTGAGCTAAAAAATGTAAGTATTTTAATTTTTTGTATAAAAGATAAATATCATCAATGCATTTCTTATTTTCATGTCCAAAACAACAAATAAAACCCACCCGAATATTGCTCGTGGAATGCACAAATGATGTAAGGAAGAGTTAAACCGATTTTGGCTTAATTTGGAGGCGGAGTTGAACTCAGCAGAGCCACCATCAAAAATTGTTTCGGAGTGGAAGAAGGTATGTTTAATAAAATTTGTCCTTAATGGTATACATCATAAAAGTGCAAAACATTCTTAAGGTCTGGTCCGATCAAAAAAAGTATGTTCGACAAAAGGCTGCCCAAAACCTCAAATTTAGTAAAGGAACTGGTGGAGACCCGAATATGGAGCAGAAGTTTTCTGTAATTGAAGAGGCCATATACAAATTGATTGGGATAAAGGAATCCGTTGAAGGTGTATTACGCTGTTCTTCTTCTAATATCAATAAACAAACAGAAGCGAGTATTGAAGTTGAATTGTCAGAGATTTTGGTGGTCCACCCCAGCTACCGACGAAAAAAATTAAAAAGGCTCAAAGCCAACTGCCGGCACAAGTTTCCTCTGCCAAAAGCCTTGCAGAGGAAATCTGTGTTCAGAAAAATATGTTGGAAGCTATGAGAGAGCAGCATCAATCCACGAAAAAAATTTATCGCTCCATAGACCGGCTTTATGATTTAAAGAAAGAGGAATTAAGATAGCAAAAGCGGCATAATCTGGTGATGGAATAGTTAAGGCCAGGGAAATCATTTCTCCGGGAATATTTATAATTGGGCTGATAACCTTGAATTTCCATGCGAAATTAAAAGAACTAATTACATTTCAATAAATTTCCGTATTAAGAACTATAAAATTAAAACCCCTCACAACAACAATTAAAAAAACATTGTATTTAAAAATAAACAAACTAAAATTTAATTGCAAAGTGTTAACAACGTATGTTCCAAAGAAATTTTTTTAATTTAAATTATAATTTATTTAAATAAACTAAAAACTACAAAAGGTGCCAAATAAATTTGTGTCTATGGTTTTTGGTAAATTTGTTTTATTCTTAAAAAAAAGAAAATTATTTATATATAACAAAATATTTATAAATATATAAATAATTATAAAACTAACAAAACCGACTGGCAAATACCCTAATTTGACTTTTAAATTTAAAAAAAATAATTGCACGCTAACAACCTTCTAAGTAACCCAAATAGACACTCCTTTCTAAAGTAGAGTTCAATGTCTCATAGCTTAATGTTGATAATTTATAGATCAATAACAATAAGTGTCACATGATTGTTTAACTTAAAATTTGTTAAATTAATATTAATTTTTCATGCATTTAGTATCAAAGAAAAATTCAAAGCGCTAAAATGTCTGCTTGTTGCTCATAAATTATTGTACATGATTTTTAAACAAAATACATCTGATGACTGAAAATATTTCTTGTGAAAATATATGTATGTAATATTTTATGAATCATCTTGAAATTAGCAGCAAATAAAATTAAATATAAATAGCAAAAATACTAAGAAATTTTAAAACAAATTTTTATAATAAAAGAAATAACATTTAACCAGTTACTGTAACTAAATTCCAGTTAAAATCAATAAAAATGCAAAATTTATAGAAACTTAAATTTAAATAAATTTAAGGCAGTCTGAAAAACATTTAAATATTATACGAAATTAGATTAGTTTTGAAAAAAATATGCTAAAAATAATAACTTCCATTTGCTTTAGACTTTAGGTAGAAATGCTCAACTTGAGATTTCAAACGATTTATTAAGAATAGAGAATATGTGTCTTCCAATTTAGCTAATATGATATAAAGCGTAAATTTAGTGCCAGAAAAAACTATAAAATTACTGAAAAAATATTAGAATTTAAGAAATTTTATGTCTATATTAATATCAGCTTAAAATTTATATAAATTTTATACAAAAATGCTTTCTATGGTTGTCCGCAGAATTTTGCACTAGAATTATAAATGATATTTGAACAATATAAAGATAAATTTATATTTATTATTTGAACATAATTTTTTCTTCTATTATTTTCTCCTAATTTCATAGATTTAAAAAAAAATATTTAAACCCGATTTATTAGGAACATAAAAATATTGATGCTATTTAAGCAAAACGTGTTTCATATAAGAGCTGACAGGGATTATATTACATGAAAATTATAAACAATTTTAATATAATTAACATAAAAAAATAATAAAATTTTATATTATTTTTTAATTTATTTCTACATAAAACTTTATGCATTTCTTAATATTTTTACCTTAAAATTTGTATTAATTTCATACAAAAATATTTTCAATCGTTGCTGTTTTTTAAATATTTTTAAACAATTTTAATTTAAGCCGATTTATTAAGAATGAAGAAATATGAGTGAGAATTGGAAAAATAATACTAAATTTACACAATGAGGCCCCAGTCTGCGTCGTTTATGGGAACCGGAAAATTGTGACGCAAATCGAATCAATATTTTCTATATATTTACACTGTTTTATTAATAATTGGTTCCAGAGTAAAAATATTTGAACAGAAAAGAAGTTAATTTTTAATAAAAAAAAAGGAATATTTTTCTGTAAAAAAAAAAAAAAATTAAAATACTTACATAAATTCTATTCTGATTTTCTAACTTAACACAGAGAATTTAATTCATCTTATTCCATTAAAAATTTCGTCAAGGCCTTTACATCTATTATTAGCAATTATGAAACTCCTTAAATAGCAAATCGAAATCGTAGCGACTTACGTCGCAATCGAAATATTGAAACTTCAAACAGCAACGTAAATCGCAACAACGCAAAACCAAACGACACAAATCAAATACCTTAGTTATTGTTATTTGAATATACATTTTTCTTCAATTTTCCCAATTTTGTAAAAATTTTATTAAAATCGATTTGTTAGGAATATAAAAAATATTAATGCTGTTTTAGCAAAATGGGTCTCAAATAATTGCTAACAAAAATATACTACATAAAAAATATAATCTTCCTTATTAATAAAAAAAAATTATTAAAATTATAATTTTTTATAAAAAAAAAATAAAATAATAAAACTTTTATTTTTCCAAAAGAATTTTTTTCAAAAACCTTTAATAATTTAAAATATTTTCACTTCAAAATTTATATTACTTCATACAAAAATGTTATCCTTCGTTTTGTTTTTATTTTTAATTAATTTCTTGACAGTTTATCTTATTTTAAACCAATTTATTAAGAACTTGAATATATGACCATTAATTAAAAAATATATGCTGGGCAACATTTAATTTTATATTATATTATATATATATATATATATATATATATATATATATATATATATATATATATATATATATATATATTTTTTTTTTGTTTTATTATTTAATTCTTTGTTCGTCAACTTGTTAAGTTCTACTTGTTCTACCACTTACGACTTATTAACATCAGCTGTTAACAGTGTAGTGCATTTACACTAGAATCGAAACGTGTAATTTCATACTTTTAACTGAAAATATTAAGTTGAAACTGCGTTCACACTAGCATTGAAAATTATTTATTATCAAATAATAAAAAGTTAGTGCGTCCATACTTTAAACAAAAATTTAAAATACAATTTGTATGAAATTGTAATAAATAAGTATCGATTTTTCTTGGTAAATAAACAATATTATTATTATTTTTATATTTATTATTATTTTTATTATTATTATTATTATTATTATTATTATCTTATAATATTATTAAATATTATTATTGACTAAAGTAGATTTTTTTCGGAAAACTTAATATTTTTTTTAATTTAGAATAATTGAACTTTAATAATAAATTTAAATAAAATAAATCAAATAAATATAAGAATATCGTTGACTTATATTTTAAATAAATAATAAAATAAAATTATTTGCAAATGGTTGCAATGCCGACGGTAAAATAGGAAATAATTTATTAAATTTTTTCTCAATATAAATGTGGTTTTTTGTTTAGATGAGATATTAAGCAAATAAAAAATTTCAAAAAGAAGTGTAAAAAATATTTTTTTTTGCAAATTATATATAAAACCAATCGTGTTTTCTTTCATTAGTTTTTCACCATTTTGGCTAAATTATAAATTATTTAGTTTAACTTTTTTAAATATTCTTAAAAAAATATATATATATATAGAATCAACAATATCAGCTAAGTTTATATTTATTATTCGGAGATATATTTTTCCAGTATTTTCAGTTAAATGTTCTCAATTATATATATATATATATATATATATATATATATATATATATATATATATATATATATATATATATTAAAACGAATTTATTAGGAATATAACAATATTGATTATATACAAGCAATATGGGTAAATATGTATTATACTAGAGTTTATTATAGTAAAAAATATATTGTAAATAAATAAACACTAAAAAAATAAAAAAAAAATAAAAAAAAAATAAAAGCTGACAAAGAGTAAAATTCATATAAATTATAAATATTCAAATTACTTTAAAAATTTTTAACGAAATTTTAATTTTTATAAAAAATTAAATTTTACATAAAACGTAATTAGTTTTAATTATTTTAAGCTTAACAAATTAAAGCTTATATCGGTTAGAGTTAATATCAGATATATATTATAATATAATTTCTTATTTTTACTACTTGTATACGAGGGCGGATCAATAAGTCCGTGACTTTTCGAACTTCCCTCGTATTAATATGAAATGCAACACTATTCCCATCAAGTACCATCTGTTAATTGACTGCTGTCAAATTTTGAGCAAATGTCGTCATTTACTTTGCGCTTAACAGCATACAACCTCGTGTATTTTTCTAAAAATGGAAAAAAGTGAATTTCGAGTGCTCATTAAACATTATCTTTTTGCGAAAAAAAAAACCGTCAATCAAACCAAGGAAAAGCTCGATAAATACTATGGAGACTCTGCACCATCGATTTCAATGGTAAAAAAGTGGTTTACTGACTTTCGTTGTGGTCGCACAAGTACAAATGACGCTGAACGTTCTGGACGGCCAATACAGGTCAGTACAGCCGATATGGTGTTGGCCTACAGAAAAGTAAAAGTGCGTGAAATTGTTGATGCCATAGGCATTTGATATGGGAGTGTGGTTTCGATTTTAAATGATCAGCTGGGTTTAAGAAAGTTGTCTGCAAGATGGGTGCCGCGTTTGGTACCTCATCCGCCATATTCTCCGGATTTAGCGCTTAGTGACTACTTCCTATTTCCAAACCTGAAGAAATGGCTCGCTCGGTGGAAAAAGATTCAGCTCCAACGATGAAATTATTGACCAAACAAATGCATATTTTAAGGACCTCGAAAAATACAATTTTTTTATGCAAAGTAAATGACGCTTGCTCAAAATTTGACAGTAGTGTATTAACAGGTGGTACTTGGTGGGAATAGTGTTGCATTTCATATAACTACGAGGGAAGTTCGAAAAGTCACGGACTTATTGATCCGCCATCGTATTTATACGAATTTTAATTAACACTTTCTAATTTTTTAATAACATTACCAACAATTTGTTAAAAAAAAAACAACAACTAACAAACTGTAACATTTGCCATTAAAATAATTTCAGGCTTTTAATTGAAACCTTAGAAAAAAATGTGCTTACATTATTCACACCATATTTGTAAATACATAAATTCTTTTAGCCTTTAAAACAAGCAACGAAAAACACATACCATGAAAAAAAATCAATCCAAAAAACATGAACTCAACGCATTTCTGCAAACAAACATTTTAAATGAAAAAATTCTCTAAAACATTACAAAACAATAAATTAAAAGACAGCAACATTTAGTTGTGGAAAACAACTGTAACAAAAATTATTTAATTTTAAATGTTTTCATTAGGTTTTTTTTTTTTTTTTTTTGTTTCTAACTACAAGTTTTATATTCATGAAATACTAAGACTATTTACTACTAATTTAAAAAATAACACTAATTCAGTACAAGGTGGTTTAGTTAAGTTTTTTTTTTTAATTTTTAGTTTTCATTAAAAAAAAAAAAAAAATTAAACAAAGACAAACTTTTTCCCAAAAATACTAAATTTCTAAAACAGAAATTAGTTTAACTCAAAACTGGTTGTAGCAAAAAAAGACGTTGGATGTCTTGAGTTTTACAATTTAAACTGTTTTTAATTTATGACAGGTTGCATTCATACAAGTTTTCTTGCCAATTTGGAGTATGTGAATTTTGCATAAATTACCAGGAAAACAAAAAAAAACTCTCATACAAAAGTCTTGTTTATTAGTTATAAAACACTTTTAAAAATTAAGTTTTTTACAAAAACAAACAGGAAATATACAAAGAGAAAAATAAAAAAAATAAGTTAAAAATTAGTTCATTTAAATAAAGATCTTAAACAAATTAATGGATTGAAAAAATAAGCAAAAAGAACAACAATTTTAACAGTTCTTTAAGCCATAGTACACATAAAATATTTAATCAATTAGATGATTTTTGAAGGAAAAAAATATTTTTAGTATTTGTCCTGTACATAGCTAACGTTTGCACTAAATTTCAATTAAAAATCTCAAAAATTAAATTCAGCCCGATTTATTAAGAATACTATATAGTAAAAGATAATGCCAGGAAAATGGGTATCAAACTTTAGTTTATTAACCCAGAATTCTAAATAAAATATAAACCTTTAAATTAAAGCTAATTTTTCTAAACATTTTTTAAAAATAAGCTTAAAGTAAAAAAAATGTTAACAATAACTTTAAAATTTAAGTTTAAAAATCTTAATAAATAATAATTAATTGTTTGTGCATGAGATTAATATTCATAAAATTTGCAACAAATTAATTAAATTAAACAAAATAATATTACAAAAACGTTTAATTGACTGGCGCCGCCATCAATCAGTTTCAATTTCCTGCAGCTTAATTATAATAAAATATCACTTAAATTTACTTACAAAATTTTCAAAAAGCAATTGTTTTTTAAATTTATTTTTCTTTTAATTAAAATTAATGAAAAAGTTGAATTTTCAAATATTTTTTATTTCAAAAAAAAAAGTGTCACTGACCTATGGCCGTTTGATGTAAATTAATTGTCGTTTTATTATTATTTTTTTTTTTTTTTCTTTAAATGTTATTGTGTTGATTTACATTTTTTTTATTTTTGTTGTTGTTGTCTTACAATAACTGAATAAAATAAAAAAAAAAATTAAAAAATTATAAATGCACAACACGTTATTTTTCAAATAACACGGATATGTAAGGTCGCTTTAAATGATAATAGAGGTTTTAAATATTTTTATTTTATTGAATAAAAATTCTTAAGATAGTCACAACGTGATTTAAAGGTATAAATGTTTTAAAATTCTTACAAGTTTATAAATAAAAAATAAATATGTGCTATAAATATATAAAAAATATATGCAATTTCAAAAAGGATAGAATATAAGGAATTTTAAATGAATTTATGTATATTTTTACTATGTATTTTTTACACAAGATTTGATTTAAAACTTAAAAATAAGAATATATAAAATCTTGAAATGAGATCTGATAAACTAAATTTTAAGTGAAATACTAAAGAATTTATGTGAACAGAAAAGTTCCGATTATAGTAAAAATAATAGTTACTTTACAACTTTTGTATTTTTTTATTATTGGATTTATCACCAAAAATATATGCTCAAAAAAAAAGTGTTTTAAGCGCTCTTCAAATCTGAAATTTTTCATTAAAATTAAAAAAATATGCTTCTAAAATAAAAAATATGATTCACATAGTGTCATAAAATCATATGTCCTAGCATGAGAAATTACGACTGCTGTGAACAACTCTTCATAATTTAATGTGCTACTTTGTATTTAAGTCAGCCAAAAATAATTGAAAATATCAAAATAATAGCCAGTTTGTGCGAAAAGTATATTTTGGATGTTGTGATGAGCGACTCAAGTAAATAAACAACATTTTTGTACCCTTCACCAAAGGTTTAAGGGATATATATAAGTTTGTCATTTCGTTTGTAATTTCCACAATTTTCATCGCAAAATAAAAACGTTTATATTTTCTGGATCCTTGTAAGAAATGATGTCGATAGGACGATGTCCGTCTGTCTGTCCGTCGGTTGGAATGGCGTTTATGAAGCTGCCATACATAATATATATATCGAACGATCGAAAATCCTTTCCAGAATTGTAATTCAGCAAGAACGTTTCATAAATGGCGGTTTTTTTCGATTTAAAAATGGTTTAAATGGCATTTGTGAAGCCTTCTGATAATATAAATATTTGACATATATATCAAAAGATCAAAAATTTTTTCCAGAAGTTTTATATTGAAACTCGGAAAAAAACGAATTCAAATTGATTTTCGATTTTCTTAAGCCCCTATATAAGGAACTTTGTTTTTGTAAACCAAAATCTAAATTTTTTTTTTAATTTTTCCGCTGAAGAAATGAACTTAGTCGGCTCATTAGTTAGAAGGATATCGGCCAAAAATATTTTTGACCGATATCCAAGTCCTAAATAAGCTACGGACTTTGTTCTTATATAAATGACAATCCATCAAAGCCTATAACCATCTCTGGCACTGGTACTGTGTGTTAAATTTCTTGAAAATCAATTCAGCCATTTAGACGTGATTGACACAAACAAACAAACTGACACCTCATTTTTATAATATATATAAGGATATATATATAATCTTGATTCTATTTTAACTTTTATATAACAGCACTCTAACTTATTTGCTTCTGTATAAAATCATCTCTGCCGATTAATTAATTAATAAACATAGAATATAAATTCTATTATTTGATGATACTTTTTGTTTGAAAAGCTACAACAATATTTTTAAACAATTGTGCATATGATAGCACACCCTGTGAATCCCCCAAATATTTTTTTCTGCTTAATGTTAAATTAATTACATTTTCAAGCCAAAAATTACTTGATTTTGATTATTAATTGTTAAAAAAATATATGTTATTGTATTAAAAAAAATCAAAGCTGATACATTGTATCAAAAATTGTATCAAAATTTTTATCAATTTATAAAATAAACACAATTGGGGAATTGAATTTAAAAAACGTATTTCACAACAAATGTCTGATGGCAAATTATGTAAAATATTATCTTCAGGGCAAAATATGAAACATTTTACTCCCGGGACGAATTTTCTGGGAATCTTGTAAATTTGTCACTTTCCGATTCCGGGAAAATGTACCAAAGCTGTGCATTTTATAATTTTTAACAATCAAGAATTGAAGAATCAAGCAAATATACAGTTAATTGATTACATTGCTTTGCATCCAGTTCGATGTAATTAATTGTAAAGAGTTTATTAAAATACCAGAAAAAATAATTTCCGAATTAAGAAATATTGAAATGATAAAATTACTTAAATATTTGAAAATTCTCTATGTTTAAAACCATTGCTAGTAGAACACAAAACTTAAGGCAAGTTCACACTACGCTAATATTTGACGATTTTTGCAAATATTTGCTTTACGTAATATGAACATGAAATATTTTTTCGAATCAAACATGATAAAGAGCTGAATTTGGACAAACATATCTATTTGCCCTTAACTAAAAATGCCACTAGTGTGAAGATTGTGTGAACGCAAGTTGTAAAATATTTGCCATTATTTTGAGCGAATTTTTGTTTGATCTTACAAAGTAAATGTTAGATCAAACAACGGACGGCTTGAGTTGAAAACAAATTTGTTTTTATATACACAAACTTTAAAAGAAGTGTTCAATTTATATGTTATCTATTAAAATACAGCTTTTGTTTTAAATAAAACTTTCAATATATCAAATATTTTTTATTATTTAGCTATAAAAATACTTGTTATTTTGCATACAGCTATTGTGGCGTTAAAAAAAAAACAGAGTAGTTTTGTGAAGACAGGCTTGTTTTGTAAATGACGAGAAAAGGAAACAGGGATTGATAATAGTTCGTATTGACTTTATTATCTAAATATTTTACTTTGTAAATTTTCTAAATATTTGTATTTAAAACAAATAGCATTTTCGCTTTACATTAAGTAAAACCGCTACAAACATTACCTTACTCGTAACATCAACATATTCTGAAGTTCTCTCAGAAAGTTATTCTAAATTGATTAAATCAAAATAAAAAATAAGATCTTATAAATTCATTTAATAACTGATGTGAAATAATTTTATGGTAGTTGTGTGTTTAATCAAATAATTTTAAGTAAACAATATACATCTAATCTGAACAGATTTAAAACATTTTTCCCCTTCTTGTATTTTACAAAATATATGATAGCTGTTTCATCAAATAAAAAGCATCAAAAGAAAGCGCATAATGTGAACAAAAAATCAACTCTGTATTCAGTCGCAAAAATTGCGGTAAAACGCGATGAAATATTTCGTGTCAAATATTTGCGTAATCTAAACTTAGCTTTAGAAAACCTGGCCAATGTTAGATTAATGCCCGTCACAGTTTTGTAAGATTTTTTATTGTGATCAACAATTTTTTACACATTACTTTTCTATATTTAAGATTAAAAATA
Organism: Protocalliphora azurea; assembly: GCA_932274085.1. Taxonomy (NCBI): domain Eukaryota; kingdom Metazoa; phylum Arthropoda; class Insecta; order Diptera; family Calliphoridae; genus Protocalliphora; species Protocalliphora azurea. Next base: position 119,991,868 of record OW026522.1, read on the forward strand.
TTATAATTTTTAAGTCTTAGAGAAATCTATTGAGATCCATGTGAGATTTCAAAAAAAAATAATATTCTCGAATACATACTTATTTATGGTTACTTAACAAATCTTCTCTGTTAAATAGTAAAACTTTTTTAGTTTTTTTTTTTTTTTTTTTTAATAGATGTAGATATGAATATATAAATAAGCATTTTAAAAATATTAACACCCGTATTCATAAACAACTTTTAAATTAAAAAAAAAAAAAAAAATATATAAAATAATTTTTCCAAACAAATTTTGTCTATAGAATGTATTTCAAATTTAAAATTTGTTTATGAATACAAGTATAAATGTATATTTTATTTATTACCCAACAGATACATTTATAAAAAAAAACATTTATTTAATTATATTAAAAAAAAATCATCTTCAAACATGTATTTCTATTTCAAAATAAACACATTTGCGTGCAAATTATATGTGAAATATAGATTTTTTTGTTTAGTTTTCATGTTTTTTTAAATAATATTGTATTTTTCCCAAATATTCGAAAATTCCCGGAAATGTTTTAAATAAAATGCCGAAAAATGTCGGGAAATTAAAAACCCTAAAATTTAACTAAGAAAACACAATAATTTGTAAAATTTTCTATGCAAATTCATACTATTTATGCATATTTATGTGCATATTATCCCATTTTCCGTGCTTTTTCAAGCGCATATTTTAATTTTTTTTTTTTTTCATGCATATTTAGATTTGTTCTGTTAATAACTATTACTATTACTATTCTAAAAAGAAACAGTATATTTGATGAAACTTTTTATAGAACTAACTATGCTATAAATGAACCTCCCAGCAAAAACTTTGCTTTCCTGGTATGCTAGCAGGTATAATTGGAAACAAGAATAAAGTACTTATTTTTTTTTTTTTTTTTTGTCTGAATTACTAGTGAGATTTGAACTTGGACACAAATCAACCACTTGTTTTTAATGACTAACGTCTTTCTCAGTACACCATCTCGCACTTAAGTGACAAAGCCCCATATTCACCAGACCTGAATCCAATGGAAAATGTCTGGGGTTGGCTTGCAAGAAAAGTTTATGAAGGAGAAAAACAATTTGAGACAACAGCGAATCAACTAATTTTGTTAAGACTTTTGACATTTTAATTATTCTCCTCATTCAAGCAACTAAAGTAATAAATCTTAAATAAAATAACAAAAAAATAGTTTTTATTTGACTTTTTTTTAAAAAAATATTGAACAAAATTAACATGATTTGAAGTGTTTAGCAAAACATATTTTTTTTTTCTATTAAACTTTCTCCCAAATATTTTTATGACATATTCCAAAATACATATGTATGTATGTATGTCAATATGTAATAAATAAACATAAGTATTTGTTGTCATGCCATGATAGATTCAAGAGATAGACGTTTGTTTAAAACAAAATATTCATATTAGATGTGGTCAGTTTTGTGCACAAAACCTCTTTAGCTTATGATAGTTAAGACAACAAAATATTTTCTTTAGCATTTTTTTTTTTTTTTTTTATAAAAAATTGATTTTTAATTACCTTTTCATATGTAAATTGTTTAAGTATTTTGTAATTTATCCAAAAGTGAGATGAGTGTTAGTTATCAGTTGGAGATAACAGGTGTTGACACCTGAACATTTATAATGGTATTTAAAGCATAAAATTACAATTTTTAAGATAAAAAAGCAATAAAAAAATCGGAAAAATAAAAAAAGAAATAGTAGAGCTTGAAGCAGCGGGAAATTAAGAAAAAAAGATTTTGGGAAAGATCTATATATATTGAACATTTTTTAAGGTTTTCTTTTCAATATATGTCTTTATTATATAATTTGTTAAAGAGGGCATGAAGTGTAAAATATTTTAAGTGGATTTTTAAATAAAGATATTTTATAAATAATTTCAATTGAAAATTTGTTCGAGATTTATTTTTTGCATATTATAAACTTAACTTATAACTTTTTTTGAATATTCTATTCAAATTAATCTATGAACTTAATAGGTTATAAGATTTTTTTTGACCTGTTCTACGCTCACAAGTAACATTCAATTTTAAGGAAACACATATCATTTAAAAACTATTTATTTACAGATTTGCGCAATAAAATTTGACAAATTTAGAAAAAAACAACCTTCCAACACTCCACAATTACATCAAAAGTAAATGAAAAGAAATGAAAATTAGATAAAGTTGTTTACAATTTCTTTAATATTCTGGTCTCAACTCTTAAATCTAACAATTATAGTGAATTTCTAATTTTTCTTTAGTGCTTTACCGACAGTTATTTCATTACAAAATCACTATAATTGAACTCAATTAATGCGAATGTCATTTTCTAAAAGGGGCTACAAAAAGCACATATCAAACAAACAACAACACTATTTAAATAGATTGTTTGATATTGAAATTAATTGGATTTAATTCAAATGTTTTTGTTATCGTATAGAAAAAAAAAAACAAAATCAAATCAAATTATTGTTAGAGATTTAAACAGAAAAAATGTTAAAAAAAATACAATCAAGATACTTAACTGTAGTAAAACTGGGGCCAGGAGGCAGATATTTTTAACCTTAAAACAAAATAGGAACTTCAAAATATACATACCTAAAAAGAGAAACAAACGGAGAAAAATTATTATTATTATTAAATCATTGTTAAACAATTATTTTAATTAACTTAAATAAAAACCTTAACCCTAACATATAAAATCATACCACTTAAAATAAAAATTACAAAAAAATGTTAAGTTTTTTATAAAGAAATTACAAAACTTACTTGTTTAAAAATAAAATAAAAAACTTATGATCATGTTTAAGGGCTACAGTTGTAGCACACCTGCATTGATTACACCTTCAATTAAGTGAACGTATGTTTTTAAATTTTTTGTTTAATGATTTTTATCATTTAATGGCTGGTAGTTAATGTTCAAGTACTTTGGTAAGAGAGAGAGAGAGAGATCATTAAAATTTGTTAAAAATAAAAAAGGGGCTAGATTAAGGTAATATATATTTTTTAATATAAACACCTATTTATGGTTAAAGATTTTTTAAGCAGATTTTTAAAATTTTTCAAGTAATAAGAGCTTTTTAATATTACTAGTTAACAAAAAAAATATAGGGAATTTTACTTTTAAAGCAAAAATTATTTAAACACTTCAAAATAGAACTTAGAGCATAATTTTAATATTTTTTTAAAGTGTATATATTTTTAAAGAAACTTGAATTTCAGAATTTTATAAAAATTAATAAAAATAAAATAAATAAAAATATCAAAGAAATTACCTTATTACCTAACTTTCATAGCAATAAATCAAATATCGACCACATCCGTTTACAAAATGACACCATTCAATCTCAGTAGTGTATCAAATTGTACACTGCATAAGTAACTAAATTAACAACGAAGAATTAATACTATATTAGTAAAAAATTGACAACATATTAGTGTCAAATTATAGGTATCAAAAAAAAAAAAAAAAAAAAAAAACTTTACATCTTAAATTGTCAATATGACATAATATGTAAATTTTTTAGCATAATTTTTCGCTCAGTACAGAAATCATAAAAAAAAACATCCATTTGATTACGATCGCAAAATATATGATAATAAACATTAGGATATTCATTTACTCGAATTTTTCATTGTTCGATTAATCAAACAATTCGAAAATTTAAAGTGTAGGCATTTTTAAGGAAACCGAAATTTATAAAAATTAATAAAAATAAAATAAATAAAAATATCAAAGAAATGACATAACTTTAAAAAAAGCAATAAATACACCCAGAGAAATATCAACCACATCCGTGTACAAAATGACACAATTCAATCTGAATATCAGCCTCATACATAATTAAATTGTACACTGTGTAAGTAATTAAATCAATAACGAAGAATTAATACCACATTAATATCAACATGACACCACATTACTGTCGAATAAGTTGTAAACGAACGGTATCAAAAAAAATACATTAAAAAATACCGTTGTAAATTTTTCAACGTAATTTTTCGCTCAGTATAGAAATCATAAAAAATCTTATTGATGTACGATCGCAAAATATATGGTACTAAACACGAAGCTTGTAACACTGATATATGTATATATTAGACTATTAAATTTTCTCGAATTTTTTCAGTGTTCGATTAACCAAATAACTCGAAAATAATGCTTTTAAATTAATCAATTAATCGAGTAAAGTTTTTAAGTTACTCGAGTTATTCGAATAAATTATACCTTAACATTTTGTTCGCTTTTTGAATTTTTATCAACAAACCCTGTGTTGTTTTAGTGTTTCATTAACAGGGGAACCAAAAACATGATCTAAAAAAAGTGTTTTATGTGCATAAAAAATTCTTTTAAAATTGGAAAATAATGCCTTAAAATTCAAACATATTCGCTTAAAATCACAACGAGTATAACCAAACCTTGTCTATTTATATTTATTCATATATAAACTAAATGAGAATTACATTGAATTTAAAAAACAAATATTAAAAAAATATATATTTAAAAACAAATAAGTATTAAAGTTATCCACTAAGTTTGTGAAAAGTATAAGTATTATATTTATTTATAACATTTTATTGTTATAGGCATAATAATATTAATATGGTTTAAAAACAATGAAAAAGACTGCAAATATTTAATAGTTGTAGAAGTAATGATATGTTTCATATTAACAAAATATTTAAAAACATATAATTTTTACAGTCAAACGTATTAAAATTTTTATTGAGTGTAAACATTAAATGACATAATTGAAACAAAATCATTGTTATCATAAACACAGAGTTATTAAAACCGTGTAAAAATTAACAATGAGAACATAATATTGTTGTAGTGATAATGCTGTAACCATGTTTTTTTTCTGCGGGTACTATTCATATTAAAAATAACATGATTTTTATTAGCATTTGCTAAAAGATATTTTCTTTTTACACTTAAAAGCATGCAAAGCTAATTCATTGTATCAGAAAATTACAAAATTTCTAACAATTTAATTTAACTTTTTAACAAGTTTCTTTATAATCAGTAAATTTTGAACATAAATAATTCTATAAAATACAAACCTAAATCTTTTTGGAATTACATAAATTCGAAAAGAAATAAATCATCAATTCCGGTTTTAATGCAATATGATGATTTAACATCTGATACCTTAATTTATTTGCTAAATGTTTTCAAAGTAATTTCAAAGATAATATTAATTATTATTTATTTGATCTTAGTTATGTGGCACCATATAATGATTTTGATTTTATGGAAATTTCAAATGAAGATGTACTAAATGGAATTTCTAAACTTTCTGGATGGAAATTCCGCTTTTCTTTTCTTTTAAACAAATTTTCTTCTTCAATCATGTTACCATTGAAAATAATTTTTAACCATTCTCTACGGAAAAGTTTCTTTCGAAATTAATAAATGTTTTTAAAATATTTGAACATATAATCTATGATAAATTATTTTTCCACCTTAAAAGGTTTATGGTTTTATGTCTGATAAATCTACTACACTAGTGCATATTCCTATAAATACATTTAAAATTTTTGTTTTTATTTAAGGTATCTTCGTTTCTCTTAACCGAAAATTATAACTCGCGATATAACGGTACTTTTTTATGTGAGAAATATTTGTTTCTTGCTTTTGTTGTTTTCTTTCTATTTCTATAAACACAGTCGAGAAAAATTCGTCTAAAATGTTATTGCAAAAAAAAAATATATTAAAAATGTCAGCAGTTTTAGTTGTTTGTGTCACTTACGGTAAGTTTCTAATGACAACATCTCTATTTACTGGAAATATTTTTCTTTTAATTGGGAAATTTCTTCAGAAGAAGCCACCCGCAATTAAATAAATGCAATACAAATAAAAAATAAACTTCCTTCATGTCACTTCCAAACATGTTGCATACATTTTGCGAGCAGATGGTAACATAAAATGGAAGAAACCAAAATGTAAGCCAATGTCAAAAGAACATCATTAGGAAAATCTTTTAAAAAAATACATGAAATGGACAGACGAGTGGAATAAAGAAATCTTTTCTGATGAAAAGAAATTCAATTTTTATATTCTTGCTATTGGCATGGTTAGAGATCTAAAGAAATTCTTATGTCGAAAAACAATTTCGGTGGATGCAGTGTTATGGTTTGGGCAGACTTTTCTGCTGCATGAAAATAAAAAATATGTTTTGTTTTAACTAAAATGAACAGTGCAATTTATAATGAACTATTGAAAGACGATCTCTCATTTATGGATGAAAAAATGGATGAAGATTGCATATTCTAACAGGATAACGTTGCAATCCATATCTCGAAACAATCAAAATCGTGGTTTCATGAACATATTGCAGTTTGATTTAAAGCCAATGGAGAATCTGCGGGGGTACATGGCTCGTAAAGTTTACAGAATGAAACCATAATGACAATAACGGAGTTAAAACTAAAAATTAAGCAAGAAAGAAATTGACAGTGATTTTCTTCAAAAATTAGTCGAATTAATGACAGAATGAATTTTTGAAATTATCCAAAACAAAGGTTTATCAACACATTATTAATAATGCTAAATTGTACTGTTTCTATTGATGGATTATACTCGAATATATTCATTCTCATTTCTGGTATACCGCAAGGTATTACCTTGGGCCCATTACTTTTTGTTATCTTTATTAACGATATATATCATTATTTTAAATATTCTAATTACTTGCTATAAGCTGATAATATTAAAATATTTTAACCAATTTATACAACGGCTAATTTAAATGATTTTCACGAAGATATTAATAGAGTTTTTATGTGGTCAGATGATAATGGCCTTCCTTTTAATCTGAAAAAGTGCCGTTATATGAAAAATCAAATTTTAGAATTTACAGATGATATGTTAGACCTTGGTGTAGTTTTTGATCATAAGCTTACTTTTGTAAAACATTTAAATTACATTATTCCCCGATCTAATTCTATGTTAAATTTTATATAACGAAATTCCACCAATTTTCATTATCACACTAAGAAAATATTATTTTCCACTTTTGTCGGATCTATATTAGAATATGCATCGTTTATTTGAAGTCATAATTCTAACATTAACATTAATCGTTTGGAAAAAGTCCAAATTAAATTCTTAAAATTTGTATTATCTTTTTTAAAAATTTCAAGACCTCTTACATGTTATGAAAATATATGTATCTGGATATCAATAAAATCGTTACAAATTCGAAGAAAATTTTTTTCATTATTATTTCTTCATGGAATTATTTCCGACAATATTGATTGTCCAATCCTTTTCAATTGTATTCAAATATCTGTACCTCTGAGGAACAGATTAAGGAAATTCAATATCTTTTATATGATATACATAGAACTGATTATGGTAGAAATGAACCAATGAATAAAGCGATAAGTTTATTTAATCTTTATAAATATTTAGATATTGTGATTAAAAAAATTTAATAAAACAGCAGTTAAATAAAATATTATAATTTTGTAGTTAGATTTATGTTTTTAGTCTGTAAGGATTTGTATTTCATAGACTAAATAAATAAATATTTAAATAATTTTTATTAAAGCTGATTCCATTACATAAATGACTTCCCAAGATCTTAAATGTTATTTATATGCACCTGCCTGGCTGTCTGTCTGCCACAACTAAATACTCACTTAAACACTTGTGACTGAAGGTCAAGTTTCAATTAAACAAACGTCTTTTAATTTTTTTCATCGCCTTTGCTTTTAATGCAAATCTAAGCAGACAAGTTTAAGTAAATATTATACAATACTTGTTCATTTATACCAAAAAAAAAAAAAAAAAAAAAAACAAGATATGAAAAAATTATATGCATATAAAATTCTTTAGCTTGGATTTTATTTATCCAAATTGAAAATAATTATCTGATCAAAAAAATTGTCGAAAAAAAGAAATAAAAAAAAAGAATAAAAAAAAAATAAACAAAAAAGATTTACCACATTTATAAACAAGAAAGAAAAATATAGTCGGTCAAGACCGATTATATGATACCCTGTATTGTGTACGACCATAAAAATTCGGAAAGGGGACTTAACACCAGTGGCCAATTTTGCTAAATATAAAATAAAATATACAAATAGAGTTGATACTAGCATCTAGATGATTTTATGGACTTTAGGACAGATTCCTGGAAGTAGGTTTATATGGGAGCCATGGTAAATGATGGACCGATTTTCATAAAACTTGGCAATGTTGTTTCTACTTACATAAAATTTACTTGTGTCTAATATTAACTTGATATAAAAATTGGTATGGGATTTGTGCACGTTAAAGTGATTTTTGGAAGAGGGCTTTACATGGTAGCTATGGTCCCATATGTGGCCCGATATTCATAAAATTTGGTACAAAGATTGATACTTGTACAGAACTTCTCTGCATCGAATTTCATTAAAATATTCTTATTTTTAAGGCATTTTTGAGTGTTTAAACTCTATTCCGAGGGGAAATTTGTACGGGGGCTAGGTGAAATAATGGACTGATCACAACCAATTTAAATAGGCTTCGCCCTTGTATCATAAGAATCCCATGTGCCAAATTTCATTGAATTATCTTTAAAATTGCGACCCGTACTTTGTGCGCAACATTTACATGGACAATCAGCCAGACGGACGGACGGACATCGTTAGATCGATTTAAAAAGTAATTCTGAGTCGATTGCGTTACAAACATTAGCACAAACGCATAATATCCAACCACCTATGGTGGTGTAGGATATAAAAATGTTTAATCGAATATTAATTTGATATGCATGGGTACTCAAGAAACATTTTATATAAAAGAAAAATAATAATAAATAATAAAATAAAAAAAAGTATTAAACAAAAGTCTGTAATTTAAATCTTTTAATAAATGATAAGAAAGTTTTTTTTTTCAAGAACATAAAATAAAGGAAAAATAAACATTAAGGCTATTTATATTAAATTAAAAAATATTTTACTTTTTTTTTAATTTTTTATATAGTTTTAAATCTTTTTTTTTTGATAAACCTCCTTAATGTTGTACAATGTCGTTAAAGTACGATGATTTTTGTTAGTGATCGTCTAATATTACATTTTATTTTAGTTTCTTATGAATGTTAATGTTAATGACTCTTTTGTAATGAAATTTGATATTGTTAATTTGAGTTAAATGCTATAGTAAATAACTTGATGATAAACAAGTAAAATAAAAGAAAGAAAAAATTTAATGAAAACGCAATAATAAGTGTCCAAAAATGCTATTATATCAAAATTATTTTTATTTTAATTTGAAAGCAAAAAACTAATTTTATTAAATTTTATGTTGGAAAAATACGAAGAAAATATATTTTCTAATAAAGTATGGGTAAAAAATCGCTATAAAGTTCAAAAACTACATATAAAAAATTAAATTAAATTAAAATATTCTTTCTACATCAGTTAAAAAAACTTAAATTGATTAACAAGTATTCGAGATAAAAATGTTTAAAACCTCGAAGTCCGAAAAATCAGTTTCTTGGATATAACTCCCGATTTTGGTGGTATATATCGAAAATTCTAAAAATGATATAATACTACTCACCTATATCTACTGACTATACTATGTGTAGCACCGAGTTATTTTTCTTTAAACGCTACACACACGCAGAGAAAAAATATGGTTGCGGTGACCATAATCTAAGAGGAACACATTATAATTTTACCATATTGTTACTGTAAAAATTTTCATAACCATAAATAATAAATATGAAAATTATAATCATAAAATGGTTTAACTTATCATAGTATGATTAGATATTTTTGATATTGTATCTATATAGATTTTACCATGTTATAATCCGGTTTTATTGCAATGTGATCTAATTTTCTCATATCATTATTCGAATTTATTGTATTATGAATCGGTTTTATCATATGTATTATATAGAAAAATTATCAAAATTTTTGATAACATGTTTCAAATTACCTCATTATGATCAAATATTATTTTTTCATTATTTGTTTATTTATTTATTTATTTGATTCTTTATATACTATACAAAACAATGCAAAGATATTTTTATTAACTAAACTATTTAAAAGTTAATCAGTATTTCATATTCTTTGAATCGCACAAAATATATCCAAATCTTGTCTACTTATATTAATTCATGTATAAAGTAAATGAGAATTGTAATGAGGGTGGAAAACAAACGTTAAAAACAAAATATATTCAAAAACAAAATAAGTTATAAATTTTCCAACAATATTTTAAAAAGCATATTTATTTGTAACATTTTATTGTTATGGGAATAATAATATTAATATGGTTTTAGAACAAGGAAAAAGATTTTTAAAAAGCATATTTATTTGTAACATTTTATTGTTATGGGAATAATAATATTAATATGGTTTTAGAACAAGGAAAAAGATTGGTAATATTTAATGGTTGTACAAGTTATGATATTTTTTATATTAATAAAAGTTTGTTTCTGGTAAAAATATTCAAAAACATAAAATTTTTGTAGTTTTGATTGAATGTAAACATTAAATGATAAAACTGAAACAAAAACATTGTTATCATGAACACAGTATTATTAGAATTAACGAGAATTAACAGTGAGAACATAATATTATTATAGTGACAATGCCGTAACCATTTTTTTCGCTGCGTGCAGTGGTTCCAAAACAATTTTTCATTGGAAATAATTCAGTAACTTCTGAAACGTAAAAAATATCAAGTGGTTGAAATTTCACATGATTGATGCAGAGTTATTTCAAAGTTGATTTGGATGAGGAAGGGCTCTCCAAATTAATAACCTTGGGTATCAATTCTTTTTTAAACACCAAAATTTTATTTTTTATACGATTGTAAAAAAGTTGTACATATAGATAGTCTTTATAGATCTTTACAAAAATACCCGTACGAGTGTGATATATCACTTTCAGTTTAAGTGATAGAAAAAAAATATTGACTAATTTTTAGCAGCTCAATTTGGATCCTAAAATTTTTTAAAAATATTTGACAGATTCCCTACAAAATTCTAAATAATAAATGCAATTCCGATAAAAAGTTATACATATAATTCTGAAATTGAAACTTTAAAACAATTAAATTTTTTTTGCGATTTTTTATTTTTTTAAAGGTGATAATATTTTTTAATTTAACAGTTATTTTTTTATTTTGGTTCATAAAATTTTTCCATGTTTCCAAAAGAAAACTGAACATAAATGCGTGGAAGGTTAATGCGGAGGCATTTGGGGTAACGGTTTACCCGCTAGCCCTATCCGAATTTAATTAATTTTCAAAATTTTTTTAGTTTATTTGTAAAATTCAAAATGCAAAGCTAAGATTTAAAAAAACAGTTTAAGTGCATACCTACATGTGTTTGCTAAACCCTCTGATAACTACATGGTGACCATTTTATTAAAAAAAATTAATTTCTGAAAAACGTTTTGCCAGGATTGGAACAAACAAGTGCGAGTTTTTTTTTTTTAATTCCCTGATTTTAGGACAACTTTATCTATATTGTGCAAAAATTTCATTGGAATACCTTTACTCGTCCAAATATTAATACTATTTCTCAAAAAAAAAAAAAAAAAATAATAATAATAATAATAATAATTAAAGCTAAATTTTAAGTTTTTTCGATCATCTTCTACTCCGAAACACCTCAGCACTAGCCATGTGAAATTTTATTCTGATATCTCTAGCGGTTCAAAATGTTCAGAATTATTTCCAAACGAACTAATTTTGGAGCCACTGAGCGCCTGAAAAAAATGTTCTTTAAGAAAAACAAATTTAAGTGATCCAATTTTATTCTTCTATTTTTTAATAATATACCAAAATAAAATAATGATAAGCATTTTCAATAATGATTTACAAGAGAAGATTAGAGCAATATCAAATTAAATCAATAAAAAAAAGTCTCTCCTCCTATCATAGACTTATTGTCTACGATAGTCTATTAAACTCTATAGAATTCAGCAAAAATATTCATGCACAAAGTTTCTTTCAGTTCTGTAAGGTAGGCATTTACTTCTAATTTATATTCACCAGCAAAATGAGGATCGGGAATTTGTAAGACCAAGTCGGTAGTAATATTAAAGGTAAATGCTTGCTGAAAATTAGAAACAAATAAAGAAACAATAATAATTTTAACAAATCTATGTTTTGCAAATTTGGTGACTTTCTTACTTACACCTTTTTCAAACGGACAATGACGTTGAGAAGCTTCTACAGTTCTCAGATAATCGGCCCATAATTCGATTGGATCAAAAACACTTGTACATATATCATCGCGATGTAAATTGTATATCGTACTAACCCAACTATCACGTTTTTTCTTATACGATTGTATAGTAAAGGGATTCTTAATAAATGTTTTTTTTTTTTTTTTTTTTTTTTTTTTTTTTAAGAAAAAGCGAAATAAATAAGACGTCACACACAAACATATTTCAAATTTATAGAAAATTTATACATATAAATTATGTTTCATAAATCTCTCATAAATTTGAAAAATATTGTATTTTATAAAATAACAATTTTAAAAAGGTAATAATTTCTTACATTTGCCACCCCGTAATCTCTAATAAGAACTAAATCTCCATATACATAAATCGATCCATTCGTTATAGTATTATATACTAAATCCGACATATCTGCATAATCAGTAAGGAAATGAACATCATCTCCATCGCAAGGTAAAAAGATATTTTCATCTCGAATAACAACTTCGTATTTGTAAGCAAACTGTGAAATAGATGATTGATTATTGAAATAGTCGAGGAGCCTGTTTTGTAAAAGGAAAAGTTTTGAAACGTAAGAAATTTTGATGGACCCTATTCAAAATAAAAATATATACATATGCTTGCTAACGGATGACTATCTTTTTTCTATGGAAATTTACATACAAAAAAGTTAGCAATTCGTTAGAAAGTATAAATTTTTTTTATTTTGAATATAAATTTTAGTACTTAAATTTTTTTGTTTCGTTTTACAAAATAAGGATATAATTTATAATTTACTTACAATTGTTATAAATATTTGAAATATTAACACTCCATATAATAATTTATTTAGACACATTTTGTAAATTTTATTATTGAAACTATTTAAAATCATTTACTTATATTGGTTTTTGAATAGTTGAAATTATTTTATAATTATAACTTTAGACGAACAATTGTATAAAATAATTATTAGTTGTCAAATGTGTTCATGTTTTAATATAATAAATATGTATATAACAATTAAATTCTTAATTGTAGTTGATATATCTATCTAGAAACATTATCTTAGTCGCTCTACATCTGCGGTTGTCAAATGGGGTTCCGCGATCCAAAAGGGGCCCGTAAAAGTATTTTTAGGAACTCGAGAAGTCTATTTACTTTAACAATAATACAAATTTACTTCTTCTTTTATGTTCTCATGAAATATCTTGGAATTTAGTAAAACGCTTCAAGGCATTAATCAAATTAAAAAGGTATCAAAAGAAAACAAAATAATAATTAAATCCATTTGGGTTTCTACTTTGGTAGAAACGTTCCTTTAAAATTGTTAACTACTCTTAGTTCTAAATGGAAACCCCAAACCGACATTACTTTAATCACAACGTTTGTATTTTATAATTTTTAATACCTTAATACTAGGTTATTCATTTTACTCGACTTTTTCATTATTCGATTAATCAAATAACTCAAAAATGCAGTTTTTAAATTGCTCAAATAATCGAGTTAATCTTTAAATTACTCAAGTTATTCGAGTAAATTATATCTTAAAATTTTACTCGTTTTTTTAATTCTTATTAAAAAAAATGTAACAAGTGTCGTCCTGTGTTGTCTAAGTGTTTTATTTAAAATGATAACAAAAACAATATGAAGAACTAATTTTAGTAAAATATAAAAATAGTTTAAAACATTAAAAATATGCCTACATTAATTGAGATCACTTAATTTACAAGAAAACCTCCTGATATAGTCTTTCCAAAGTAATTGCCCTATTCAGAAATATTTTTCAAACAAAAATTTAATTATTTAAATTAATTTAAAAATGTTTACGATATACATATGAACATCGATACAACAGAGGTTTTAAATTGAGGAAATATCCCAGCAAAAACTTTGCTTTCCTGGTAAGCTAGCAGGTATAATTGGAAACAAAAATAAACTACTGATTTTTTGTCTGAATAACTAGTTATTTTTGTTCGACTTGTCCACAAATTTATGTAGTTATTTGTTGACTCTAGGGGTACTCAAAAATATGTACCTAAACGAAAACAAAAATAAAAAAAAACAAAAAAATTTTGCCGTCAGTGAGACTCGAACTTGGACACACACTAACCATTCGTTTTTACTGACTAACGTCTTACTCAGTACACCATCTTGCACATAGCATCCTAAGCGACAAAAACTCTATTTAGTTTAAAATATATTTTTAGACATTTTGTTATAAAAAACTAACAGCTTCAGAATGGGGTTGAACCAACAACTTTCTGGTTGTTAATCCGGCGCTCTAGCCAACTCATCAACTTATTAATGTAATACAGAGTAGGCAAATAATAATGACGCCTCATTACCAGGAAACTACTTTAATAAGTAGTTGTTATTACCGAAAACCAAAAAGTTTTTGCTGGGATGTTATTGAAATTTTTGTACATTTTTCCTCTGTTTTGCATAACTCACTATTACTCTATATTTACTAAACTCTTTGATAGTTAAATAAATGGGCCTAAGAGTATCATCTAAACTTGGTTAAAAAACAAAACTCTGATAAGGGACATTATTTCATTATACCGATAGATGTCAGCAAAAACCAAATAAAAATATTCTCTCGTTTACGTATGGGACATATTCTCATTAGACATCAACATCTCCTAAACAACAACTATATAAATAACTGTCAATTTTGTGGATCTGAAACTTCTGAAAAACTATGTTTTAAAAAAATCAACAGTACAAGTATCAAGTATTGTCAAACAATGGTCTCAATATTCTTAAAGAAACAAATAAACATAATATTCATTATATATATAATTTCATATGTAAGAATTTAAATATAAATATAATAAATATAAAATTGTGTGTTATAATTATTGGCCTTGGCAGCCTGTGCTAAAATTAGTATACAGTTCATATATTTATCTATTTGTAATAAAAAAAATAAATATATATATATATATATAGTATTGGCCAAAACAATAGCACCCCCTTTTCAATTTCGGCTTGAGCATAATTTTTAAATAAATTAAAAGTGTTTATACTTTTTATTTACCTTTATGGGAAGTATTTTAAAAACATAACAATAGATATTCAAATTCCTGTTTTAAGAAAAAAAAAATAAAGATAATATTCATAATATTGAAAATCTGATTGGACAAAATATAAGCACCCTCCCCCTCCCCCCCCCCCCTTATATTCAACAGAATAACTCGATTTTTTTTAACATTTGGTTGGAAATCCTTTAGATTTTATTACTGTCTCGCATCTCTTGGGCATAGATGATATTAAATTATCAATTGTTACCTGTGGTATTCTTCCCACTCATTTTTTACGGCATTAAATAAATCCATTTTTGTTTTGCAATTGCTTCTATTAATTTTCAAATTAACGATTCTCGATGGGGTTCAGGTCAGGTGATAGAGCAGGCCAATCTAAAACTTCTATATTATGGTTGCTTTGAGTTTACAGTGCTTTGAGGTGTGTTTTGGATCGTTATCCTGCTGAAACCTCCACTATACGTGGCATTTCTTCCTCAGCGTAAGGCAACATAATATTACTAAAAATGTCTGTGTACATAAAGCGATCCATAATACCCTCTACATGATAAATTGGCCCTATACCTTGACCAGACAAATATCCCCAGACCATTATATTGCCACCTCCATATTTAGTTGTTCCAATGCAATCTTTCTCCCTTAGGCCTTCTTACACGTCTAATACCATCGGAATCTTTCAAATTATATTTCGATTCATCAGAAAACAACACAGTTTTCCATTTCTGGACAGTCCAATTAAGATTAGCTTTTGCAAATTCTATTCTGGCTTTTCTATTCTGGGATGAAATAAAAGGCTTTCATTCGTAGAACCAACAATATATTTATCAAATTTACGATTTTCTAATTTGTTTCTTACGAAAAATTTAATATAAGGAGGTGAATCCTTTTCTTTATCACCTCCAAACCCAAATTACAAAAAAATAAATTATTTAAATTTTAGATTTTGTATTTTTTTTATTGGCATTTATATATTTGTTTAATTTTTGTGATGTAATTTAGGTATTTCGGTTATTTTTACCAAATACATTTTTTTAATATAATTTCAAATTATTTAATTATTGTGGTATCACTTACATTCAAAATCTTTTATAAAAATTTTGCAACAGTTGTTTTCGAGCAGAATTAAAAAAATAAAATAAAAAAATAAAATAAAGTTTTTTTTTACTTTAAACTAAAATTAAAACATCTATAAACCTAGTTAAAATAAATTTTATCCGAATTATTCCATTAAACGGTATAATTTACTCGAATAAATTTTTACTCGTAATTCTTGATTTTAATTTAATCGAACAATTATTTAATTTGAACTTGGGAATTAATCGAACAAACAATATTCGAGTGAATACCCCACTTAATACTTTTTTTTATACCTTAATACATCAAATTGAGGATAATATAAAATTAAACTTTTTCTTAAATGTCAAAGTTTTAAGAATAAATAAAAACTTCCTCAAACAAGAACAAAAATTTATTAATAAATTGAGAAATGTATGTAGGTTAGGAGGGGGAGTATTCGCCATAGGGGAACAGCTGCCATTGCCAATTATTTTGAACACGAAGTAATAATTTTTGTGGCACTAATTGATTATCTTTTTCTTTATCGCAAAATTTTTATCTATTAAATTTGATATTTTCAATTTATATTTGATCGAAAGTAGCAGTGATGAACTGTTTTTTTTTTTTCAATACTCTCCCAAATATTTCGTTCCGGGTATTTTCTGTGATAACTTTCTTAGTTTCTTATATATATATATATATATATATATATATATATATATATATATATATATATATATATATATATATATATATATATATATATATATTATAGTGGTAATACGAATAAAATGCCAATAGGAACCTAAAATTTTGTAAATAGGAACACTAGATAAAAATAAAAATTGTCACTCTTGGAATATATAATAACCAGAAAACAAATATTGCACATATAATTATTTGAAAGGGATATATATTTATTTTCTATAATAGTCTATTAGACTCTATAAAATTCAGCAAAAATATTGGTGCATAAAATTTCCTTAGTTTCTGTAAAATGGACAAATACTTCTATTTTATATTCACCAGCAAGCTGAGGATTGGGAATATGTAAGACCAAGTCGGTAGTGACATTAAAGGTAAGTGATTGCTGAAAATTAAAAATAAACAAAGAAACAATAATAAATCAACAAATCTACATACGTTTTGCAAATTTGTTAAATGTCTTACTTACACCTTTTTCAAACGGACAATGACGTTCAGATCTTTTTACAGTTCTCAGATAATTGGCCCATAATTCTGTTCGATCAAAAATACTTGTACATAAATCACCACGACGTAAATTGTATATCGTATTAACCCAACTATCACGTTTTTTCTTATACGATTGTATAGTAAAGGGATTCTTAATAAATAAAATTTTTTTAGAAAAAGCAAAATATTGAAAATGTCACATACAATAATAATTCAAATATATAGAAATATTATATATAATATTCTTTTTAAAAATCTCTCATAAATTTAAAAAAAAAAAATATTTTAATTTATGAAGTAATAATTTAAAAAAGTGACAACTTCTTACATTTAACACGCCCAAATCTCTAATAAAAATTGAATATCCATGTACATAAATCGAACCATTCGCTAAAGTATCATATACTAAATTCGAAGTATCTATATAATCATAAAAACTACGTACGTCATCGCTATCACAATTTGAATAGATATTTTCGTCTCGAATAACAATTTCATATTTGAAAGCGAACTGTGAAGAAATTTGTATGGAGAAAATTTGATATTTTTAATTTTTTTTTTTTTTATACATAATTTACTTACAATTATTATAAATATTTGATAAAAGAACACTCCATAAAATAATTTATTCAGATACATTGTGAAATCTGATGATTGAAATTATTTGAAATCATTTATATTGTTTTTTTTGGATAGATGAAATTTTTTTAATTATTAGTTATTAACTGTTTAATTATTAATTATTAGTTATTAACTATGTCAATGTTTTAATATAGTACATACATTATAATTAAGATTATTAGTAATAGTTTCGATATATACATACGTATCTAATAACAGTATTTTAGTCGTTCTACACGGTAATTTTAAAGCAAAAAATCAAACAAAGTTGAAATTAAATGAAATATTCTCACACTTCTAAAATTATATAACAAACATTTTGCTATTTTTAACACCTTATATCAACGAAATATAAGACAAATATCCCCAGACCATTATATTGCCACCTCCATATTTAGTTATTCCAATGCAATATTTCTCCTTTAGGCCTTCTTACACGTCTAATACCATCGGAATCTTTCAAATTATATTTCGATTCATCAGAAAACAACTCAGTTTTCCATTTCTGGACAGTCCAATTAAGATTAGCTTTTGCAAATTCTATTCTGGCTTTTCTATTCTTGGATGAAATAAAAGGCTTTCTTGCTGGCCGTCTGATGAAAATTCCGGCTTCATCTGCTCTTCTTCTAATCGTCCTGTCACTAATCTTTATGTTTAATTGGTTTTTAATTTGACTGGAGGAATCTGTAGAATTATTTTAAATAGCCCTTTTGATTCTTGAGTCATCTTTTCGTGAAGTTTTTCGAGGTCTTCCACCGGAATGTACAACAGAAACGTAACTAGTCATCATGATATTATTGATCTATTGAAACAATAATTTTTACTAATTTTATTGCGAGATGAACCATTTTTAAAATCACTTAATATTTTATTTTTAAATTCACTTGAGTAGGAGTTTCTTGCCACGTTTCTCAGCTTTATAAAAATCAAACAAAACTTATGATTTATGCACAAAAAAAAAATTCTCAAAAATTCTTTAAACCTTTACATAAAATTTTTAAAAAGTACCGTTTGCAAGCATTAGGAAAGATCATTAAGTTATATTATATTTTTGAAGAAAACATTAGGGGTGCTCAAGTTTTGACCATCAATTTTTTAATAGACTTGAAAAAAAATTTTTTTTTTCGTTTTTCTGTTAAATGGAAAAAAGGTAAATAAAAATTTTTATGTTTTGTGAACACTTACCATGTAAATTAATAAGAAGTGCAAAAAGTTTAGTTATTGCAAGTTAGTTTGCAAAGAAATAATACATAAAGGGGTAATTTTTGTCGAAAAAATTAAAAAAAATAATAATAAAAAAATTATATTTTTTTTTTATAAAATTTTATAAAAAAATATAATTTTTGTCGAAAAAATGAAAACAAGAATAAAAAAAATATATTTTCTGACAAAAATTAATATATATACGAGGGCACATCAATAAGTCCGTTACTTTTCGAACTTCCCTCGTAGTTATATGAAATGCAACACTATTCCTATCAAGTACCTTGCGTTTAACAGCTTTTCAAAACATACAACCTCGTGTATTTTTCTAAAAATTGAAAATATATATTTATATAAATATCTATTATAATATGAACTCCATATATACTCATATCGGCAGCACTATCATTCGTAGAACCAACAATATATTTATCAAATTTACGATTTTCTAATTTGTTTCTTACGAAAAATTTAATATAAAGAGGTGAATCCTTTTCTTTATCACCTCCAAACCCAAATTACAAAAAAATAAATTATTTAAATTTTAGATTTTGTATTTTTTTTATTGGCATTTATATATTTGTTTAATTTTTGTGATGTAATTTAGGTATTTCGGTTATTTTTACCAAATACATTTTTTTAATATAATTTCAAATTATTTAATTATTGTGGTATCACTTACATTCAAAATCTTTTATAAAAATTTTGCAACAGTTGTTTTCGAGCAGAATTAAAAAAATAAAATAAAAAAATAAAATAAAGTTTTTTTATTTTAAACTAAAATTAAAACATCTATAAACCTAGTTAAAATAAATTTTATCCGAATTATTCCATTAAACGGCATAATTTACTCGAATAAATTTTTACTCGTAATTCTTGATTTTAATTTAATCGAACAATTATTTAATTTGAACTTGGGAATTAATCGAACAAACAATATTCGAGTGAATACCCCACTTAATACTTTTTTTTATACCTTATTACATCAGATTGAGGATAATATAAAATTACACTTTCTCTTAAATGTCAAAGTTTTAAGAATAAATAAAAACTTCCTCAAACAAAAACTATAATTTATTCAAAAATTATTAAATGTATGTAGGTTAGGAGGGGGAGTATTCGCCATAAGGGAACAGCTGCCATTGCCAATTATTTTTAAAACGAAGTAATAATTTTTGTGGCACTAATTGATTATCTTTTTCTTTATCGCAAAATTTTTATCTATTAAATTTGATATTTTCAATTTATATTTGATCGAAAGTAGCAGTGATGAACTGTTTTTTTTTTCAATACTCTCCCAAATTTTTCGCTGCGGGTATTTTCTGTGATAACTTTCTTAGTTTTTGGGATTTAATAAAGATTTTGTTCCATGTTATAATCGCTAGTAGTGAATAAGAGTTGATAACAGGTTGATCATTGGTGTATATATAAAACTCATCCTAGGTAGGCAGAACACAACTTATCCTTCAGAAACGTTGCAATTATTTTCGAGGTAATTATTAGCTGCAGATTTTTCATTGTACATATCTAGTGTTTATAGAATTGAAGTATATATATATATATACTATAGTGGTAATACGAATAAAATGCCAATAGGAACCTAAAATTTTGTAAATAGGAACACTAGATAAAAATAAAAATAAAAAAATAATAATAAAAATTACCGATTAAAACAAAAAAAATAAATTGTCACTCTTGGAATATATAATAACCAGAAAACAAATATTGCACATATAATTATTTGAAAGGGATATATATTTATTTTCTATAATAGTCTATTAGACTCTATAAAAATCAGCAAAAATATTGAAGCATAAAATTTCCTTAGGTTCTGTAAAATAGATAAAAACTTCTATTTTATATTCACCAGCGAACTGGGGATCGGGAATATGGAAGACGAAGTCGGTAGTGACATTAAAGGTAAATATTTGCTGAAAATTAAAAATAAACAAACAAAGAAACAATAATAAATCAACAAATCTACATAAGTTTTGCAAATTTGTTAAATGTCTTACTTACACCTTTTTCAAACGGACAATGACGTTGAGATCTTTTTAAACTTCTCAGATAATGGTACCATAAATCTGTTGGGTGAAAAATAGCTTTACATACATCATCGCGACGTAAATTGTATATCGTATTAACCCAACTGCCACGTTTTTTCTTATACATTTGCACAGTAACGGGATTCTTAATAAATATATTTTTTTAGAAAAAGCAAAATATTTAAAACGTGACATACAATAATAATTCAAATATATAGAAAGATTATATATACTATTCCTTTTAAAAATCTCTCTTAAATTAAAAAAAAAATATTTTAATTTATGAAGTAATAATTTAAAAAAATGACAACTCTTACATTTGACACGCCCACATCTTTAATAACAATTGAATTACCATGCATATAAATCGATCCATTAGCTAAAGTATCACGTACTAAATTCGATGCATCTACATAATCATAAAAACTACGTACGTCATCGCTATCACAATTTGAATAGATATGTTCGTCTTGAACAACAACTTCATATTTGAAAGCGAACTGTGAAGAAATTTGTATGGAGAAAATTTGATATTTTTAATTTTTTTATATATAATTTACTTACAATTATTATAAATATTTGATAAAAGAACACTCCATAAAATAATTTATTCAAATACATTGTGAAATCTGATGATTGAAATTATTTGAAATCATTTATATTGTTTTTTTGGATAGATGAAATTTTTTTAATTATTAGTTATTAACTGTTTAATTATTAATTATTAGTTATTAACTATGTCAATGTTTTAATATAGTACATACATTATAATTAAGATTATTAGTAATAGTTTCGATATATACATACGTATCTAATAACAGTATTTTAGTCGTTCTACACGGTAATTTTAAAGCAAAAAATCAAACAAAGTTGAAATTAAATGAAATATTCTCACACTTCTAAAATTATATAACAAACATTTTGCTATTTTTAACACCTTATATCAACGAAATATAAGACAAATATCCCCAGACCATTATATTGCCACCTCCATATTTAGTTGTTCCAATTCAATCTTTCTCCTTTAGGCCTTCTTACACGTCTAATACCATCGGAATCTTTCAAACTATATTTCGATTCATCAGAAAACAACACAGTTTTTCATTTCTGGACAGACCAATTAAGATGAGCTTTTGCAAATTCTATTCTGGCTTTTCTATTCTTGGATGAAATAAAAAGCTTTCTTACCAGCCGTCTGCTGAAAAGTCCGGCTTCATCTGCTCTTCTTCTAATCGTCCTTTCACTAATCTTTAAGTTTAATTGGTTTTTAATTTGACTGGAGGAAACTGTAAAATTATTTTGAATAGCCTTTTTGATTCTTGAATCATCTTTTCGTGAAGTTTTTCGAGGTCTTCCACCGGAATGTACAATAGAAACGTTACTAGTCATCATGATATTATTGATCTATTGAAACAATAATTTTTACTAATTTCATGGAGAGATGAACCATTTTTAAAATCACTTATTATTTTAGTTTTAAATTCACTTGAGTACGAGTTTCTTGCCACGTTTCTCAGCTTTATAAAAATCAAACAAAACTTATGATTTATGCACAAAAAAAAATTCTTTAAAACTTTACAAAAAAATTTTAAAAAGTACCGTTTGCAAGCATTAGGAAAGATCATAAGTTATATAAGTTAGTTTGAAAAGAAATAATACATAAAGGGGTATTTTTTGTCGAAAAAATTAAAAAAATTATAATAAAAAATTATATTTTTTTATAAAATTTTATAAAAAAAATATTAATATTATTATTATTATTTATTTATCTATCATCATTAACAAGTTAAAAATATAAAAAATCTTTATATATTTACAGTGTTTGAGGTATTACTAAATAGTATTGCAGCAAATTAAAAAGTTTCGTTAAATAATGATATATACATTTATAATTAAATTATTTACAAATTAAGGGAAAAAGATAGAAAAAACCTTATTACTAAAAAAATAAAGTAAAAGAAATTCTTATGATAGCCCTTTTGTCATCTTTAGAGTTAAAGCTGGAAAAGAGCTAGCTATGCAAATTTCTTATTAAAACGTAGTTTGAATATCTGTTACGATCTTCAAAGCTTTGTGTTAGTTTACTAGTAACCGTTGCAAACAAGTCTTCTTTATATTTCCTATGTAAACGAATTGTGGAGTACCTCCGTGGTAAATTATATATAATTTTTAAATTTTTATTTTGTATTATTTGTAGTTTCTTTAAATAAGTTTTTGCACATTTTGTTGTCCATATTTGGCATCCATAGGTCATTATAGGTCTAATACACATTTTATAAATTAATATTTTGTTTTTGTGATTTAAAGTTGATTTACGATTTAATAACGGAAATAGAGCTCTGCCACATTTAATTGCTTTTGTACAGGTTTGTAAAACATGCTGTTTAAAGGTCAACTTTTTATCAAGTGTAATCCCCAAGTACTTAACAGAATCTTGAAAAGGTATTTCAGTTCCTTGAATTGAAAGCGTTCTACTGGGTATTCGTTTTGGCGATTTATTAAAAGGGAATATGATTGCTTGAGTTTTTAACTCGTTGATTTTAATTTTCCATTTCAAGAAGAATTTCTTAGTTTGTAATAAAGATTTTTCCAAATTTTTAACGATTGCATTTGAGACTTTACCAGTTGTTATGAGCGCAGTGTCATCTGCATACAACGCTGACGTATGGTTTTTTAATAATTTTAAATCGGCTATGTATATTGAATATAAAGTTGGTGACAAGATGGATCCCTGTGGCACACCAGCTAAAATTTTACGATCACTAGAATACACATCGTCAACATTCACCACAAAAGATCTTTCATTTAAAAAGCTTCTTATTATTTTTTGCAAATAGATTGGGTAGCCAAACCTGCTAAGCTTATAAATCAGTCCGTTATGCCATATGGAGTCAAATGCTTTTTCGACATCTAATAAGACCATTCCAATACTTTTTCTGTTATCTTTGTTGTGCTGAACAAGATTAACAATTCTTTTTACCTGGTGGATAGTCGAATGCTCTTTTCTGAAGCCAAATTGTTCATTTTGTAAAATACTATTGGTTTCAGTATATTCCCTTAGTCTTTCTAATATTATTTTTTCAAACACTTTATCTAAAACGTTTAACATACTAATAGGGCGATAGCTATTTGGTGATTTGGCATCTTTTCCTGGCTTTGCGATTGGTATAACTTTTGCAGTTTTAAAATTTTTTGGAAAATATCCATTTTTCAAACACCAGTTAAATATTTTTGTAATACAATTAAAAAAATTATCCGACATATTTTTTAATAGAATTGCATTTATCCCATCTAGACCTGGGGCTTTTGCATTTTTTAGCGTCTTTGTAAAGAACTTCACTTCATTTTGACATATTGTATGTTGTTGAATACTGTCGAAAACGGTTTGTTTGTCTAGCCATTCATTATATTTCTGGACCTTACGATCAATAGGTGATGTTAGATTGCCCGTTGTGTTATGAACTTTTTCAAAAACATCTGCAATAATATTAGCCTTTTGAAAATTATCATGTATAACAGCGCCATCTATTGTTAAACTGTCTAACGTTTTTTGTTTACCTTTCATAGCTTTATTCAGTTTCCAAAATTTTTTATTGCCTGCTGGCAACTTTTTCAGAAACTGATGCCATATGTTGTTTTTGTCTTTATTGATATGATAATTAATAAACAAAGTCAGCTGTTTTAAGATACTCAATATTAAATTTCTTTCCGATGATATATTACATCTTTGCAATTTTCTTCGGTATTTATTTCTTTGTCCTATCAAGTACAAGCTTATTTTAGAAAGCTTCCTTTGCCAAACCTGTCTTTTGCCTTTGGGAATTAGATTTGAGGATTCTTGAAGAATAGAGGTAATTTTTGATAAGACTAATTCTATGTTTGTTTCCGTTAAGATTGCTGTTTGTAAGTTGTTATTCTTTATTTTATCATCTACAAACTTCTTTATCACATTCCAGTTCGCTTTGCTGTAAAGAGGGATTTCAACTGTATGTTCTTTAATGGTACCAAATATTTTGCATATTATTGGAACATGGTCGGATTTCAGCATTTTTGGAAAAGTGTAAATTTGTGAAATTTGCAAAATTGAGTTTGTTAGCAAAATATCTACAACGGATGACTGTCTGGCTGTAACGTTCTGGCTGAATCTAGTAAACGAATTGGGGGAGTGCACATAGTATTGTGAACCAAGCTGGTGGTTATAAAGGTTGTTACCTGCTGAATTATTTTGTTTGCATCCCCAGCTTACATGATGAGCATTAAAATCGCCGAAAATAAAGAACTCTATCGTTTCTTGAGTGATAATATCTAAATCATTAATAAAGCTTGGTGTGTGTTTTGGGCAGTATGCAGACGTAAATCTAATTGGTTTGTTGTTTATTTTAATTAATATTGAAACGTTTTCTATGACTGTGGTTGGGTATTTTGAGATTCGTTCATGAGGAATAGACATTTTGACGCCTATTAAAACACCTCCACCATGTGTTATTCGATCCTCTCTATAAATTTTATAATTGGCAATTTTAAATTTATGATTTGATTTTAAGAACGTTTCATTAATTAAAATAAGGTCTACTTGTTGTTCATTTAAAAAATGTTCTAATTCTAATGTAGATGCAGAATTTGTTATACCTCGGGCATTCCAATGCATAACCTTAAGGCAACATATTGTTTGATTATATGACATGACGAAGCATGTTACCAAGCACTCTCAATTTGTCATACTTGGTTTTACATTTTTCCAATGCATCAATGGCTTCGAAATAAATCTCTAAAATTTGTTGATTAGAAATATCATTATTGTCATCAACATGGTGACTTGTACTTGCTACTGTAGCATATGAAACTTTTCCAGAATTACCTGTTTTGTTTTGATTATTTATTTGAGATTGTTCTCCCTCCAATGTAGAGTAACTATTATTCCTTTGTTGAGCAAACCTGTTTGGACGTCTGCTGTTAGTGACTTTGGTTCTTATCTCAATATACTCCTTTCTTGAGGGACAGTGTGGATCATCTGCACGATGATTTACGTTTTTTAAGTTCCTTTTTATGCAGTTAAACATTTATAGATCACAGGACCGTTTGTGGAAGTTTTATTTAGCTGACAGTTCGCATAATCGTGGCTTCCACCACATCCTAGGCAAGCTGAACCTCTATAGCAATTTGCTGAGCCATGTCCATACATTGTACACTTTGAACATTGGGTTGGTCCCCTAGATGTACGAAGAGGATTTCTCCAATGAACTACGACATCATAAATATATTTTATTTTGACTACTTCACGTTTAGTAATTTGCTCTCTATTAAATTCCAGCATGTATAAAGCGTCGTCATCATTTGACCGAGATGTTTGAACTTCTTTAATATTAGCAAGTTCTATGTTAAAGCTAAACTTAAATTCATCTATAATAGATTTAATATCAATTTTGGGCAAACCAAACAGCATGAGTTTAAATTTTTTATTATCCCTTACTGGGTGCGTAAAAAACTGCATTTGCTCCAATTTTAGTTTTTTAATAATATCTTCGTACTCAGACAATGTATTTGGAATTATTTTAGTGCCAATTGACATTTTTTTGTACTTGCAACTTTTTCCTAGAAGTTTCATTACTGCTGTTAAGTTATGACAGCTATCCACAATAATTTGGGGTACTTTTACAGCATCCTCGGTATGTTCTTCAATGTCGACACTCGAGTTGTCTTCATCTTCCAGGTCAGACAAAACTTGAAATCTATTACTAGATTTAGATTTCTTGTATTTGGGGATGTTACCCCAGAATTTTTTCCGCTTTGAGGTCATTTTCAAAGAAATTCAAAAATAAAATTGTAACACGAGAAATTTAGAAAAGTAACAGCTGATATTTAACAACACGTCTGTATGCTAAGAGAAACAGCAAACGAATGATAAAAAAATATAATTTTTGTCGAAAAAATGAAAAGAATAATAAAAAAAATTATATTTTCTGACAAAAATTAATATATATACGCGGGCACATCAATAAGTCCGTTACTTTTCGAACTTCCCTCCTAGTTATATGAAATGCAACACTATTCCCATCAAGTACCACCTGTTAATAGACTGCTGTCAAATTTTGAGCAAGCGTCGTCATTTACTTTGCGTTTAACAGCTTTTCAACTCGTGTATTTTTCTAAAGATTGAAAATATATATTTATATAAATATCTATTATAATATGAACTCCATATATACCCATATCGGCAGCACTATATATTTATCAAATTTTTGATCCTCTAATTTGTTTCTTACGAAAAACTTAATATAAAGAGGTGAATCTTTTTCTTTATCACCTCCAAACCCAAATTACAAAAAAATAAATTATTTAAATTTTAGATTTTGTATTTTTTTTATTGGCATTTATATATTTGTTTAATTTTTGTGATGTAATTTAGGTATTTCGGTTATTTTTACCAAATACATTTTTTTAATATAATTTCAAATTATTTAATTATTGTGGTATCACTTACATTCAAAATCTTTTATAAAAATTTTGCAACAGTTGTTTTCGAGCAGAATTAAAAAAATAAAATAAAGTTTTTTTTTACTTTAAACTAAAATTAAAACATCTATAAACCTAGTTAAAATAAATTTTATCCGAATTATTCCATTAAACGGCATAATTTACTCGAATAAATTTTTACTCGTAATTCTTGATTTTAATTTAATCGAACAGTTATTTAATTTGAACTTGGGAATTAATCGAACAAACAGTATTCGAGTGAATACCCCACTTAATACTTTTTTTTATACCTTAATACATCAGATTGAGGATAATATAAAATTACACTTTTTCTTAAATGTCAAAGTTTTAAGAATAAATAAAAACTTCCTCAAAGAAAAACTAAAATTTATTCATAAATTGTGAAATGTATGTAGTTTAGGAGGGGGAGTATTCGCCATAGGGGCACAGCTGTCATTGCCAATTATTTTTAAAACGAAGTAATAATTTTTGTGGCACTAATTGATTATCTTTTTCTTTATCGCAAAATTTTTATCTATTAAATTTGATATTTTCAATTTATATTTGATCGAAAGTAGCAGTGATGAACTGTTTTTTTTTTTTCAATACTCTCCCAAATTTTTCGCTGCGGGTATTTTCTGTGATAACTTTCTTAGTTTTTGGGATTTAATAAAGATTTTGTTCCATGTTATAATCGATAGTAGTGAATAAGAGTTGATAACAGGTGTTTTAAAAAAATTCATTTAAAGTGTGAAAAAATTATCATTGATGTATATATAAAACTGATTCTAGGTAGGCCGAACACAACTTATCCTTCAGAAACGTTGCAATTATTTTCGAGGTAATTATTAGCTGCAGATTTTTCATTGTACATATCTAGTGTTTATAGAATTGAAGTATATATATATATATACTATAGTGGTAATACGAATAAAATGCCAATAGGAACCTAAAATTTTGTAAATAGGAACACTAGATAAAAATAAAAATAAAAAAATAATAATAAAAATTACAGATTAAAAAAAAAAATAAATTGTCACTCTTGGAATATATAATAACCAGAAAACAAATATTGCACAACTAATTATTTGAAAGGGGAATATATATATTTGCTATAGACTGTTATTAGACTCTATAAAATTCAGCAAAAATATTGATGCATAAAATTTCCTTAAGTTCTGTAAAATGGACAATTACTTCTATTTTATATTCACCAGCAAACAGAGGATCGGGAATATATAAGACCAAGTCTGTAGTGATATTAGAGGTAAGTATTTGCTGAAAATTAAAAATAAACAAAGAAACAATAATAAATCAACAAATCTACATACGTTTTGCAAATTTGTTAAATGTCTTACTTACACCTTTTCGAAACGGACAATAACGTTGAGAAATTTCTACAGTTTTCACATAATTTTTCCATAAATCTGTTGGATCAAAAACACTTGTACATACATCATCGCGACGTAAATTGTATATCGTATTAACCCAACTGCCACGTTTTTTCTTATACATTTGCATAGTAACGGGATTCTTAATAAATATATTTTTTTAGAAAAAGCAAAATATTTAAAACGTCTCATACAATAATAATTCAAATATATAGAAAGATTATATATACTATTCCTTTTAAAAATCTCTCATAAATTTAAAAAAATATTTTAATTTATGAAGTAGTAATTTAAATAAATGACAACTTCTTACATTTGACATGCCCGCATCTCTAATAATAATTGAATTTCCATGCATATAAATCGATCCATTAGCTAAAGTATCATATACTAAATTCGATGTATCTACATAATCAGTAAACGTATGAGTGTCATCTCTATCACAAGCTGAATAGATATTTTCGTCTCGAACAACAACTTCATATTTGAAAGCGAACTGTGAAGAAATTTGTATGTAGAAAATTTGATATTTTTAATTTTTTTATATATAATTTACTTACAATTATTATAAATATTTGAAATATGAACACTCCATAAAATAATTTATTCAGATACATTGTGAAATCTGATGATTGAAATTATTTGAAATCATTTATATTGTTTTTTTTTGGATAGATGCAATTTTTTTATAATTATAACTTTAGACGAATAGTTGTGCAAAATAATTATTAGTTATTAACTGTGTCAATGTTTTAATATAGTACATACATTATAATTAAGATTATTAATAATAGTTTCGATATATACATACGTATCTAATAACAGTATCTTAGTCGTTCTACACGGTAATTATAAAGCAAAAAATCAAACAAAGTTGAAATTAAATGAAATATTCTCGCACTTCTAAAATTATATAGCAAACATTTTTCTATTTTTAGCACCTTATATCAACGAAAAAATTAACGCTACTCTAAACATGGTACTTACAAAAGTTTAACGCATATAATGCAACTAGAACGTTATTTGAGAGGAACGTTAATGTTGCATTAATTAAGTTTTTAACTATTTTCTCTCAGATATCTATGTATTTATTTATCTATGGTTTAACGAATGTATATGTCATTTACACCAATTAAAAACTAGTAGTTTTTGGCTTTATTTGGTTTTTGAATAAAAAACTACGTAAATTTGTTTGGTTTTTCCATACACATCTCAAAAACCATTTTTAACTAGTTTTTATTTAAAATCAAATAAAAACCATTAAAATAACTATTTATGATACATCCTGTTTAGCAAAATATAGAACCGTAGCTTTTTTATATAAGAAAAATAAAATTTCAAATTTAAAGAAATTATTTGTTTTGTTTATGAAATTATTACAATGAATGGTTTATTAAAAATTGTTAAAATATGTTTTAATATTGAAACTATATATTCTCTGATCGAAGAAATGGCAAAAAGGGCGGAAATAAAAAATATGCAAGAAATGTGAATGTCAACAAAAACTACATTGGGAAGAAATAAGGTATGTAAACGATGAAGTTTTTGAAATATTGTTTTTCAGAAACCAATTAGTTTTTGTTTTGATATAAACGGCATATTAGTAACAAGTTGTTTCACATGGAATTTTAAATCAACTTTATGTTTTGTCATATTAAAATTTTAGATAGTTTAGTTTTATTGTAGATTTCACAGCTGTTCTTTGTGAACATTTTAATTAAAAATTTTTGTTAAAAATAATTTTAGTTTTTTATATTCAATCAATATTTTTTGAAATAAAATAGTTTCAAATCATTTTGTACTCTTTGGGAAAAATATTCTATTTGTTAAAAAGTCAGTTTAGAAAATATTTCAACAGAAGTATTCGAATATACTTTTATAAAATTTAAATCAAATTCTAAAGTCTGCAACTAATTTGAAAATAAATTTTAGTTCTTTAGCTTGAATACAATTATTCTTTATTTTATTACCTATCTTAAAAATGAAATACAATCTGTACTGCAATTCCGTAACTTTCGAAAGACAAACAATTGTCGTTAAGTATCGAAAAAAACTAATCCCATATTGTAATATGAGATTATTTCTGAACACTATAATTGGTCCAAAAAAACGTTGTTGCGAACCAATTTTTAGTATTTTCCAGATTTATGTTTAATTTAGTAAGAATTAGTTAAGTAAAAAGATAATGTAAATTAGAGAAATAAAGTGGAAATAAAATTTATAATGAAATTTATTCAATAGATTAGGGTATATTTTTAAAAAGTTTTAGCATCAAAAACACATAGAGATCGTAGACACAGTTTTTTTACATAAATTACGAAAGGTACTAAATTCATTTGAATAAAATATTTAATTTTTTTATCTTAGAAATAGCGTTATGCTTTTATATTATTTCATTTTTCATTAATTTAGTACGATTTATAATGCTTCGTTTTGTTTTATTTAATAAAAAAAAATTTTCCTTTATAAGAAATCATGACCTTTTTTCTTATAACTAAAGTTTTAAAAAATTCCCGGGAAATTGATTTGTTTGATTGCGGGAAAACCTAATTAGTTTTCAAACGCACTAGATATACATATTATGTATATGAGTACCTATAGGGTAAACGAAATAATAATAAGGGCTATCTATCCGTTCATCGTTCAGTTGAAAATAAGTTTCTGTAGATTTCAATTTAAATTGACAATTCATTTAAAGATTATTATTATTATTACTATTATTATTATTATTATTATTATTATTATTATTATTATTATTATTATTATTATTATTATTATTATTACTATTATTATTATTATTATTATTATTATTACTATTATTATTATTATTATTATTATTATTATTACTATTATTATTATTATTATTATTATTATTATTATTATTATTATTATTATTGCTATTATTATTATTATTATTATTATTATTACTATTATTATTATTATTATTATTATTATTATTATTATTATTATTATTACTATTATTATTATTATTATTATTACTATTATTATTATTATTATTATTATTATTATTATTATTATTACTATTATTATTATTATTATTATTATTACTATTATTATTATTATTATTATTATTATTATTATTATTGCTATTATTATTATTATTATTATTATTATTACTATTATTATTATTATTATTATTATTATTATTATTATTACTATTATTATTATTATTATTATTATTATTATTATTACTATTATTATTATTATTATTATTATTATTATTATTATTATTATTATTATTATTATTATTATTGCTATTATTATTATTATTATTATTGTTATTATTATTATTATTATTATTATTATTATTATTATTATTA